>VWYP01021183.1:180199-258957 GCA_013400435.1 Pycnonotus jocosus | reverse complement strand
GTCGGCGGCCCGGCGGGGACGGGTCGGCGGCCCGGCGGGGACGGGTTGGTGCGGGCGGCGGGGCGGGACGTGCCCCTGGGTCGCCGCGGGAGCGCAGACCTGCGGCGATTCTCCGCTCGAGGGGACGGTGCCCAAGGGGCCGCGGAGCCCCACCAGGCCTCCGCTCGGCCACTGTCCATATGAGCCGTCCCGGGATGGGAGGTGGCCGGCCGCCTGTCGCCCCCTCCCAGCTTGTCCGGGCCCTCGGACTGCCCCGTGCCGCGGAGCGCTGGCGGGAGCATCCCTGTACATAGCCCGTAGGAACCGCGGCCCCTGGCGGGCTTCTCAACCACTCTCCTGTGGCAGAAGGTTTCATAGGGATTTGGAGTTCAGGGAGGTGTCTATGACATGGAAACGATAATGAATCTGTGCATGTCTGTGCAGCTACTCTATACTTACCTGCCTTTTTTATGGGGTTTGATGCATGTGCTGCTCTAGGTAGGGTTAATAAATTACCGGCCTGAAGCCAGGTAGCATAATCAAGGCAGGAAATCTGTCTGTATAACGATGCACTTTGCAGAGGTGGATGGACAGCTATATAGCACCGTTCTGGTGCCAGTGGCTTAACACCTTTAGATTGGGCAGGTAGTGTATTTTTAATGTGGGGTACGGCAGTCCCAGGATCATTAACGCGAGCTTAGCAGAGCTTATTGACTGTGTTGTGGCATATTGTCTTTGCTGCCTAACAAAGGAAAACTACCCCTTGAATACACTTCAAAGGCCCTGACTCCAGCGGCTGTGGCTCTGCTCCTCGCTGTCTCTGAGGTTTCACATAAAGCCATCTTTCAATAAGTACAAGCAGACCTCTTTTCATAGCCTGAAAACACAGGCACCCTATTGAAATTCTCCAAAATAGGATCAATGTCCTTCTTTATATGCACCGGGTGTTTTGATGTGGTTGTCGGTCTAAAACAGTGGTGAAAGAGTTCTTCCTTTGGAGTACATACCTTAGCTGGGTTTAGATTGGTATTTCTCTCTCTCTTTTTTTTTTTTTTTTTTTTTTTTTAATGGGGCTGGAGTTTCAGCTGTCAAAAGAGGCCTTTCCTTAACTAAGCGTTTTGCCTGTTAGGCGAGCCCCAGTGGTGTCATTGTCTGACTTTAATTGACAGAGGGCTTTGTTTTATCTTGCTCTTTAGGTGAGTTTGATGCTAAATGGGTGGCCAGTGATTTCTGCCTTTGCAGGGGACCAAGATGTGACCCGAGAAGCTGCTAGCAATGGAGTCCTGATTCAGATGGAGAAAGGAGACAGAGCTTATCTAAAACTGGAGAGAGGAAACTTGATGGGAGGCTGGAAGTATTCAACATTCTCTGGATTTCTAGTGTTCCCGCTTTAAATCACTTCTCATCCAAGAAAAGGGAGAAATCTCTTACAAATTCCCAAGTCAGAGCTGGGTTTGAAGAGTCATGGACAGCAGACTTTTTACATTCAAATATTAAAGAAGCTTAATCCTGCTTAGGTTTGTGTACATCTGCTTTGAAGAATTACTACTTATTTTTGTTGTGTTGCAGCCAACAGGCGAGAGACACTATAATTGATCAAACCCCCATTTATATTCTTCTCTCTCCTCCCACAAAATTAGTTCCCATCTCTGTGTCATTGGTGTAATCTGCCATTGTTCCCCCATGGCTTCTGCCTCACACAAGTAGACTTTAGATATTTTCATTGTCCTTTACAGCATATTTTGTAGTTTTGTTTTTAAAACATGTTAATCTTGACTCTTTCTCTGAGTTTAACTTTTAAAAAAGAAAAAAAGCAAAGTATTTTTTGAATACATGGATGCCATGATGGAAGGGAAAATGCAATTCTTGCTGTGTACTGGCTGGCAAAAGGAAAAATTTCTACATGAAGAACTATCCACAGCCAACGCTGACTAGAGTATTTCAATATTTCTATGTAATTGAGTGATTGTGAAATTTAAGGCTGCTAAATGTTTTGATGCTTGTTTTGCTCTTGTACAACGTGGCCCAACTAAACGCCAGGAAGTATATTGAACTTTTACTATTACTCTGTAATATATGTGTGAATATTGAAAATTAATTTTTGCTTTAATTCAATAAAGTTTAAATGGGACTTTTATTTTTCTTAACCAGAAATAAGGTTTCTCAATGCAGGTAGGCGGAGGGAGGAGGCTCAGCGGGGTCCCGGGGCTGCTGCAGTGGGACCGGCTCGGGGGGTGCGGCCCCCTGGCCCCCGCTGCCCGCAGCTCCCTCACACGGGTCCCGCAAGCCCTGCGGGCAGTGCCAGGAGCCCGAGCGAACCCCTCCATGGGAGAAGGTTTCACGCAGTCTCTGCTATACACTTATTTATAGCGTTTATCTGTATTATATTCTCTAAACCAGATCGCATTTTATACGGCCGCCTAAAACCACCTGACCATGTGCACTCGAGGCTGGTACTATTGATTCGCTGGTATTATTTGTTTACCGTCTTTTGAAGATATAAATGCTTTAATTTTGCACTACTCGAAGAGATTACTACTTTTATTAAAAGGTGCGTACCGAGGATTTCGATTGTATCTAAACTTTAACGTGAAATAAATCGGTGAAACGACCCCGGGCTGCGTGCGTGGCGGCGGCTGGCGCGGGGCTGCCCCGGCTGCGGCACCAGCGGAGCCGCGCCAATCCCCGGCTCCCGGGAAGGAATTTAATTAGCTCCGAGAAAGGGGGGATTAATATGAGCACAATAAGCAACGCTTCTCGCTTTATTCACAGGTTCATCCCTGGAAACAGACCGGAGGGGCGGGCGGGGACGCGCTCCGTGAGGGGCGGCGGTGGGGAGCGGGGTCGGCCCAAGCCAGGGATGGCCGCGGCCCTTGGACTCCAAATGGACCACACCAGCCTGCTGTCAGCTCCTACTCCTCCGTCACCCTGCGGCGCAGCGGCCAAAACGCCTTCTGGCCCCGCGGCTGCCGCCTGGCCCAGGCCGTGCTTGGCGCCCGGCCGGAGCAGGGAAGCGCGGCCGGGCCTCCTCATGCCCTGCCAGTAACTCCCGGGGAGCCCCGGCACCTGCGGCCGCTGGCCGGGAACCGTGCGAGGGAACTACTGACACTCGTGAATCAGGAATAATGACGGAAGGCAGCCGGGCTGCGTTCACCTGGAGTTACAAACTGCTCAAGACAACCGACACCTCGCATTCTCCGGCCGCACGCTCCTCTCTCAACGCGAGACTCTTTATTACTCTCCCTTGAAGCTTCTCACACCGCGCCGCCTTCCTCCCGCCCGGGCACCAGCCCCGTGCCCGCTGCGCGCCCTCCTCTCCAGGACGGCCCGGTCAGGGCGAGCGGAGCAGCCCTTGCCTCCCGTGACCGCGGGGACTGGGCGGTGGAGAAAGAAAACGGGGAGGGTGGGGGGAAGGAACAAAAATTACTCGGTTGCAAGAGAAAGGAAAGCGGCCCTGTGCCCTCATGGCGCTGCAGCCAGGCAGCAGCTCCCGGCTGGGCCCTCCGCGGGGGATCCCAGCAATCGCCGCAGGTGCGGGGGCTGATGATGCTGATGCTTGTCTTTTGCCTTTTTTTTTTTGTTTTTCTTTTCCCTCCTCTCCCTTAACGCGAAACAAATAAACCCGCCACCTTCCGCTGAAAGTTTTCCCCTGGTTCTGAGCGTCTCATTAATATTGTGCAGCTGGAAATTACATTACTCCGATCGCAGCAAATCGCTTCTCTGCGGCTGTTACAAAACGCCGCCGTGGCTGCTTAAAACAGCCTCGTCCGCTCCGCGCCCGCGCAGCGAGCCCCGCAGCCCGCTCAGCGATGCTCCCCTCAGCCAGCCCCGCACCTCGGGCCCGCCCGGAGGCCCTGCGCTGGGCCAGGAGTCCTGGCTGAGGAGGTAAAGCCACCGCCGCACCGAAAGCCCCGTTGGGCTCGGCCGCCTGGCCGGGCCGGGGAGCCCTTGCCGGTGTTCTGGGCGTGGGCCCTGGCCCGGGACCCCGCCCCGGCTCCCTGGAGGGGCGGGCGGGTCCCGCTGCCTCCCCGCCCCGGCTCGGTCCGGAGCTCTCCTTCTGCGGTGTCCGGAAGCGCGGGGTGCGCGTCCGAGCGGCGCCGGGGCTGCTGGCTGGTGATTTACTTCAGCAGACGCATTGTGGTTAAAAACAGCCCCTTTCTGCCATCCCTGCGCCCCCGGCGGGCAGGGGGAGGAAGGCCGTGCAGGTGTCCCCCGATCGGGCCGGAGGGCGAGGTGGGAGGCCGGGGAACCCATCCCTGCCGAGGCTGCCGGGGCCGGCGCCGCCCGACGGGGCGAACCGGGCGCTGGGCCTCCCCAGGCCAGCCGGTCCCAGCCACGCTTGCAGCCATCGCCATCCCTACGCGTGGCCGGTGCTTTGGCCCCGTTTATGGCGGGGAAATGTTAAATGAGCATCTGGCTGCCCCTGCTCGGAGCCCGTTCTCGTCCTGGAAACCGCCCGCACCTGGGCGGGCGAGGCAAGGCCCTTTTCCTGCCTGGCAACGCCGGGCCCTGTGAGCTGCAGGGCCGCGGGCGGGTCCTGGGAGGAGAACGGGCACTGAGGGGGTGACCAAGCTGAAGGAACTGGACGTAGGTGCTGTTTCAAGCGATGGAGCTGGACAGGCTGGTAGGTCTGACTGCGGTCACCGCTGTCCAGGCTGCGCAGAGCCGGAGACAGAAAAGGGACTGGCTTTGTTCGACAACCCCGCCACGGTCGGTAAGCAGCGGGCGGGAGCCACGAACGGCCCCACCACCGAGGGGTCCCTCGCAGGGAGGCCGTGTCCCCTCAGGGCTCCGGCAGCCTCGTCCCCGGCCCCCGCGGCCGTGGCACTGCTGGGCTGCCCCCAGGAATGAGCAGCCGCTGCTCTGTACCCTGCTTTAATGTGTTTTCAGTTGATGTATGTAATGTCTGATTGAATTTATTGCTGATTAGCGTTGAGCATGAGTTTACACAACAAGAAATTATGTTTCATTCAGTTCATTAGCATGTCTAGTGTTTGCTTTATGAGCATATCACTAATGGTAATGACCAATGTTGATTGATTTCTAATGTGAATATAATTACACAATGTAGGGGAATTAAAGGGAAAATCCACATGTTTAATTGTTAGGTTTTTAGGGACTGCGTGTGGGAGCGAAGGGGGTGGACAGGGAGAAGCAAACCAACTCTCTTCTGCGCAAACGATGAGAAGGTAAAGATTAATGACTCCAGCAGGAGACGGGGAGTTTGGTCCAACAGAAGAGCAAGTCAAATGCAGTTAACTCAGGGAATAGTTAATGCACAGTCGACATTGCAAAGCATAATTTCCCCTCGTCTGCCCCCCAGGTACATCTGGAAGCCCAATAAGTTCGTTTGGAGGCGGCCGTTCCCGAGGAGCCAGCGGAGGCAGGGCTTCGTGCATGGCCGGGCAGCGGCTCCTGCAGCCCCGCCGGCGGCTGCGCGGCTCCGAGGCAACGCCGCTGCCGAGCGGGGAAGCTGCGCCCGGGCCGGGGTCAGCGGGGGCGGCTCGCCCAGCCCTGGCAGCGCCACTGCCGCCCCCGGCACCCAGCGCCTTGCCCGCATCCTTCCTGCGAGCTGGAGACGGAGACGGGCGAGTGCTGGAGAGCCCCGGCTGGAGCCGTGCGGAGGGGCTGCAACAGGTACGGGCAGCGGAGCGGGCTGGCCACCGGCGGGGTTTAGAGGCAGGGAAGGGACTGTGAGAGTACTTGAGGACTGGGCATGAGGAAGTTGGAAGCAGCTTGTGTACTCCATCTGGTCTCTGTGTTCCTGAGCGTGACCTCTGAGAGTGTCCTTTCCACTAAAAAGGAAAGTTGGCCCGGGAGGGGAGAGATCAGGGTTTAGTTAGAGGTGTCTCCAGTGGGATATGCAGAGGGAGAGCAGGAAGGCTCAGGTTCTGAGGAAACGCCTGTAGAGCAAAAATCCTGGGTGGGACATGCACACACTTCTGGAACTGTTTTAGTTTCCCCTCAGACCGGGTCAGTGAGTGAAATGTGATGTGTATTCTGCCAGCTAAGAGATGCTAAAAGGCCTCTGTTGTTGCTTGCCCAAAAAGAAAAGAGGCCTTGTGTTTTTTTGGAGAGTGAATCAAGCTGTGTGCCTTGCATGGGCAGAGAGGGCTAGGGCAAGGTGGGCAGTAATCAAGTCCCTGTGTCTTGGGGCACTCGCTGAAAATCCAGTGTGGGCTGGAGGTGGTGATGCCTGCTCTGAGTACACTTCCCCTTCCATCAGTACCTCTTTCCTTCCTACGGTGTATTTCTAAGATACAGGGCAGTGGGCTTCCTCTACTCCTGTGGTCTAAAGTCAAAAGCAGTGCTGATCCCAGTGCGAGGAGCTGTACACACCTGGGTGCAGAGCATTCTTACTCTCACCTGTGACAAGTTTGAGCCTTTTGTCAGACAAGCTAATGCCATTGCCTTTCTGCAGCTTTATACAGCTGGGGAGATGTGGTCATGAGCCATGTCCCATTTCACCAGTAGCACTTTGATTCTTACAGTATGGGATTCCTAAAGTGAAACAGTTGTTCTGAGCTCAGGACGTATCTGGAATTCCAGAAAACCCCATTTGGGAAATTTTTGTTCGGGAGAGAATTGTGGAGCTATTGGAGGATGGGTCTACCATTGCATGAGGATGTAGATTTGAAGAATATACCCAAGGCTCCCCTGCCTCTTGTGCCTACATCACTAACAGAGATGGGTTCAGACTTAGTCATGAATCCTCATGCAGCATGCTGCTCATGGCACTCTTGGTGTTGGTGACCTTCTAATTGACTGAAATTCTGCTAAGCTATCAGAAAAAAGAAGACCCAAGAAAGGGATGTTGGAACACTTTGAGCAAAATGAAGACAAAAGATGTAAATAATTGTCATTCACATTTGTAATTTATGTTCCATACAGTATGTTCAAAGAAGTATCAGTGCTTCAGCTGCAGTTATATTTCCAGGGTTTGTTTTTTTGTCTACACAACATTCATTCAAGGACTAAAGGTTCATGAGAGGACTCCTTCTTTGTTTGCAGTTAATAGTCATCCAGCTTGTAGTGGAAATTCTCGCTGCATTGTTGGACTTCATGCTAATAAATTCTAATGTGCTTTCAATGCATTGGGCTTCAGGGTCATTCAAGTCAGGGCCATCCTCCTTGAGCTGTTTCTGTACTGACAGTGTTTTCCAATTTTTCCAGTAGTAACAGCCCCTTTAAAAACATAAATATTTTAGTGGAAATTAACATAGTCCTGAACCTTTTCTGTTAATAAAATCCCCATGCCACTAATTGCATGACAGCTGGTTTTGGTGTTGCTGTCACCAAAGCAAGTCAATATTTCTTTTTGTAATGAAATAAAAATGCTGAATGAGACTTAAAAAACCGTTACAAATATGTCATGTTGCTCATCTTTCCATCAAATTTTCTTGTATAGCTGTTAAGGATGTTGGTCACACTGCCTGATTTGTGGACCTGATACATACCATTTCCACTGAAAGAACGGGGGAGTGTTTTGTTCTTTGCCATGCATGTGGTACTGTTCCTGATCTTGTAATTGTTAAAATCTAGTCCACAGGACTTGAGATTTCATGGGTCAGCTATCCTTCCTACTTTGATTCTACCCAAATTTTTCAGCCTACATTGAATCATATTTTAAAATTATTGATTGGCATGGATTCATAATTCCCTTTTGAATGTTTTTATAATTTCTTCACTTTTGGTTTTGTGTTTCCTGGCTGACAATAGAGCTGAATTTCCCTACAGTTCTGTCTGTTGAGGTATGGGGAAAGAGTGTCTTCTGATGTCTCTCTTTTTAATCTAGTTTTATTGTTCCTTTGCTGTCTTCTGAGCGATTAATCTCACTATTTTAGTCTTCGAAGAGCCTTTCCAAAGGCTCAGTTGTTCACACAACCCAGACGATTGCAGCCTCCAGTTTTGAAATGCCTCCTTTGAAATGGCAGGACCAGCTCCATCCAGAAGAATGAGATGAGGCTCAGCAGTTATTATATCCACAGCAGAAATTCCAACTCCTGTAGCTGTGCACTTTGTCACTTGGCCAGCCTCTTGCAGTGCTGCATTGAGCAGAGACCTTTGCTGAGTTTCCTGCAATATTCCCAGGTCCTTATTGTGGCTTGATTAAGCTAATTGAGAGCTCGCCATTAATATATGTAAACCTATCAGCTCTGCATTTAGGCTATCACATACATGAAAAATTGCACAGCTCTGACCAAACTTGCAATTAATTTTTTTTCCTGTACGGAACCAAGACGTCACTGTCTTGAAGGACAGGTTTAGCATTTTGACCTGTGAAAGTCATACTTATTTTCCTAATATACATAGTGGAAGGACTTTATTGACAAGAAAGGACTTTGAAACAAATACACTGAGAGAAAAATCAGCTTTCCTCTACAGCAGGAAGAGGAGGATCTTTTTTAAAGTAGAGATGCTAGGGCTCAGTTTTGAAGATATGGTTTTAATTCCAGTGGGTCATTAAATGAGTTTTTTCTGCTGACATAAATTTGCATAGCTGTGTTGCAGTGCAGATTCTTGCAACTTATCCTGCCCGTGGGATATTATGGCAGAATTCTGGAAACTGCTGTCACAGAAATACATCCCAGTCCCATTTCCTGAACTGTTGCAAGCAGTAGATACACTTGCATGAGATGGGGATTATTTGGATGACCAGAATTTTGAAGAAATGCATTCATATTTCTTCTTCTCACATTTCATTTAATATTTTCATGGAGACTTACATAACACAACTGAATTCTTTTGTCCATGCTTTCAAGATCATGTAAGTCTTCTGGATAAGTGTTGAGATATTCAATGGTTGTAAACACGTGGTGAAATGATATTGTTGTACAAAAAGGTGTTGTTCAGAGGTGCCTAGGATAGGTTGGTTTGTTTGGGTTTTTTTAAAAAATAACTGGAATGATCCAGTGTTATCTGGTGATTGTCATGTATATTTCTATCAGTGTAGGGTTTTAGGGGCATAACCTTAGTCCCATAACAAATTTTCCTCTTTAAAATATTTATATATTTTGAAGATGAAAAAAACCTAAAATCCATTAAAAAGCATTGAAACTTAATATATCAGGTAAAGTATTTGTTTAAATAGTATCTGTTACTATTTTCTCTTGAAACTGTCAAGATTTAGGAAGATTTAGGAAGAAACCTCCTCTCCTCTCTTTACTAGCAGTCTTTCAGATGGTACTGAAGATTTGAATACTTGTCCTGTGTGGGAAAGAAAATAGCTGAACTGTTCTGGAGTTGTTTTCAGACAAAATGAGTGACGTGCTCACCAAAAATGTGAAGAACACAATATCAAGGACAAACACAGTTTTTGTTTCTGACTGTTCTGTGTCTTTGTGGCCGAAATGTTCATAGTGTAAGGTAGTGTTGGCTCCTGACACCAGGCAGACTGAAGCTGCAGTTCTCTAGGACAGCAAGTCAGTACTCTAAGGTTTGGTCATGACTGCTTTATGCTCAGAACATGAAAATGCAGCCAAATCCCTTTGGTTATGCTTCAGCAGCTAGGAAGATGAGTCCTATATAAGCAGAAATCAACTGCAGAATGGTAATTTTAATTTAATGCTTTTAATGTTCCCTTACTGTATTGTGCTTTCAGCAAAGCTGAAGATGTTGCAAATACAACATTGGGCTATGGCTTATAAATTGATACAATCGGGGGCTGGTCTGAGCAGCGCTATCAATGTCAGCACATTCCAAAGAAGGCAGGGTTGTTCATTCAGGTTGGCTTCATGTGTATTCTCTCAATTTGAAGCTGTGTGAATATATTTTATATTTTCCAAATGTATCTGTCACATCCTACCTTAATGGTGACAGCATATCACATCACTCTGTGTCTCTGCCTTACTGTACCTACACTGGTGTCTAATGAATGTTTCTGCACAAAGGCTGCTGTACACTGTGCAGCTCAGTGAGCTCCTGTCTGACTCAGATGCTTTTCACTCAGCCCTTTACCTCTGCAGTTCATGGAAATTTCCCTCCAGTTACACTGTGGCCAGGTTGCACTAACCCTGTGTCTGTTCTCAGGGGCAGAGGAGGATGGTGAGAGCTCCTTTCCACAGCTGTACAGCACGGAAACATTCCTGCAAGCTTGGAGCAAAGAGACTGTTCCACAGTAGGAAGCACTAAGCACTTCTGGGCAGGCAAGGTAAGCCCTGGCCACATGTGAGCAACTGCAGCAGACTTTTAAACCCTTTTCCACTGCAGTTTGTGTCCACTACATCAGTAATGTAGAACAGTCCTTTATATCCTGAGACAGTTTTTGTATATTCCTTCTGTTGCAGTTGCTCATTTGCTGAGTTTCCTCCATGAGTTGTGCAGCTTTTCAGTTTTAACTGGTTTAGCAATCTTTCTTCTCAAAAGGCCCAATACTTCAACCTTGCCAATCAGGAGAGCCTCTTGGCTGTGCTAACTCAGTTTGTGCCTGCCTCTTTGTGTATCGACTTCCTGTCATCTCTGAGATTAACTTAAAATAATCCTTGCCTTGAGTAGCCCTTTCCAGCTTTCTCTCTTACCTTTGTTGGTTGTTCATGCTGTGCTTTTCCTTTTCTAACTTAATATTTTTTCTTGTTTAGAAGAACCCTGTTGATATTCAGTATTAGGATCTTTGCTGGAAACCAGTAATATGTTCATTCTGGCTGAAGTATTGGCTCCCCACATCTCTGACTGGTTCCCCAGGAAAGGATGGAGATGGATACTGATATCTCTAGTTACTCTGTTGAGGAGCCTACCATTTTGCAAAACACTTAAGTCAAAAATGTGTCCATGGAGTTGAAAGCAACAAGGTGCTTCCTGATTTTTAAGTTAAAGCACTTCAGCATAAGCTTGCCAGCTCTATATGCCTTCAGCTAGATAATAGAAGTACAAGAGTTGTTTTATATTTAAGCCAGCAGATAAAAGTGGCCTTTTGAAAAGGGGAACATTCCTTTAGAAGGAATCACAAGCAACAGTCAGCTGCTTTTCAGGTGGATGGCAAAAATTTGTGAAGACAGATGTGGAGCCTTTTTCTGTGTTTACATATAAGCCCAAGTGAGCAAGTTTGTGACTTTGACTAATAAATTGCTTTAGTAACTATTGTTGAACCTGACTGGCATACTGCTGTGTTATGAAGTGCAGTAGCAAAAATCTTGGAAAGACTTGCTCTACACTGTAAAGTTATACAATAGCTGAGGTTTGGTTTCTTTGTCTGTTTTGCCAAGGAGGTAAATTGTACAAGGAGATGTCTTTGGCTGGTGTGGTTTATTTTATTATCCATGCTGGATGGGACAATGACTCTTCCCAGTTATGCATGGCAAAAGAGTCCAGGAAAATTTTCCTATTGGCAGCTCATTAAATAAATATCCATCCGACTGAGCATGAAGTTTCTCATAGTTCAGAGTTAAATGTTATAAGGGAATAAAATTCTTTTCACTAAATGCTAGCGAAAACACAGTAGGAGGTATTTTGTTCAGGGAATACAAGCTATTGTCCTACCCTTGTCCAGAAGGCTACATACATCAAGCAGAAGATGTCTTCCTTACATTCCAGCTAAATCAATGTTATTTCTTCCAGAATACTGCTGCTTCCGTTTCTAGAGATAAAAAAACATAGCTCACTGTCAGGAGATAATTCCTTCTCTTGGGCTTTCTGTCCTTGACCAGTAGAAGTTTTTATTTTTCTTAGACAAGGAAGCCTTTCTTTATCCCTGGAAGATTAAATTGTCTTGCTGGTAGATCTGCCTTACTGAAGAAATGGAGGAGGAAAAGCAGATAGGGAAGAAATAGAAAAGAAAATAATTTAAAGGTATCTTTATGGTCTCCTATTGTTAGGATGTCAATTACTACCATATATCACCTACATGGCAAACTTGTCATAGCTTGGGGTATCTTTTTATTTTTTTTTTTTTTATTTCTCTCCACATAGTAGAAAATGTATCAGTTATCCATACAAAGTCTTTTTTATTGCTGGACTCATCTTTAAAGTATAGCTGTGATGCTCAGAGGGATTTACTTTTTTAGCATCCTATTCAGAAGGATGAATGTTAAAAGATCATAGCTTTTTAAACTCCAGTTGTGCATTCCGTGGAAATAATTAAAGAAAGCTATGCCCTTTTCAGCTTTTCGAGTTGGCATAGCTGTTGTTTCAAGTGCTGCTGCCTCATACTAGAGTGGTCAAGAAGGGTAAATTCAGCAGTTTGTCTGTAACTGGGGGTCTGATTTAACTGCAGGCCTCCTTTTGAGGAGTGCAGAGTGCTTTAGTTACTGTAAACATGGATTCTCCAAAACAGTTTTTAGGAGCAGAAGGAAGCCTTAGGAGCAGAGAACACCCCAGATTGTCTCTGCAGTGGGCCCAGGGGAGCCAGCCCAGGTGCACCCAGCCAGGCTCAGGGTGCTGTCGGTGTTCCCGTGCGCTGCCGCGCTGTCGGTGCCTGTTTGGGGTGTTCTCATTGCTGACAGGCACTGCTGGCTGGGCTGCTCTTAGCAGTGGGATTTGCCTCCACAGCAATCAGACATCCAGAGCTGCAGGAAAGAAGGCAATCACTTAATTCACAAAATGCATCAACTTGCAGACCTTAGATACAGATCTTCCCTTTTCCTGGTGCTGTGGGAACAAGAACTGGGTTGTGTTCCTTGGAGCCCAGATATCCATTCCACCCTTGGAAGGAAGGGTAGGTCCATCACTACGCCCTGGCAGTGCTTGTGTGACCGTCTGAGAGCAATTCATGTCCTGAATGCTTTACTTTCGAGCTTCAGCATTGACTGTGGCCAGGAAAAGTTTGTCAGGAGGGCTCCCAGCTCTCCCTGGGGAGAGAGGGAGGATAATGAAGGGAGCTAAAAGGTGAGAGGTGTCTGCCAGTTCAGCTCTCTTTTAGTCAAATTTTCCCTCCTTGATCTGTCTAGTTCTTATGTAAAGTTAGTCCTCTATTCCTTTCAATTAGAGCTCCATCCTACTTTTCTGTCCATTCCAGTTTGTGGATTTTAATCCTCTCTCAAGTCTGTTTCACTTGTATTTCTTCTTTGCTTTCATGACTCAGGACTTTTTTTTCCCCTCGTTTCCTTCATGCTATGTCATTTCTTGTGGCTGGATCAGTGTTCTCATTTTTTGAAAGGAAACATCAGTCCAGCAGGAGGATTAAAGGGGATTTTAAAATAAATTCATAGAGAGTCTCAGAAATTGGGAAAAAACGGCAGCAAGTTTCAGTTCAAGCAAGCTTTATTTCTGTATAGTATAATTTAATTCATAATGTTATCAATATCTATAAAAGCATAAAGAAAAGGCAGCAGTAGGGGTTGAAAAAAATCAAAATTCCTGTAAAGGAAATAAAATTAAATTTCAAAATACTGTAGAAGAGGAGGAAGGGCCAGAACCCCAAGTAGCTGGCTATTTGGAAAACAACAGCTTTGAAAAGATCTAAAAAAACCCCAAAAGATGGGAGAAGCTCCCCCAAACCAGGAAAAGAGAAGCCCATCTAGGCCAGTTTAAGTGAATAGGTTGGGAGCTGAAGAGGAAGGGAAGGTTAAGCAATTTTTGTTTATGTTGTGTGCAGAAAGAAGAAATAACCACAAACTTTCCTCTGGGTAAAGGGGATCAGAGAAGCACTGACAATACAATTTGATTATATTGCTCAGACAGTGTTTAAAAATATACAAACAATCTCTCAGCTTTCTCCTCAAACTTCCTCTCTGTCTTTAAATAACTGAAAAACCACAAACCACCACAAAATATAAATCTCAAAAATGAGCCATTAAAATGACAGATTCTTCTTTAAACTTACTGAGGGGTTAGATCACAAATTCTCTTCTGCTGTAATGAACATGATCAAAACCATATTATTTCCTTCTATACCACCTTGAAAAGTAAACAATTCAATGGAGAGCTATAATTATAAAATGTTCCATGCTCTACTTTCATTTAACACTGCATTTCATACCAGCTACAGCTGCTTTTACTGAGAAAAGATTTGTCTAACTTCTGTCAAATTTCCCAGAAATGGAACTTTTTGTGCCACCAGTGTGAACCTACAACTTGTGGCATTGTGCTTGAAAGAAGAACAGAACTGACTGAGATTTTGATGGGAGTACATCAATAAAATAATGATAATTTGCATCAAAAGACACACCACATTGAGTTTATTTGTTATAAGCATGGTTATCATCATCTTGCCCCAAAGACTATTTTTGGGTTATAGGAATCTGCCTAACTTCCAACTTATATAGCAACATCTAGGCTTGCCTTTTCAAACCTCAGATGTTTAATTTTGCTGTGTTTCCACAATGTCATCTTAGTAAGCTGATTGGTTTGATTTGAGTTATTCTAGATGTTGTTCTGCAGAAACAGGGGAATTGAAGATACTTGTCCCAGGCTAGAGGAGTAAAGACCAAGCTGTGTGACCCTTCCCTGGTAGGCCCTGGGTGTGTCAGATCTGTGTGTTCAACTCCAGAGACCCCTGATGGGATGCTCAGCTCTTACATGATACCACTTGTGAGTGGAACTGCCCTTGCAGATTTCTGTTAATCATAATAAGGTACATATTGGATAAGAATAAAACCAGCTCAGCTTTATTGTGTGACTTGCATGCCTGGTAATGAATAGAAGGAAGGCACACACCTTCATGAACAGAGAAATTTAATATAGTCTCTTCCTGGAGTTGCACCAGTGGGACTGAACGTTTATTTCAGCATTCCAAGGGCAATAAAAATCTAAATTTAAAATCAAAATGTACTCAAAAGACTACCCAGAGGCTATGTACTGTTCAAACTTTGTTTAGGTCATAACTGTTTATGTAAAATTAGTTTATACCAGCTAGTTGGGCTTTATGTTTTTGAGCAGTACCTCTATCACCAGGAAAGGCAGAGCAATTGGAGGGGATGCATCTCTAAGTTCAGCTCTGCACTATTACTACTGCATTTAATTCAACTCTACTGCTTAATGCAGAGCTGTGTGGAGAGATTTGTAGCTCTTAACCTTCCTTGTGCAGACACCTTTAAATCTATTCTGATCCATTCCCATCATTAGGCATCTCAGATATTTGGGTTTTAAGTGAAATATGAAAGAGAGAGGTGAAGAAGATGCCAGGTGAGGGTTTGCTACAGCCTGTTAGTTACAAACACAGACTGGAAAGACTGAGTATGAACAGTAACCAGGTCCTAACCACTCAGTTCAGAGTTTCACTGATCCATTGTGTCTTGTGAAGTCTGTCAGCCTGACTTAGCAGAACTGAACGTTTCAACTTTTCTTGGAGCAGGTATCGATGGGAGTGGCCATGAGATGTGCAAAGTGCTGTCTCTCTGGCTTCTGTCAGAGAAAACTGCAAATTTTCAAGCATTTAAAATACAGTTTTGGGTAAATAATTAAAGTTACCAGCCTTGTTTATTTATTCTCAGTTTGTTCACTCTTTGAAATAGTTCTGCTATGGGAAGCATGCCCAATATTTAAGATATTTGATATCACAACAAAGATTGAAGAAGACTAATTTACATAAAAATACCGCTCATTATTCGGGAAAGGTCGAAAAAAGTTTCAATATGTTGGAAGACTAATATGCATAAGATGTAATCTCCAAAACTGACAGTCTCTAAAACTACAGATAAGGACACAAAAAACCCAGCTGAAGAGAAATCTTTGCATTTTATAAACAAGAAGATATATTTAAAAATTCTCTAATATGTGTCTCTTGATAAAGGTTTCAGCTTCTTTTTGTTTCTTCTGGATCTTGCCAGTCCCTCTTTCCCGTCAGCCCCTGTTTCAGGTACCCTCTGCCCATTTTACCTGCCTTCCTTGATGCACTTAGACCTCCTTTCTTCTTTTGATCTCTCTTTTACCATGACTACAGCATCCTTATAATTTCCTACACTTTTTGCATTCACTGGCATTCAGCCATTAGCATTGCTATTTTTTTTAGTCTCATCATAGTGTTTTACTACAGTTATAGGGTCCAGTCTACTCCTTTGTGCACTGAAATTCAGTCAGTTTTCTTTTGGTGAGTACACACTGGGGATTTCCTCTGATACCTGTTTTTGTCCAGATTTCCAACTAGCAGAGCCACAGCTGACTCAGCTTTCCTGAAAACACCTGAAAATAATTTATTGTCCATGACTATCCCACTTCACATATACTACACATACTACATTTGTCGTTTCCTTGTTGATTTTATTAAAGTTTTTTATAAGATTGTTCATCTTCACCAAAAGGGCTTTCCAGCCATGAGCAAATGTTAGCTATTCCTTAAATGTATGCATGCATGTTTCTACAGTACTTGTCACCATGATCTTAAAAGATAAATATTTACCACTCAGTAGAACTGTTACTTTTAACTGTGGATGTGCTAGAGCCTTTTGTTGCTGGCTTGGATTGTGTTCAGATTGGACAAACATCTACATGTTTCTTGTTCTTCCCAACTTTATTCAGGCATTTTTGAGAAAAAAAAAAAAATTATTTCTCTTAGTTTCTTTTACAAGTGTTATTTTTGCTTCAATCTTAATAGTGTGAGAACTCTGGAAAATGCAAATTTTCAAAGCAGATGAAACATCAGTTACAGCCTTAGACACTTCTCTGGGACAGAGCTGTTTCCTCTAACTCACTGAAGACATTGCTTCAGGGAGCAAAAAATATGTTTGTTCTCCATGGCATTTCATTATTTGGCTTCCTTGAAAGACCCAGTTCAGGAGCTGGTTGCTTCTGACAGCAGTAGCAGCTGCTGCAGTCCAGGTGAAGGATCTGACTGTGGTTCTAGAATGCGTGACACAAACATTAGCACAGATAACACTGCTGTTATATGGTAAACAATCCACTCATTTGCATGCTATACTGATAATTTGGGGCTGCTGGTATTGTAATCAAATACTCATTTATTTTTAGCTGCATGGCTTGCAAGTATTTGCAAGAAGTCAAAATTTTTTGGTTTCTTCACAATTATTGTGTAGTCTTTATGTTGTATGTTCGTCTCCATAATCTCACTGATTTCTTTTTACTCACAGGACCAATAGTGGCAGCTCCCTATCTTTTTAGATTTATTACACAAGAGTGAACAATCAAGAGAATTGTGCAAATGCAGCCATGTGCCCAAGAATGGCACAGATTGGCAAAGGCCTGGGTAAATGTCCTATCAGCCACACACACATTTTACCAAGACTTCATAACACCTTTTGGTTTTGTGTGAACATGGTGTGGTGTGTGGTGCTACCTACACAGTCCCTAGGAAATGTACAGAGAAGATGTAGTTATTACTTGCCATTAAAAATTGCAGAGCTCCTAGAAAAAGAAACAAATTCAGATTTAGTATCTTTCCCCTTCTCTTAAATAATATTGTAGCAATTAAATTTTAATATGTAAGTTCTTTGTAGGTCATTAGTGGCATAATGCTGCATATATGTGCCTCTTCAGAAAACAATTCGGTCCATAATCTCATAATGTTGATTCTACCTGGCAGTTTTATTCGAACTTAATTTCTTTTTCACCTAATGCTGTTACCCCAAGAGTTATGAGACAGGCATCAGCTGACAGCACCAGGGGAAGGATAGGTATTGACGATAGCATAAAAGCAAAAGGGGAGGAAAAAGAATAGCTATTGTAGCATTTATCAGTATTCTATTAATAGTCTGCTCAGACACAACTGTGGAATAAAACAGACATTCATACTGCAATTTCTTGAAAAGGTTGAAGCTATTCATCTGCATGGTTACAAGGCAGAAGTCTAAAGCTTCCAGGTATTGTAGCTGTTTCATTGTATTGTTATAATCAGAAGAAACACCTTTGCCTTGGGTATAAATACCCCATTCCCTTTGGAAGGAATGGAGATACAGACAGCCATCCTTCCTAGAATGCTTTTTAAAATAGTGTCTTTACAGTTTAAAACAAAGCTACAGCCAAATACTTCAAGCAGGGAACAGAGCCAGGAGTCTTTTACTTTAGGGCTCAATTGACCATCCACAGAAGTGGTTGGAAAGCCTCCTATTGTTTTCCATGGATTTTTATTGTTTCAGTGAAGGAGAATGTTTTCACTGTGTGTACTCATGTGGAGCTAAGCTTCACAAGAGCTTACATTCTGTTTTACTGTGGAAGAGACTGGAGCAACAGGGTGGGAGAGATGCCCAGAGACAGCTGCCTGTGAGTTCAGAAACCCACCAGCCCTGCTGCTTTGGGAATGTCTGTAATATCCACAGAGAGCTTTGGAAGTCTGATTCTGGGCAGCAGCTGTGCTCTTACCTGTATTCTCTTTCAGTGGCCTCATGGAATGTACATGTTTTAGGGTGAAACAGAGCTCCGTGTTTGGGTGATGGGCTGGTTTCAGACCATGTAGCTCTGCTATCCTGAGACACCTGCGTTAGGAGCTTGGGAGCTCTCCAGTAGAGACATCTGACTCGGCCTCTGCAGGTGTCTCCTTCTCTCTCCTTGATATTACAGAGTTTTTAGGGCAGCTGCTTTCTTAATTAGGCACCTTATCAGGTGTGGTCTGTTAGGGGAATGACATTGGGCTTTGATGCATTGAAAGTTGTGAGGGCAAACTTGTGAAGACAAAGTAAGGAGGAATGAAACTAAAGAAAACCAAACAAACCAACCACACTAAAAAGCAAAACCACACACAAAAAAAAGGGTCAGGATCTTGTTTGGTTTAGCATTAGCCAACCCATGACCTACTGCTGCTTTTCTAAGGGGGCATTACACTTACAAACTGAAACACAGTTAACGTTTTCTTTCAAGTTGATACCCTCAGGTTTTTTTCCAAGGTCTTACTATAAAGAGCTCGCTTCCTGCTTTGTTACAATGTGATTGTTAAGCAAGGAGAAAGAA
This sequence comes from Pycnonotus jocosus, assembly GCA_013400435.1. Taxonomy (NCBI): domain Eukaryota; kingdom Metazoa; phylum Chordata; class Aves; order Passeriformes; family Pycnonotidae; genus Pycnonotus; species Pycnonotus jocosus. The sequence goes on along the minus strand of VWYP01021183.1, from coordinate 240,207 downwards.
TTACAGTGAACAATGCAGGTTGTCAAAGATGGAATTTCAAAAGATCCAAAATACTCCTCAAAATCGGTTGCAGTTACCCAACAGTTTCCTCAAGAAAAATGGAGAAATAATTAAAGAAAAATGTTTTTCATCTACTCAGATATTTCATTTTTGTGTTAGTGAGCTCAGTCTGGTTTGTTTCAAGTTTTAAGATGCGTAGAAAGGATTGAAAACCCCTAATCATCCTGAATTTCAAAAATAAGTTATTATGTTAAAATTCTTATTTTAAAGCCTGGTTGAGAAAATGCGTAGCATATTTTACTTATTTAGAAAAGCTCTGTTTTCCTACAACTGTTTAAAGTAATGAATTTGTTCTTTTGAGGAATCCTGGATTCTGAAATTAAAATTGCCATTTGATTTTCAGTTGGAATATTTTATTGCTGCAATTGTACAATGGAGAGCTTTTATAAAAGATCTTTTATAACTGGGATCTTTTATAAAACCTATTTAGTCAAAATATTAGGACACTGAAGTGGGTTCAGATTGCATTAGAGAGCACTTGCCATGTTCAAGATTCTTGGCAGAGAAAGGAAGAAGAAAAAGATAAGTAATTTGATGTCAGTATTCCCAGTTGTAAGATTTAGGTATAACTATTCTATGCATTTTACGTCATGTGCTCTTCTCTAGTCACTTGTGTGAGTTTATATTTTGCAAGCTGAGTCACTTGTGAGTAAGTACTGCTTTCAGATAGAATGGTTTTCTGTGCTTAAAAGTTATGAGTGATAATTGGATTGTGTTTCTAAGGACAAGGAGTATTTGGTAACTCTGTAATAATTACCCTAATGTCTCCTCGATTTTGCTGTTCACACTAGCCAGCCCTTGAAAGGAAATATTTTGTGTGCACGTTTCTGTTGTCTGCCTTGTGTCAGAAAATGCATGTAAAATGCTACCCAGTCTGACACCTACTTTGTCTCCAGTGTTTTCCTTGTGTAAATGACTTCCCAGCTGCATGGAAATAGGAAAAATGTCTGCTGTTTCAAACAAAACTTTCAGCTTTCTGGAGGTTATTCTTGAAGTCAATGGGAGGAAACATAATTGCACTTGTTTTATATAGGATGAACCAGCTTGAGAAAGTCTGAGATATGAACTTAGCTGTCCTTTACTTTGGTAAAAGTTTCTGGCAAGCAGAATGCATTAATGAAATGAAATTAACCCCTCCAACCCCGACTCATGTAGGAGAGATTTTGCAGCACTCTTGTTTTCATCCAGTTTTATGAACATTGAGATTTTCACTGTCTCAGAGTTCTAAGAGGAAGCTTTAGTCTCTTTGGTAGCTGAAGTAAAAGGAATTATGAATGAAGAATTTAAAATCTAACACTAAAAGGTGAAAAAGAAACCCAGTTACAAGGGAGTAAGCTCTGTTGAATGCACTTTGTATTGCAATATTTTAGAAAAACTGCTCACTAAAGATTTTTTTTAACACAGAAGCATAAGAAGATAATTCCCTTTTTTGACATGCTTTACCTTTGCAAAGTTCCTGAGCTGTTGACAGGTACAAGAAGACATGTGCTACACTTACATGCTATTAGTGGAGCAGGCTTTGAAAAATGTCTAATGCATTGGCATATCTGACAATTTAGGGTATTAGTTAACAGTAGGACTTTGTAAATAGAGTGAATTTTAGCTCCAACTGCTGACTTGAGCGTTCAGTCAACATCTGCAGTACAGGGCTGAACAACAAATAATGTCATTTTATGCTATAGAAATGGAAGTTGGCATTATACAGTGTGTGTGGCTCAGCCTTAGAGCAATGGTAATTGCAATGTATTGAAGTTTTGCATTGTAATAAAAATAGAGACCATTAGTGGATACCATTTATGTCATTAGTATTTAGTGGCTGTGTGTTGCAGCTTTTTTAGTGCTCATAAAACTGTCTCTGCTTGCAGATATGTGACAGCACTGATATAAATTTAAATGTTTAGAAATCCATAAGACATAAAATATAGATAGTAAATAGGGGCATAACATTATAGACAGAACCTTAATAATTTGGCACACAAATGTTTATATATTTGCATGTCTAGTGCAGAAATTAGCATAATGGTGCTCACATTTATACTACAGATAAACTTGATTAAGCAAAGAATAACAAGTGAATTAAAACTGAGGCACATCATGCAGAAGCAGCAGAGAATACTTTCACGTCCCCAAAAGGGAATTTGTGATGTTGAAAGGTACATCCTCTATGTACATCTGGTGGGATATTGATTTTTCTCTTTATAGAATTTTTACTAGTTACAGCACCTGTTCCACTAACTAGTATCACAGTTGTTCTTAAGAAGTGATTATGTTAATTAAACAATAAAGAAGATAATAAGGTTGTTAGGAACCCTGAGAGATTGGCTGGCACTGATTTAACAGTTATGGGGCCAGCAAAGGGAAGGTCATATGGTGTCTAGCCCAAAAGAGCAATATCTTGTCAGAAAACTAGAGACTGGTGTGAGGACAGGGAAGGAGCTGGCTGAGGAAAGACTTCTTTGGAGGATGGGGTGGGAAGAAGTCCAGGAATATAGCACAGGAAGATTTCCCTAAATTCCAAGTGTTACACATGAGACAAGGGTGCAAGTCACAGTTTGGGCTTCCCCCAAAATATGATTTTTGTTCAGGAAATTTGGAAGCTTGTTTGATTTCAGTGCAGCAGATCTCTGGGAAAGCTGTCTTCTTCTTCCTTTGTTTTAAGGAATGTCGCTTGGCTTCTGCTGGCAATTACACTAACATCTTAAAGAGGTTTCCACCAAAGTTGATTTTTCCTTAGGAAATTGTCACCATGGTTGATTTTCTTTTAAGATACTTCTCTTTGTGATTTACGGACCCTGGTTTCTGTGCCCATGACAGATTTGAAGCAGGACATTCTGAGATTTGTCTTCTGCACACTCCATGCCCATTGTCCTCAGCTCTGACCTTTACAACCTGGAAACAGCCTGCAGGTTTGTCACAGAGCTCTCAGGGTATTTGGAAATCAAATTATATAGCACTGAGGAAGAACATGGGAAACCATAAAAACACTTCAGTCATTAAGAGCAAAGTGACAGCAAGCAGTGGTAGAGTATGAATCCTACCAATTACTTTTCCTTTCAGAGCACTTTTTGTAACATTTTTAATTCTAAGTTTGTATGAATTCTTTGGCAACATTAGTTGTGTCTTTCAAAAGAACAAAAAACCTTTGATAAACCTTCTGAGTCTTTTGACTAAACAATGATAGTGCCCTGATTTCTTTGAATCCTCATACTTGGGAAAGGTGATAGTGGGAGTGTATATTCGCAAAAACTTGTGGCTTACATTAATAGTTGTTAAGGTTATAAAATGAGATGCTTTTCAGAAGCTCAAGTAATAAGCAGGAGCAAAACATAAGCTCTCTGTACAGTGAATATAAATAATTCTTTCTGTGGCTCCTAGTATTTCTTACAATCTAATTATGGAAAGTGTTAAACTGAAAATCATATTGCTCCTTTTAAAAACATATTTTTGTCTGTTTATCCATACAAAACAGACCAAAATGTAAATCTGTAAAATGCTTTCCATCTTCAAAGCAGCCATTTATATTCATCTAAATTCTGAAATCTTTTTGAAACTTTCATTTTTATTTCTGATTGTGGGATTCAGTGTCACTTCTCAGCACATTGAATGCAGATGGCTTTGAACATACAGTGTGGCACAAAGCGATAACTTGTGCCCACTACCCTGCTGAGAGGCAATTCTAAGGGAAAAGTGATTTTTATGCTGGAGTTTTGGCTGATTTTAGAATTAGGGGAAATATTAAAGAACATAACAAAATATTTTAACTCCTCTATATGCTGCTGATTTTTTTGTTACCTTATTTATCCAGTTAACAGCAGAGGCTGCTTTCTGAAACTATTCTTAGCTTAGAATTCTACTAAAGCCACTAAGTCCTCATACAGGTAACAGGTTTTGCAGTAAAGAGTGTTACTCTTGACTGGGTCTGTGCACACTTATCAAAAGCATATGTAAAGGGAGAAGAATATTACAATGATATAAGAGAAATGGGCTCCATACAATCTATTGTGTCATAAGGTAGAAGGCAAAAGACTGGATTTCTGGCAAAACCTGGGTGAACCTGAAAAAATGCCATACTTCAAGGTATTTCTACTGGAATAATTGGATTAACTGCAGTTACCATAAGACTTGATGCTACATCTGAGTGTAGCATATTTCTTTCAGCAGGACAAGTAGATGAAATGTTTTGAATTGGAAGTGAATGTTGAATTGGTGGCACTTGAAAGTACCAGTAGGACTGTGCAAAGTGTATTTTCTTGATAACATGTTTTCCTGTATTCTCTAACACCTATTTTGAAGTTCACTTTTGTTCTGACTGCTGGGGGATGCCTGGTATCTTGCTGCTCTCTTGTACTTCTGTCTTGCAGGTAGACAGTATATCATCCCAGATTCTTACAGGGCACTCAGCCTAATTAGATTACCCAAATTACTACAGGTCACAGCTGAGATGCATTAGAGGAATTTAATGGGAAAGCTCACCCAATATGGGCTCTGCTGTTCTTATGGCTTCTTACTGCTTTCATAAGAAGTGAGGGAGATTATTGAAAGACATATTTATAAAATATCCAGTGCAGTGCAGCTACACTCCAGGTTTATGCCAAATTAGCTGTTGAACCTGAATGAATTCGGGCATCTGCTGCAGTGCAGATTACAGGTCACTGTGTGACCTCACATATGTAGGTTGGCCTCCTCCTCCTTTGTTTAATCCATCCATAAAATTGAGAAAAACAAGAATCTCCACAAAGAAGCAGGTATGCATCTGGGCACAAGTGCCCACGGTAAATAAATCACAAAGAAGGCAGAGGCTCAGCTGAAGGAATAATAATGAGGAAATACAAGTCTCTTTGTCTCCTACACACATTTGCCATTAACTTAGTGGTGTCCTGTGTTTACACTTATTGGGTGTGTTTAGTCTCACTGGACTTCCAGCAGAACAGATCTGGGGTCATCGTCTTTCCCTGCAGTTCAGTGCATGAGAAGCACTGTGTGGTTAGGTTTATTGGAGGGAACACAGGCACAGGCTTTAGTGACTGAATCAATAAAGCATGTTCCTGTAGGTTTCTGAATTGTCTCTTTCATTAAGAATGGAATTGGACAGCAGAAGATTGATTTCTGTGGCAAATCAGAGGGTTTTTTTCAGACCTTAGTTTAAACTGTGGGGTTTTGAAGTCAAAAAGCTCCATCAAGAATATTACACAGAATTTAAACTGCAAAAAGGATCATAAATAGTTTAAATTTCCTTTTTCAGAAGATTTTTTTGAACTCAGAATTATATGAGACCTGATATTTTGCAATGCTCACAGCTGACTAAATGAGTGGCAAACTGCTGAGCTCCCACAGGTGCGGATCATGGCTTACAGAGTACTGGATATGGTGTTGGTTAAAAGATATTTGGAAAGGCAAACATTCACAAAGAAATGTTACTGCTAAGGTTATAACAGATTTGTGTTGCTTACAGCAGCTCTTGACAATGAAGTGTGCTGTGTGATGATTATTCAGGTATGGAACAGTCTTAAGTTTTGGCAGAGAGCTGTTTGATTCTGCTTATTTTTGCACAATCACCATGTGGCTGTGAAATTCTGAAGAAACTTACCTTTACAGATGTGGTTTGTCTAAAAATTCTCTTCCTGCTTTGCACATCCAGATTTACTTGGGTGTGGTAGTACACCTTGACAGTGTTGTTTTAAGACAGCACAATTTGCTTGTAGATAACAGAGTGTTCATTTTAGGGCCAGGGCTTTAGGTACACATGTTTGCCTTTATAGCATCCTGAATCAGTTTTACTTTCATGGACAGACAAGGGCAGTGCTGCATATGCATTTCTTAATTTTTTAATAGGCTCATCAAGTCAAAATTTGTATTTCCAAATCCTCAGGGAAATGGAGGAACATGGATGAGCCACAGTGCTGAGTCTAGACAAAAATTAGCTGAATCAAAATCAAGAGCAGCATCAACAGTAATACTTAGAAGCACAAAGCTTTATTAAGAATTGATCATTTGCCAGGCATTGCTTTCCACATAGGCAATGTTGTAAGATGTTGGCTATCCATAAGTTGCTACATATTCCAAAACAAGTTTAAACCAAATAATTTATCACAAGATATGTCATCACCTGGTACACTGACTTAGCTTTAGCTTGCATGTGCATACCTGCAGAGGATAATGGTGTTTCCCAGTAATTCTCTTCAGAGGCAGTTACATTAATTTTCTAGTAATTGCTAGGTAAGAATTACCTGTTACCTACATGTAGAGGGTTTATGAATTATTCATTGTTTGGTGCAAACCTGAATCTCAATTCTGCCCTGTTGTCCCCTTGCTGGGGACTTGTGTAGACATCCTCCCCAGCTGACTGTAGAAGCATGTTTATACCTGAAGGGTGCCCATAAATGCTGCACATACAGAATTAAGATGTTGATACTGTGGTGCAGTGATAGATGCTGGTGATACAGACTCCTAGCAGGGGTTTCTAGTTCAATTTGCTGTTACATAATCACAATTTGTGATACTGTTTTTACATTGTTGAGTCACAAACACTGTCAGGCAGGGACTTATTAAAGATAGGTGAACTCTGCGGGATCTAGAGGCCTGGGTAAGTTACCCAGAGTCTCTAGTAGTTTTTCAGAGCTTAATGAGTGGTGGAGTTTTCTTTTTTCTCAGTTTTTTCAGGTGTAAATATTTCCCTTTTCAATGGTGCATCAATTTTTGCAATCTGCTTTATCATCCAGGAGTAAGAGGAGGTGAGCTGGAGTTCTGTGCTTTCTGTCTAGAACAGAGCATTCCTTGGCTGGGATGAACATCAGCAGATGTAACTGAGGAGTTTTCCCAGGCAGGGTTTTAATTCTGTCTTTGATATCCAGAGGAGAATGCAGCCTTAGCAGTGTAGGTTTCTCTGAAGCCATTATTAATTTAATAGCCATAATTAAGGGTCTGTCACACTAGACGGTAAGAAAGGAGTAAGAGACTGATCTTTACTCATTGTTGTATTGACAGAAGGGGTTATGCAGCACTCACTTGGTACAACTCCATAGCTGTCACTCTGGGGGACTATTTTTGTGCTCACTAGTGATGAATTAGTTTATGTTATTTTTCTTGATTTTCACAGGATCCATTGCAAAGCACATCCAGAAATGGAAGACCTTTACTCTTTCTTACTCGTGAGAAAGATCTGTCAAGTCGGTGAGTGGTTTGATTGAATGAGAACAGTGAAACTAGCCCATGGTGGAAGATTTTTAAAAAGCGAGGTGAGTAGTATTTTTTTTCAAAATTTGACTGTGGTTACATGGCAGAAAATGTGAGATCCAGTAAGTGGGTTGCCCAAAAATTATAACCATGCCTCAGAGGTGTGGGAAGGTGCTCTCTGTGTTAAACTAGTCATCATTTCCCCATGAGAGTGTCCCAAAAATGAGTATATTTGGGTCTGCTCAGGAAGAACAGAGATGTCCTTGATTCTGAACTTCAGTGAATCCTTCACGGTAAAGAGACTTGCCAAGGATGGAACACAAGCATGCAATGGCTTTCCCATTTCTGAGTGGTGGAACTGCCTGTGCCTTCGATGAGTCCAGCTCACTCAGGTGCTGGTTTACCAGCATCCCTGGGACCAAAACATGAGCTGCCAAAGCCCTGCATGGAGGGAAGGACAAGTCAGTGAGTGGGAGTGACAGCCTGCCAAGTTCAATTGAGAAGTGAGGTAATAAATGTGTAGGGTAATAAATGCTAGTGTAAGCCACCGAGAGGATGGGTTTTCCATTTACGGATTAACACTGGAAGATTTTCAACAGTGTGTGTTTTACTCATACAGGAGTTGTGGGGATTGATGCGGAAGTAACTGAGTAAAAATCTCATGTAAGAGATTAGACCAGAATTTCTGATGGCCCTTTTAGATCTTAATAAAATTTTAAATGTTAAACTGGAACCTCTTTATGTTAGATTCGAATAGCACTTCTTGGTGGACTTCTCAATATCCCATTGAGGTTTCCATGGGATTGTAATTTTGCACGAGCCCATGTTGCATGCCTGAGGAAACTTGGCCTTATAATCCTTGCTTGGTAATACAGACAGGAAGACTGGACCCAAGCAGCTCAAAAAGAAAAACTTGTTGTGGGTGAAAAGGACAGGAGAGTCAATGAATATTAAAAAATACCAGACTGCCATAGAAGGATAATATTGTCTTTTGGCTTCAGTTCCACTGATGGATTTAAAGCCCCCCTGTGAATCCTGATGAAGTGAGGGGCTGAGGCAGTTCCCCTGACTTCAGTGGGATCATTTTGAAGAACAGGGTTAAGTGATTCTTAGTGGGCTGGGACAGAGAAGAACACTGACAATGTGGTTATCTTTTGCATCTAGGGTTCTTTGTCAATCCCTGATAAAATTTGAACCATAAAGGAAAATACATAATACGAAATTGAAGAAGAAATAAAAAGATCCAGAATGAAAAATTTGACTCTTGAGGCTTAGCAGAGGAAGGATAAGCCTAAGAAGTGCAAGTAGTCTCCAGTTAGTCATATTAATCGCTAATTAGGGATGACAATCAGTGTGGAGCCATAGGGTAGAATAGGAGTAGGGTCTTTACTGAAGTTCCCCAGGCTAAAATAATGCCACTTCTGCAGAGAAGTATTTGCCAAAGCTTGTTTTTTGGGTTGATATTTTGTTAAAACAGAACACTCAACCAGTAATGTTGAATTATGCTATTTTAATGTTCATAGGCAGATGTTATATTACTTTAAAAAAATTATTTTTCTGTGTAGAAAAATAAAATATTTCTGTTTGAGAAGTCATGTTAAAGTGGAAAATTAAGCATTTACCCAAGCCAAAATTCTTCTGTCATTTCATTTTGTGGAAACATGGAGTCCCTTAGGCATTTAGTCCCTTAGTGTTTGGAAATTACTGTCTTACATGAAATTCTGGGTTACTTCTCAGCTCAGGTTCACAGGCTGGTATGGGCAATATTTATCACAAGAATTAGGTGAAGACCATAGCAATTAACTATTTTTATGGCTTATTATCAGATTCTAAATACTAAATTGTGTTATCAAATAGCCTCAGAGAGATTTGCTAGCTGACCCACAGACAGTGGACTGCCTTTGCTTACATACTTAAGCTACTAGTATTTCTAGGAAGATATAGCTTATTAATTCATTATTATTTTATTGATGTTCAATTGATGTCTGATTAAATATAAATTAGACACTTGGTAATAATAATGTAATAGGATGAGGCAGGTGAGATTCCCCCAGGATAATTTGTAATGAAGCTTCAAAATTTTAATAATTTTAAGCTCATAAATAAATTATTACGAGTGAAACAAATGCAAAAATACTGAAATAAGCTATGAAAATGTTAAGTGGTGGTGAAGGGACACATAATCTGCAGGGAGATCTGTGTGAGAACGTGCATTTGGCGCTAAGTCACGTAGGTCAGAATCAGCACTCCCCATTCCTTGCAATCATTTCATATTTAGGTGTGTATCTACCCCACCCATGCCATTATTATGCTGCACCACGCTATTCCCAGACATTTTGCTTTGCCTGAGAACAGTGTTAATTTAATGCACTCAGGTGACCCCAGAGGCACTGGAATGACACGGCAGCAGCAATCCAGAGTGCTGCAGTGATTCCTGCTGTTAGCAGAACTGCCGCGGAGACCGGGCGCTCTTCTGGACAGTTGTCTGTGAACTCTTCAGGGAAAAGTCAGGGGAGCTGTCTCTTTGACCACACTGTCAGTGTTGAGAAGGACACATCCTCTCACTTAGCTATAGCTTTCATCTTTTCCTTGGAAGACAAATTTCCCAGGTGCTCCTCTGTTTTTCTTGAAGAGTTAGCAAGGAGACCGTCAGTCTCCCTTTGATAAGAAAGAAAGGAGAACTTATTCTTATGTAAGGAAAGAAGGAAGCAGACAAGGAGAGGATTCTGCTAGTGTATTTGCTGATTTGTTTGGGGTTTTTGGGTCCCCAATATTCTGCAAAGATTTCCAAAGAGATCCAACCCCCCCCCCCCCATTTCCTCAGTAAAAACAGCACCATTATCCCAGCCTTGAAAGACAGAGTGAGATCCCAAGGCAATACTCAGTATCTGTGTTTTAGACTCACCATAATGGGAATTGCAGAAACTCAGCACTTTGTAAAAGCTGCTGATAATTTGAAGGGTTAAGTCATGCAGCAAGTTAGTAAATGTAAAGAAGTTTAGTTCCTAAGATTAATTTTGCAATATTTCCATCAAAGGAAGTAACGGATACACAAAAGCCTAAAAATCTGGCCTTGTGACCATAGTCACGGGTTTAGACTTTCACCTAAAATTATATTCCAGGAATCTCATGGTTATTGAATAGCCAAAGGGTTGCAAACTAGAAATTTGGCTCAATACAAGGTACAGAAAAAGACAAGTATGCAGCTTTTCTGATGTGAGAGACCTTGGTTGCTAGGAGGAAAGCATTCAAGTGTTTGCTTATGTTTAGCTGGAGTGTTAACAGTGTGGGATAAACAGATAACACCATGCCTCTTAAATAACATGTTCTTAAATAGTGAAACTATTCCTTAATGAAGAAATGGCAGTAATCACATTTTTGTAAAAATAGGGAGTTATGGTATCTATGTAATTAAAGTGCAATATTTTTCCAAACAAAAATCTGCTGGCAAATACATTTTTGTATATTTCTGTAACTGGAGATTTTGCAATCAACTTGTTGTTGAAACACAGAAAATTGTTGCCTCTCCATAACAGGATAAGGAGAGAGGAGTCACATGTGTGATTTTGCAGCATCTATAGCAAAATGATGTTCTTTTTGGTAGATATGGTTATTCCTGTGCATCTGCCAGGAGGCCCACAGGCAGAGAAAACAGATCCAGCTTGAATAATTCTTCACTTTTTCCATGATGTGCCAGGCCAGCATGGTCTGGTGGAACTGTTTGCCAGTTGCTGTCCATAGACTTGCTGACACTTCTCTGGGGAACCACATTAAGCAATTGCTTGGATCATCAGATGTCTGTACCTCCTCCTCCATGTGCCAGCACAGGCTGGGCTTGGGAGAAGATCATGCCCTGCTCTTGATGTTGTTTGCACTGCCCAGATTTCTTATGACTTGGGTCAGTATGACAAAAAGCCCTTCCCAGGCTCTGCTGGCTGCCTTGGATGTAGGAGCGCTGTTAGAGATGAGCAAATGCTTTGCAAGGTCCCTGCCACTTTCTCATGCAGGAATTAGAGAAGTCTCAAGGCTAGTTTCACACTTGGGGCTCCTCTTTTTTGCCATTTTCTTGTCCTGCAAGAAAATAAGATACAAATTATTTGAAACACAGCACCTTCTGCTTCAACTTTGATGCAAAGATCTTACAATTGAGAGAATTTATCTTTCTGTATAAGAACTGAAAGATTAAATGGGCATTAAACAGGCATTTAAGCTGTTTGGAGCCTTACGAGTCTCTGCTGTGTGTACATAAAGCTCAGCTCAGGGAATGTAGCAAACATTCTGCAGCCTCCAGAGATACCTACAAATTTGTGGTTCTGTATTTGCCCTTGTCTCCCTTTAAAAGGCTGTTGCTGCACATCTTTATTCAAAGTTACCTCTGGTGAGGCAGAAGATAACATTTATAATAATTGCTAATCAAAAGGAAAGAGGAAACAAAGGAAAAGGCCAATAATGCAAGACAATCATTAAGTGCCAAATATAATTTGTCAAAGGTGTTCCTTCTAAATTGGATGAAGGCAGCATTTTTTCAGATCAATACTGCCTCAATAACTCCAGTACAGTTCTGGTAGCTTTGGGCTAACAAATAGGAAGAATTGATATGTCCTATGTGTAAACATTAAGACCAAAGAACTTAGTGGATTAATAGACCTTGACTGTGGTCAGGTATTGCTGTAAAACTGGGACTGGCAATATGCAAGGGTTGAAGCTGGCACAAATCACATCCATGGCCTGATCAGCTATGAGCCAGCCTCGTAGATCAGCACAGCCAGAAGTTCAAAGCTCCACAGCAAACTGAGCTCAGTAGTAAATATTATCAAGGAGTACATGCCCTGGCTCTTAGTGATATTAGTGGGAAAACATGTATTGAATTCATTCAGAATTTGAGCTGTTTATCAGAGGAAGTGCATTAAGTATTTGAGCCGGCTGTTATCCACACATCTTACCCAGCCTGATACATTTAATTACCAATATAAGGAGTTCTTGCTGTGACTTGGTATGATATTATATTCTTACCCAGGGTTACTATGGGTCAAATACTGTGTTTTATTTCAAAATACATGGTGGGAATAGAGAAGTAGGTGTCATACAACAGAGGGGTAACCTCATAACAGGAAATAGCATTTCAACTAAAGTTTCAGAGGGGGAATGATATTCTGGATGTTTTGTAGACCAGAACATCCTGGTAGCCTCATTGTTCTTTAGCTGCTGGTGTTCATTAGCCCTCACTGTGCCATAGGAGCCCTTGACTCTGGCAGCAGAATTCTGCATCTGTGGAGACAAAGCCCTTGTAGTCCAAGCAAACCATAAAAACTTGTCCCGAGTCCCAAGATACAGTGTTTGCACTGGAACTGAGGCATCCTAATTCACAGCCAGCACAGCTGACATGAGAGCAGACCCAGTGAGGCACTCTGGTATCCCCTGGGAGGAAGGAGCCATCCATATGTGTGCACACCTACAAACCTCTGCATCTGGCAGCCTCACACCTTCCTGAAGACAGCTCTGCAGCAGGAATCAGCATCACAGCTGCATTTTTCATCAGGAGAGTATGCTAATTTTTGCTGCAACAACTGTATATTACCTGACAATTATTCTCTCCAGTCTCTTGGGTTCACTTTATCTGTGGTTGTGTTTAGAATCCCCAAATGATTATGTAATAGGTAGCAGATACCTGATAATATAACAGGCCCTTTCTATTTTTTCTAAAGCTGCATTAATATAATTTCTTAGGTGTCATTGTGTCTTTCTCGATGTCAACCATGCAGACACATCAGTGAAAGAACAGAACCTGCTGCAGCCTGTGAGCAACAAGAAATTTCAGCTGGATGACTGCATAGGGGCTTTGCAAGACCGCCAGTAATTTTTTATATTCAGAGTTAAATAGAGCAATAAGATGGAATTTCAGCTTTAGTGCAATGGATTGCAGCTCTTCAGTCAATCAAATTATAGTTCAATCAGTTCATTTTAATCACTTCTCTGGAGAGAAGTAAACCCCTGTGTTGAAGAATATGCAGCAATTTTATTGATGGAAAGTTTAATTGTTTCATTTTTCCTTACCGTCTGTAACATCCTAGACTTTTAATCAGTGGGAACTGAAGTTATAATGAAGTAAAGTCCACTTTCCACAGTTCACAACTAGCTGAAAATAATTGGGTTGAGACTCCCATCCAGACAGTGTAATGCCTCTGGCATTTTCCTGAAAACTACACTTAATTGCTTTGCTGATGTTGTTAAGTGGTCCTAAGGGGGATGAAGTAGTAAAGCTGCTCACATATGCAGGGAAACAATACACAAAAAATGTCTTACAAGGTCCTTAAAGGAGGACCAACTAGTGACTAGAAGACAATATATTGCACTTTCCCCCCCTTTTCTATACCAGAGAGAACACACAGGAGAGGTTGATAAAATAAACTGGAAATTCTATAAACACTAACAGTATTTTTATTTAAGGGCAGTAAGCTTGGGAGCCAAAGTACAGGAAACGTTGAGGCAGAGCTTTTACAATCAAACCTGCATCTTTAGGCTAGCTCAAGTTGCTTGGCATTTTTATGCTGAACACTGGTGAGCTGCTGCCTGTCTTCAGCACCTTGGCCTGAGGAACAGATGTACTCTTGTCCCCAGGGAGGGAGGACAGCTTGCTCTCTGCTCTCTAAAGTGACAGGATGTGGGCCAGCCATGAGCTGAAAGCCTTGTCCAGGCATCAGTGCGACCAGCACACATACCCTGTTAGGCTCTAAACGTAGCCAGAGAAGGAATAACAATTTGGCATTTCTCCTTATTTAGGATGCATTTTTAGGAGACCCTCCATGACTGTATGGAAATTGTTTAAAATTATGAACTAACTGATAGACTCAAGGATATCCTTGATGAAGAAATACATTAGCTGTTTAATGGAGAAAAATTGTTATTTAGGCTACTGCCCACTGAAAACAGTGTTGGAGCTGGACCTGTTCTGTGGGAAAGAGAACTACAGAGCTAGTTTAGATTTTTTAGGTAAGTGGGGGGCTTTTGTTGGATTTTTTTGTCCTTGTTTATTTAGATATGTGGGCACAGTAAAGTCTCTCTCAACAACCTGACCTTCCTCAGCTGCTATTTGTGTAGACTTCAGTGTGACCTTTCCTTATTCTGCTCTTGCTTTTTACAGGCTCTGGACTGAACAGCTACCCCCTGACGACTTTCTAGAAAGGAACATAGGCAAAATTGAGCCATGGACTTCTAAAGCTAAAATCTTAAAAGTTCCCTTAACCCTACATCTAACCCCAGGTGCCTTCAAGAGTCTCTGAGTTGGCACCTCAGATTTTGGCCAGCATAACTCTTCCAGCACCTGAAATTATGCTTTTCCCACTGAAACAGGCTGAAGTCTAGACAGGACTCAAACACCTTGACATGTAGCCCCATGTTAGCCTGACCATTCCCCCAAATACTAATAAACTTTAACACGTATTTCTCCTGTGGTGAAATAGTCATATCCCATGTGCTGGAGCTGCCAGCCGTCTGCCAAGGAGATCAGCCCTCAGTGAGAAAGTGCCCTGTGTCCAATTCACTCTGCTTGCCTGTCTCTGAGAGAACAGCTCAGCAGCAGCAGCAGTGCTTGGGCTCTGCTGTTCCTGGGCTCCTGTTTTGAGTAATGTGGTGTGGAGTGGTTTTAGCAAATGCACCAAATGAGGACTGTGTTGTGACAGCTGGTGGGAGACAGCTCTTGGGTTTTGTATTCTGAGATGCTGAGGGACTGGAGGAGCTAGAGCAAATTTACAGTGCAGAGGGCAAATTACCAACCAGGCGTGGTGGCTGAAATTTGCCTCTGTGTTGTCTGGCTGGTTTAGAGGGTGCCCTGCCCTAACCCTTCTTTTGGGAACTCGGTTGCTGTCCCAGAAGGAGGAGTTTCTCCTGGAGCTATAATCCAGTCCCATGCAGCAGCACAGCTGCCAGCTGGCCCTTATTGCCAAGCAGAGCTGCTTGCTGGGGCTCACATGCTTTAAAGTCTTAGCCTGGGTCTCAGTGGAAACAAGGAGGAGAGTGATTTGACACACATTCCCCTGATTTGACATACTGTGTGGTTACATCATGGTGTGCCCTCCACAAGAAATCCAAAATACATGTTGCTGTGCAGGCACAAATCTGACTGTTCCTGATAAACTGTTCATGTGGAAAGATACAATTTGCATGGTTGTCATCAAAGCCAGTGTATGTATTCATTTGTGGAAGCATGTCAGACACCATATGTCACTAATATGCCTTTGATATGTTGGTGTCTGAATCATTTTTCATAACTGCTGAATGGCATGTGTTTAAATCTGAGCATCTGTTCTGTGTCTGTACTGTCTGTATTATTTATTCTTTATTTCTTCCTTTCTTTTGACTAAAAGTTTGATTTGAACCAAGAAAAAGTGTGGGTTTCATCTTAGTTTTAAAGAAGTAGAGTTTTGGCAGTATTTCAGCATTTGGCCAATGTGTATCTTCTCACAGATGAGAAGGTCATTTAAAAGATAATTTTTCCCTTTTCAGTAACCAGAAAAAAATCAGTTCCCAGGCAAAACAAAGATTAGATTTGACTACAAGTTTGTTAAATGAAAAAATTACTGTTTTAGTGTTGGGCAGGTTCTGCAATGTCTGGATTTGCTGAAAATAAGCCCTTGTAAGAGCCATATGTTACACCATGATGACAGTAAATTGGTTCTATCCAGAAACTTTTCTGATTCTGTTAAAGAACTTACTGTATAATAAATGACTTAATAAAGAAATTAAATAATACACTGTGTTTGTTAGGCTATTCATTATTCATGGGTGAAACTCAAAACCAATGTCACAACAAAGGGACTCAAAAGTAATTATGGCAACTCATCAATCAGCTGAGCCACTGCAGCACCCTTCAGGAGGCTATGGCCTGCCTAACAGGCATGGTTTGGGCAAAAGCATGATAGCAAAACAAGAAGAGACTTAGGATTACTATGATAGGAAAACAAGAAGAGACTTTACAAACCAGCTGGGGATACCTGGAGAGTCCAGACATGAGTGTCTAATGCTCAAGCGCCAGAGAGGCTTAGGAACCATTATCAAGTGAGCAGCTGTGTTGGGCTCACCAGCATGGTGGCAGGAAGAGGCCTGTAAAGAAGCAGCCATGGTGACACAGGGTGGCAGGAAGAGGCCTGTAAAGAAGCAGCCATGGTGACACAGGGTGGCAGGAAGAGGCCTGTAAAGAAGCAGCCCCATGGCACACTGTGAATTGCAGAGCTACAAGTACCCATTTGTGATCCCTCCAGCCAAGCTCTGAGTGTCCCGAGGTTGTGGCGTTCTGCCTTTCACCCCATTCAGTAACAAATAACAAATGTCAGCTCTTGGTGGACATAGGGAGCCTGGGCTTCCTATTCTGTTTGTGTGCTTTGGCTCAAGCCTTTAATGGACAAAGACATTGCATAGAACATTGGAAAATCCAGTCTGTCTAAATCCAAAAGCTTTATGTCACTGTCACGCAGTCGTAGTATTTCATAGTCACAGCTTAAAGCAAGCCACATCAAAACACCCCACAGGCAGCTGAGTGCAGTTTGTCAAAAAGGCCCTGAGTGGCCCAGAGCGCACCTGCGGCCATGGCAGGGCTCTGCCCGGGCTGCGGGACCAGGGGCCTCGGAATCAGTCAGTGCCATCTTGTGGCATTTCAGGATATTAAAGCGCCCCTGAGCTACAGTAACTGCAAATGTCCTTGGAATCCACCACAAGTCCAAAACTTGCAATGGTACCGCATGCAAAGCCCGTACAGCTCCATTAGCTTGGCCGTAGCTGCTGCGGCTGTGCATGGAGAGGCTCAGCACCTGAATGATTAATGAGGCAAACGCCTACCAATTATGGCTCGTTGGAGGGGCACAGATTAATGCCTGTAATTAGAAATCCCGGGAACAGATGGAGAGCTTTGCAACATGGAAAGCCTGCTCCTTATTAGCCGTGCCCTGCGCTGGGCCCGTGGTTTGTGTGGTTTGTGTGGTTTGTGTGGTTTGTGCCCTGCCCAGCCATCCCCGGGACAGAGCCGGCACCAGGGCAGGGGCCGCTCCACGGGAGCCCGCCCGGGGCTGTGTGTGGGTCCCTGCGGCTGCTGGGCAAGGCTGAGCTCTGCTGAGACCCACGGGGCAGCCCCCATCACCATCACCACCATCACCACCATCACCCACCGGGGCCCTGCGAGCAGCACGAGTTTGCTGCTCAGGGGTGGCTGCTGGTGGTGGATCTCTTGCAGCCTCCAACCCTTCCCTTTCCTCAACACTTATTCCTGGCACCTGAGCCCGGGACACAGCAGCAGCTGCTATTACTGACTCAATTAAAAAAATTAGAAAAGTATTCCTAACACCTATCCTACTCTCCCCACCCACTTAAATAGGTGGAAAGGGCCTGTAAGCCTTCATGTTGTCATTTTGTACATACACTAGCCATATAAAATGAGAAAATGCATAATATAATTTGATGCACACATAATATCTACCTACTCTATAAAGCAATTTATATACTATAAACATAGAACACATCCAGTAGATGTGGGCTTTGCATGCAGTACTATAGCAAACATAGAATGCATCCAGTAGATAAAGTATTCATGTAAGTAATGTAAGAATATATAAATGTAAGTAATATATAAATGTAAGTAATATAAGAATATATATAAAAGTATATATATGAAATGTGCATATAAAGGTACAGTTTATAGAAGTAAAAATTATATAAATACAAATAATAGAATTATAATAAATTTATAAGTAATAATATATAATTTTCTATATATTGTGTGTATATGCATAAATAAAAAATGTGTTCTTTCCTAATAATGACTGCTGCAATACCAGAAGGGGACACATACTGTTCCTAGCAGTGTAACATTTATTGCATAAAAGGGAAGGAAATCATAGCAACTTGAACAAGATTTAAAACATCTCTGAGGCCTGTTCAGCCAGCTGGTGGCCAGTGGGTTCCCCAGGGGAAATCCTTTCTTTACTGCGTCAGAGGGTGCTGAGGGAAGGTGGGCAGACCCCTGTGACCTGTAGGTAACACGAGGATGGCTCACCAACAAACACCTTTAGTTCTTCCTTGTCTCATTGCCCACTGTGACATTGGTCGAGCATCCCAGACACTCAACCAAAAGGCTTTTTGGGAGTGGTTACAGTGTAATTACAAACTTGGAGTAATTTCTGCTTTCCACCTTTTCCACTTCTATCAATTATTCAGAGATTTCTCTTTTTCCTTCTGTGACCCCAGATTTAATTTTTTTAAGGAAAACACAATGTCAATTTTATCAAATCTTCTGAAAAGAAAATCCCTTTCACACTATGCACATTTCATTCAAGGACTTGAGCCCTGATGCTCATTCAGTATAATTTTGGTAAATAGTGGGTTTTTCTCAGCTTACAGCTTTGCTGGGAAGTAGTTTGGTACAGTTGCCAAGTACAATTATGGTCGGTTTGCTTTAGGGTTTATTATATTCAGGTAACTGAATCCTGTTATAATCTCTTTTTTTTTTTTTTGAGGACAGTAGAAATGCTCTGATTGCAAACAGACAAAAATTTTAGTACTTACAAGGAGTCAATTAATAGTAAGTTGAAAACCGATTTTTTCCCTATTAATTTGATCACAAAGACAAACCCACTATATGATGATTTCATTGTTCTGAACTGCCACTATGGTTAGTTACACATGTGACTAATGGGTTTACTCTGACCTGAAGGCACTTCTTATTTTCCAAACTAGGCAAACTGAGTTTTTATCTCCTATTAGTGTAAGCTGCGTTATTAACACAAAGCAATATTCCAAATAATTTGAAGCCAATATGATAATTACAGCATAACTGATTGCAATTGTTTTCCTAAGATGAAAGCAAATAAAATTTCTGGCAAGTGTCTCTAATTTTCAAAACTTTTTATAGACTTCTGTTGGCTGAACTCTCACTGTAAATCTATAACTTAGACAACTATTTCCTCTCTGTCGTGCTGAAAATAAAATACACCTTTTGACCATGATTTATTTTTCTCACTTATTCCCCATCCTGGTAGCAAGCACTGAGTTTTATTTTCTGATGGGCCAGATTTTTTTTCTAGTTTTGCATATAAAAATTCCAAATAAGCATCTCAGAGGGGATGATATCAGCCTGAATTCCCACTACTTTCCTCTGGCCAAGGTGTGTTAAAGCATTATTTTGTTGCTCATCAGAGAGTCTGATGAAGCTGCAATGTGACTGCAAGGGACTTTCTTCTGATGTAGCCATAAAATTCCCCCAGCCTCTTTCATCACCATGTAACTGGGGAATTATGCACCCTGCAACAATCTCAGAAGGAACGGAAGCAGAAAATACTGCAGCTGCCACTGAGAGGTAAAATTTGAATCCAGTTCAAGATTTGAATACCAGAGATACCTGAACACCAGTGTTCTCAGCACTGCCTTTTCATTTTGAAAAATGTAACACAGAGAGAGCTCACATTGGTTTCTCAATTCAGAGCTTAGGCTCTGGCTTTTAGGTAGACCTTGGCTTGTAACATCTCAAATTATAAGGTGACCAAACATAGCACTCTGATCTAACTCAGTCCAACATTTTCTTCCTTCTCTTCATCTTACGAAACCATTCACAAAAAGTCCTGGTTTGCCTGTAGGATTCATTACAGCATTATAGCACCGTGTATTAGAGTGGGCTTCCAAGTTAGCCCTTGGAGAGATTGCATTTCTACTTTGTAATGATTTTACCATTGGAAAGTTCATCTAGAAAGATGCCTCGAAAACAATGAAGCCACAAGGGGAATTCTTCGCTTGAAGTATCCATCACTCCTCAGTAGAGGAATTGGAGGGATATGTTAAGCTTGCTACATCCTCTGTCAATCTTTTGTTTATTACATTATCAAGTTGCTTGCAATGTGAAAGATTAAAACAGTTGGGTAAGTGCAAAGCATGGAGTTAGTGAGCACTTTGATTATAAGTCAGACATCAAACTGGTATTTGAAGTGCAGAACTACTGAGCTTTCGCTTTGTCACACAAGCAGTTGCCAGAGGCAAGGAGGAGAGGAGCCCTGCCTTTTTTTTAACTTGGCTACTGAACTTTGCACTACCTGAAGAAACAGACACTGTATGCAGCTCCTGGTTAGATGCCTTTCAAACCTGCCTTCTGCCTAAGGGCTACCAGATGTGCAGCTGAGGCAAAAAGATAGATTTTCCCATTGTGCATCTCCTCGACCTGAGGATGTGCTGCTTATTGCTCTAAGTAAATCCTTGGGCTGCTTTATTAATTTCGGAGTCTGACAATAGTATTTTTCCATTTTGCTCTACTTTAGGGAGAGTTCTTTCCAGTATGAGAATGAACTATTAATGAGCAAAAATAATATACCTAGGAAGGAAGATTTCATCCTGGATATTTATTCAGAATTTCAGCTTGAAAGATCCAATCATTTGCCATACATAATATGTCCTGATAACTGTGGGCTGCCACATGTGCATTCTGATAACCTTTGAAGATTGGTGGGGATTTGTCCACAGGGGAAATCCTTAAGTCTGGTGACTTACCTATCCCACTACCTGGATGTCCATTTACTCTGAAGAATCCAGGAAACATGCAGTAAATGACTCTCTATCCACAATGAACTTACTCAGGACCCTGGATTTCTGGGTAAGTTGCATTCATGTCTCTTAGTCTCCAAGTTAAAAAGTGCTTCCATCTCTTTTTAACAGGCATTAAATAAACCTACAAGGAAATACTGGAACACATTTAACAGGTGTGAAATTCATCTACAGGCTTGTGATGGAGAATACTGGAGGTTTCATTGACTGTTGGCAGAACTGCACCCACCTCCCTCAAATATAAAAAGCTGTTACAACATTCCCTACGGATTTTCTTCCTTTACATGCATCATGTACACATCACTTGTGTATTTGCAAATACCTCCACTGCTGCTGCCTATCACTCCTTATAACAGAGTGTCCAAAACACTGTGCTGGAAAACTCTGTATCTATGTACCTTACAGAGAGATGAAGGTTTGAACTGATGAAGTATTCCCCCACGTGGCTGCCACAATCCCATGTCACCTTAGATGGATGCTCTGTGTCACTGAGGGAACAGACAGCGAGGCTGGCACTGGCAAAGGAGAGTGGCTTTTGGAGGGTGAACTAATGCAAATGCCATAGTTACAGAAGTGAGAAAGTTCATTCAAGAAAATTCATTTGAGAAGAGAACCTACAGAAGACTGACAATACAATGAGGTGCACCTCAGAGCAGAAATCCTCCTCTGAACAAATGTGAGCCACAATAGTATTTTCTAACTCTTAGCTATCTATAGTCTCATTTTAAGCATATTAGTGTATGCCTACTTCCAAAAAACTGCTATCTTGATAAGACTTTTTTGGTTAAAAATAAATAAATATTAGACATTGGAATTGTACATAGAATTATTTCCCCCCTAGATAGGTTCCTGGTGTCTTTTTGCATTATGTGTAATCATGAGTGACCCCAAGGTCAATTATTAATGAAACCTCACAGAAAGCCCAGCTAGATAGGGAGAAACATGAAAATCTCAAGGAACAGAGTATTTGACTTCTAAACAGAATGCCTGCCTAAGACCAAACCTCATTAGGGAAGTCCTCAGGCAAACATCCTCTCATTATTTATTGTCATGGTTTGCTGAAGATTCCTCAGTGTAGCTCACAATTGGGCTTTAAATAAATCTCTCTGTATAGTAAATGTGATATTCTTGCATCTAAGCAACAGGGTTAGCTGAAAACTAAATAAGACCAAAATTTCACATTTCAGGGACTCATAAACAGCTTAGAGTCTGACAGCAATGCAACAAGAGGCAAAAATATGACTGACAACATATGGCTGAAAAGTAGGGTCACAGTGGCTGTACAACGTAACAACAGAACAGCGAGACTGCAAAGCAAAAGCAATTAGCTGCAAGTGTTGCTAATGTGGAATTATTTATGGTGAGGAACTTCTTTATAGCACAAGGATGGTGCTGTGTTTATGATTAACATTTAAGGCATGAAGGCCTTGTATTTTAGGTTTTGTTTCCCATCCTTCATTCTGGCCTCTGGGGGGTCAGTGGGACCTGGCTCTCAAACATTTTGAGGCACTCTGATATCCTGGAGGAATTGGTCTAAGCCTCCTGAAGTTCAGCCACTCATCTTGAAATTAGGGATACTAAAGCCCTTTCCCATAACAGGTACTGTGAATGGGAGGGTTCTAAAAACTGGGAATGTTTTATCAAATAGTTTTAGTTTGGATCTTTTCAAAGTGGTGAAGGTCTGGTAGATTTTCCTTATAAATCTTATCATATCTCAGGGTTAACTGATGGTTATGCCTAAGGTGACCATGACTTCCATTTTCAATTCCACTAAACTGCTGAGACCTCTTAAAGAAGTCTAGAATACCTCAGAAATTTCCATCTCTACTCAGAACAGTGTGAAGTTCTCTTCAAGGAGAAAGTCCTCTGCTGTGATCCATTTTTCTGCTGTAGTTCAATATTCTTGGGCTGATTCAGCATCTGGGCTGATGAGCAGGCCCCTGGAAGCTCCTGCTTTGGTTGCTCTGGAGGAGGCTGGAGGGGCAGCACACTGGAAAGTTCCTCTCCTCACTAGAGGACATGCGCAGGCCACTCTTGCCAGGGCAGAGTCTCCTGACTCCCTTGCTTGGCTCAGTGCACTGCCTCTGCTCCTGCCCATAAAAGATTCATTCTCTTGAATTTCATATTTATCACTTTCCATAACAAGGTTTCTCTACTAAGGTAATACTATAGTCAAACAAATGTAAAGGTGGTGAGGATAGAGAGTAAAATAACTGAAAAAGTCTTTTTTTTACTCCGTGTGGTGAGAGGAGATATTAATACAAACAGATGGCTTTTTTTAGTGCACCTATTATAGAGTCATGCCCACTCTGCTGAATGCATACCTATGAGACTGTGTGTGTGCAATAAAACCCTTAGATTATTAAGCATTTTTTTTCTATTCTGCTATGTCAGTCTAAATTCACTTTGAAGGCAGGAATGATGGAATTGTTCAATATATTGTGTGCACAAGGTTGTGACCTCTGCAATCAGCCCCGGAAACACCCCTGTCTGCTTACTGTTGGGGCAGCTGAAATGAATTATGAGGTAGCCTCATAAAACATTGTACTAAATCTGAGGCCTCTGAATATGCAGTACTCAAGCATTTCTGTATTCTTTCTAACTTCCAAAATATTTACAACCTCTGTAAGACTTAAAAAATTAAAATTGAACGTACTGTTTTGCTGAACATCTTGTTTCTAACAAGGTCTCAATCCTGCCAGAGCTCAAATGGGTGGATGGTCTTGTTCTTGTAAAAAAAGGTGCCACTGATTTCTGCATGCGTTTGTGTTTTGCAGGAGACATCCTGGAATTGTTATTGTGTCATCCAGCAGGAAGGCACAGGTACATCTGCCTGAGTGCTGGACTGTGCTGTGGAGGACACATCTCTACACTGAGGAACATCCTAACAAGGGGAGGGGGAAATGTTTTAAAAGGGGAACAGAAGGGATACCCTCAACAATAAATCTGAGACCCCAAAATACCCTGCTCTGCACATAAGATCCTCTGTTTGAAGACTGACTCAGCCAAGCTGGAATACCCAGTGTAAAGCTATCATCACTCTGCATTTCCACACTTACTGAACTTTCTTCATCCTCTGTAACATGTGCATCTAGCACTATATCAGCCACCACAATCATCTTCTCCTTTCATCAGCCCTGTGGCAGCAGCTCTGCCTCCCTTCTGTGCTGTTACTAACAGAGTAGCTCCAAATGATTGTTTCTTTTCCACACACAACAAAGGCCTATACAGCATCAGCAGGGCCCATGAAATGGGAGCCAACAAACAGAGAGTCCAGTTGCTGAAGTTATCATTGGTGCCTCTTATTCTGCAGAACATTTAAACACCACACTTTTATTAAATCTGCTGTGAATATTTATTCAGTGCTCACGGCTCAACACAGTTCACCAGAGCCCCTGTGTTAACACCACAGCTTTAACTCATTTATGGAACTTGAAAACTTTCCCAGCAAGACCCTCTGAACAGATGTAATTTATATAATAATAAAAAAATAAAGCTTTATTTATGCCAGCCTTGAAGGTACAGGGCCTTGAGGAAAATGTGTTAACATGATGAAAGGCCAAGCTTAATCACTCCATGCTCCAGGAAGGGAAAGCTGTCACTGAGTTGGGAAAAGCCAGGCTGTCCCACTCACAAAATGTTGTCTTTGTTCTCCACATGAATCAATTTGTATCTGCTGATAACCCACTTCTTTCCAAGGAATTTCAGGTTTAGGATTCCCTTTGATGCCAGGCTCGCTGCTGGAAACAGTAAACTACTCTAACTTTGATGGAGCTACAATTATTCCCTCTAGTCAGCTATTTGATTGTTTCTGCTAAAAATCTTGTGTCACTGTTTCATTTTAGGTAGGCTTCCCCTCCATCCTTTCTGATTTAAACCATTCCAGTCAAAAATTACAAATCAGATTGCCCAAGAGGCCTTTAAGGTCTTGATATAAAATATGCATAAATTCATCCTTCCCTACATGTATGACTAAAATTATATCAGTGACCTCAGCAACCATTTTTCCTTTCATCTTTCCCCTCTCCAGCCCCTCTGGTCCCCGTCTGTGCTGTCACCAGCAGCGCAGCTGAGGTGCTTCTGACAGAGTCACGGGAGCACAGGAACGCCCAGGGCTGGAGATGTCTTGGTCTGAACACGTGTGGGTGCCAACACTTGTGGGGGTTTCAGCCTGTCTGGAGCACAGGAGTGTTCCATCAGGCAGCTCAGCCCGGTAATGGTAACCTAAGCTACCAGCAGCAGGGAGGCATTTGTGCTGTGCTTTGCTTCGAGCAGCGCTCAGAGCCTGTGACACTGTCTGACACTGACTGATTAAGATCCAGGTACTGTGGAGCTGTCAGGAAAGAAGAAAGAGGGCTTGCCGTGCTGTTGTTGCTCACGGATCTCCAGCAGGGCAGCAGCCAGACACCAGTGCACAGCAGCATCGTGCTCTTCCACCTCTTTGGAGAATTACTTTCCAGTCACCTGAGGAGATTAAGAACACACCTCGTTTTTAACACAGCCTGTCCCTCCACACAGACTCCAAAGTCTGTGTATCACAGGTGATCGAATCCTCATGACTAGGGAGGAGACTGTGATAGGAGATGAGGGAGATGTGAAAAGGACAAAAATATGAACTCCATAATGAGCCTTAGCAGGAAACCTTTAGGAATGCTGCTCCTGACTGCAGCAAACAAGACCAGGTCCTAGCAGGGAAAGAAACAGAGCTACCTAGTAATGTTGCAGATATAATCTTCCTTTCCTCCACAGCTTTTACTTGCTACATGTAAAAACCAGACATTCAAATTTCTCCCTGATCCAATTTTTCTGGATATCCTCAAAGCCCATACTAAGTTACTAGTGGCAATGGAGAAAAGGATTACTTTGCCAGACAGCCAAAGCCATGGGACTAGAATTTTAGTTTTATTTAGTTTCATTCTCATGGCTTTCCCCAGTGTAAAAATGCAAGGTTTCCCAATGTACCTTTTCATCCCATCTCACAAACGATGAAATTATCATTTCCCTTCTCTCTGAAGGTGATGTGAAACCCTCAAAAAACCCTAACATATGTGGTCTCCAGACATGGGGACGCTCTTGAGCTCAGGCTTTCATTTTTGGCCTTCTGGAGTCACTTCTCCATACAGCCCATGCAGTTAGGAAGGCAAGCAGGAATACAGAAAGTCTCAGAGAAATCTCTGCAGACCTGACATTCTCTTACTCATTTGTGTGCCAAACCAGGCATGTTTCTGTCGCTTGTGAGGTGACAGAATTTTCCTTGTCCTCCACAAAGCAGAGGAAACTGCAAAGATTCTGATCTTTCTTCCACCACAGAGGAGGCAACTTGGCTTCCAGGAACCTCTATTCTCTACCATAACCAGGCTCTTTTCATCTCAGCTTTCTTAATAAACATTTAGAGGGTATTTCACTTTTTCCCTTCTGCTCTGTGTAACAGAGCTGATTATTGCTAAGGTCAGGTGGCTCCATGAGCTAATTAATATTCTCAGGTAGCAGTAAGAAATAAGTACAAACCTCATCTCTCTCCTCAGCTTTAATTACAATATCAATGCTATCAAATTCCATGTGGATACACCTCCCACATCAGCTCCAAACAATTTCAGATGTGTATACGGGATTCACAGCATCTTTAACTCATGATCTTCTGTCATTACCGTATAATTACTCTAATGCATCTTTACTGTGCAACGCCCACCAGAACTAACAACTGTGGAGTGCCTTGTGTAATGACAGAATAGAGACATCAACGTGGAATTCTGGCTTACAGAGACCTGCAGCATTCCTTCCAGTCCCATTATTCAACATTTCTGAGCAACCTGACTCCTACCTGCCTCCCTTCCTTCTCTAAATTTACTTTATGAAACATTTATGTCATTCTAGCACTGAGAAGCCCCAGGTGGCACTGAAATCCCAGTGGGAATGTAGCACAAGTCAATGAAGTGGCAATAAATTGTCTCACCTTGATCAGCTCTGTGGATACAGAAGAGGAATAGAGGAAGGTGAGTCAGAGAAGAGCCGCTGTGTTATGCACCTTGCTGTGCTATGGGTGAGGATCTGGGCCTTGTGTAGCCATGGGAAAAGAGGTTAGGAGAAATTTAACAGAAAATGCAACACTGGCTACTTAAGTTAGCAAATATCCCTCAATTAAGTGTTGGTGGAGGTCAGATACAAAAGTGAGTTAGAGAGAACTGGGCAAGCTTCAAAGAGTCTTTGTGGCAAAAAGCTAAAGGATGAGCCAGTGCAATAACCTGGGAAACGACAAGGCATGGAGATGGTTTTAGCCTTTCATTTCTACCACTATAGAAAATGAAGAACAAAGTACACATTATAAAGACATAAAATGGGATGAATTTTTGAACCTGTGTAAGGATTTTTAAATAAGAACTAGCAGACAAATCTCATAAAGCACTGTGCGAAGTATTCCTATGCCTTTGCAGAGATTTACAAAACTCCCTCAGTATATCAATCTCATCAGTTCTTCTGCTTTTCTTAAATGGCAATAATTTTAAACTGAATAATAGCACCTATACTTGATATATTTGGCTTTCTATGTGATAACAGTCACTATGATTAAAACATATGTTATCAAGACTTGAAAAAGATAATTAAACAGGAATGGCATTAAATTGTCACCTATCCAAATTGTAATTGGTGTTTAATTGTAGCTCTGCAAGCAAACACAAAAAGACAAACAACAAAGAAACCTCTGCTCTTATTGAAAGCAATTAAGAGAGGAAAACCCAAGAGAGCTAATATATGAAGTTTCAGGGAGGAAGTATTCCTTCCTTGAAATGCAAAGGCACTTCTTGAATCTGAGAGAGGTAAAGCATGGGAATAGTGCAGCTGTTTCTGGGAAGTTGCCTTTGGAGTGGAAATGGAAATTAAGAGCTGCAATATATCTCTCTTATCAAATTTATATTGTATATGTTTGCTGATGTTCTGTAATATCCCAGTTTCTGTTGTTTGCATATTAACTGTTTTATGTCCCAGATGCTCATACAAGGATCATAAATATTTTGTGAAAGATTTAACCATCACTTTCAACAGTATAAATTATTTTTTCTAAACAGCTTTCCCTCTGTTCTTGCAGAAGACTCAAAGAACACCTGAAGAACTACTTTAGGATGGGCAATTTCATCATCAGCTGACAGGAACATGCAGGAAGCCATTCCTGAGCAAAAGGACTTCCACAACAATCACTGTGCATCTAAACTCAGTGAGTTTGCCTTTAGGGCCACACTCAACCTATGGAGAGATGAAGGTGAGGCAATTTCAGGGGAGGTGGGATCCAAGATTTCCTTCTGAGTGCCTGGATCCAGGACTTGGCTCTTTCCAGGGGGACCTGTGTGAGAATAAGGGTGACATGTACAGTTCACACATGGAATATGCAGAGTTCACACATGGAAGTGGACAGAGATTTTGACAATGGACAGGGTTTGGGGTTTCACAGGGTGTCATCTCTAATTATCAGGAAGGTTCCCTGATTCTGTTCCAGAGTGGAAAAGGAAAATATTTTTATCTACTTTAACATCACACTGGCACTGTCAGATGATTCACAGACTCTGGAGAACACAGACATTACCAGCTCAGCACATTTGTGTACCAATCACCATTTGTCATTTGTGAGTACTTCCCACAGTCCTAAAAAGGGATTTGTTTTCTGTATTATTTGCAGGAAATGTAACAAACTCCACACTGAACAGCAAAATAAAAACAGGACTTGATTGTTTCATCGAATAGTTGCCTATTTACTTGGCAAAACTTCACTTTAGGATTTTTTTTATGCTGTCTAATAAAAGGACCCCCACAGCTGTCTTCTCAGTGGAGAAAAGCTGTCAACATCCAGTATAATTTTCTGCATATTGAGGGAAGTACTTGAAAGTCCCAGATCCATTTTAATATGTGAGCTGCTCTCCCATTTGTATGCAGCTGGAGAGAGTAGTTTTATCCTCATTTTAAAAAGCCATATGATGGATTTCTTTCTTTAAACAAATACTGTCTGAAACTTTTCTTTCTTCTCTCTCTTTCCCCCAGCATACACCTTTCCTCTCTTTTTAGGCTGTGTGCTGAAATCACTGCACAGTGCTGACATCTCACTCGTTATACATAAAACGATGCCTGCACCGTTTCCTTTTTAATGTCTCTGTGCATGATCTGCTGGAATAATTCCCAGATTAACTGTTTATTAATATAATTTTGGCAAAACAGTTGGTGAGGAAACTCCATTGCACTGCCTTGAATAAGATCTTCACTATGCTTTTCTGAATTTTCTGATTCTGGGTATTGACAGCTTCCAATTCCCCCAGTCCAACCCTGGCCAAAGCTCTCTTCAATCCTGATCCTGCAAGCACTTTGCCACACAGCACTAGGCAGCAGTGCTCAGTCCTTGCACAGCTATTAACTCTGATGCAATGAAATGTTGTTGTTATGGGTTGCAGGGAGCATGTTTAACATCCACAGCTATTTTTAATGATTCTGTCAAGAGGAAGGATTATTGCTCTGAAAGCTCAGGGAGGTTTTGTGTAACAGTCACAAAGCTTTGAACTCTGCACACACCATGACTGAACATACTGTTCATGTGCTTCAACACAGCCTGACACTGCAAAAGTCATGGTTGAAAAACCATATCTGAAGGTTATGGAACATTTAATGGCTCTAGTGGAAACAATACAGCACCAAGAACTGAGTGCCAAACATTATCAACCTCTCAGTCTGGATATGCCACATCTCACAGGCTGAGAATGACTCACTCAAACAACCCCAGATGGCAAACCCCAGGCACACAGGTTTGGAGTGATGCTACCAATTCAGCATGGAGCATGTGGAGCAGTCCAAGGAGCAGGCACTGAGTAATTCCCCAGACTGTGCTTGCAGATGCTTTCACCCAAATTTGAGATTTCTGCTCCACATTTTTGTTCTGAATGAAAATAAAATAGCAGATTATTAAATTTTGCAATGGAATTAAAAATCTGAAAATTTTACATTGGATAAAAGAGATAGTTTTATTGCTGATTGTTTTGTCTGAAACAAATGGAGCCAACTAAAAAAAAATCTTGGATGAACCTGGAAACAGGAACCTTTATGAAAGCAGCAGAGCTGAGAGCCTTGTTTGAGGATTGCTTGTTTCTCACCTACCAACAGAGTAGGAACCTCAGAAATATGGACACTCACTTTAGCCAGCAATCTTGCCATTTACAGTGACCACTGCTGGAGGAGCAAAACAATGAACCACTACTGGGGAAGCTTTCCTAGGGCTTGTAAATTTCCACCTCCACTGGCTGGGGCTTGGGATGGGATTTAAGGTATCCAAATTTTTGATGAATGGAGTCAAAGCAGCAGGAGCCCAAACGGGTCAGAGATCTCAGAAATTCAGGGTTTCCAACTCTACCAAAGATACCTGGAAGATATGTGAGCTTCTAGGTTCAGCTCCTAGCTGAGCTCCAGGAAGCCTGCTCAGTAACCTGGAGTTGGAGGAAGACCATGCAAAACCCAAGAGAAAAGCTCAGAGACCCATAGAATTTCCTGTGATATATTTTTCGTCTCAGTAGCTCAGTGTTTTCTAATGAAGTAGTGCTTACTGGAAAGTTTCTGCCTATTTCCATTTGGGAGGACATTATTCAGATGGACATGACACATTTTGGATGACATGAGAGAATTAAGTTTGGTCTTCTTGCCAAATTCCATCTTGGCAGATAATTTCTTACCTATTTTAATCCACCTCATATTAACAGAGCACATTTTTATAGCTCACATTCTGTCTTGCAGTTCTTGTACTGTTAAATATTGTCTGCATTTCATCCCCCATGTAGCTGCTTTTCACCAAATTTAGTTCCAGGTTAGAGTATTGGGTGTATATATGGGATTTGGGAGTTCTGGGGATCTCTAAAATCACCTGTGCTACTGCAAGAACATCAATGCCATATGAAGGATTATTTTTAGCACTGGAGAAGTTTCTGCAGAGCAGGGTCTGATCCCACACAGAATGGGACCAGTCTGATGTCAAATTATTTTATGCCATTATGGCACATGACTGCATTACAGAGCAGCTCTTGTATTTTTCTGTCTCCTCAGGAACATTTCTCCCTACAGTGAGGATCCTGCATTGATTCCAATGAAGACCCAGGCCCCTATTGTGCCAGGCACTATAGCAACAGACTGTAAAAGGCAGTCCTTGTTCCTAAAGACCTTTCTATCTAAACAGACAAGACATTGCCAGAGATTTATCTTTTATTCTTCTGTTTATAACAGTTGCAAAACAACTTGGATGAAGAATAAAAATGGCAATGAATGGGATGTGATGATCCCAGCTGTGGGATGAATCCATATGGAGGTGGGAAACCCCAAGCCAGTAAAAGCATCGAGGGGTGTAATCCTGAACCAACTGAAGTAATGTCAGAACTCCTACAGACTCTACTGGGAGCCAGGATTTCCCCTCTCTGTTCCTGTTTCACCAGGTGCCTGTGTGCATAACACAAAGCAGAGTTGTAGTGATATTTCCAGGTTCCCTGGCACTGCAGGCAGAGTTGCAGGATGGTCCCACTGCTCCCATCAAGGGAATGAGCCCGGGCAGAGCCTGGTGCTGTGGCTGTGCCTGTGATTCCATGGTGCTGTGTGAGCACAGCCACAGCCCTGCTGCCCTGGGCTTCCTGCAGAGCTCCTGGGAGCAGCTCCCTGGGACAGGGCTCACAAGGTGCCCAGGGTCACTGCTCTGTCACCACATCACTGACCACAGGTAGTGACCTGAATGATTAATGATGGTCTACAGCACACCATGGTCTCCAGTGCAGGGGGTATTTAGGTGGCAGTGAACTCCCTGAACATAATGAGTTTCTTGCTGCAAATCCTTTCTCTGAGGGATACAAACTAAAAATATTCCTGAGGTACAGCTCGTAACCAGACATATCCCCTGGTCTGATCTTGCTTATGTTCTGTGTTGTTATTTACTTAAATTGCATAGCTCCCCAGCACGAATAGGAGACTCTGGTAACTTATTTCTTGTCTTTTGGAAGCAATGCAATGCACAATAAAGCAGAGATAATAATGATTTGAAAGATGCAGGTCTCTTTTCTGGACATTCTGACTATGAATGTAATATAATAGAGGTTTGAGTGATGCTTGTTTTTACCCCTGAGTCTATCATAAGATTAACAGTCTTTATTATTTTGCAGAACAAGCAGTAGCGCTTCATCAAGGGTATAATCACCTCAGTCAAAAAACAAACAAGCTTTTACTTAAGGTGCTAAAAATATAGTTGAGAAACCTTCGATCTCAAGCCGTGTGATAAAATAGACTGTGTTGACTGAGCAAATCAGCAGCTGCTGCTGTGCCAGCTCCTTCACCCTAACAATGCTTGCCTTTTTCTCTCCCCACCAAATTTAGAGATGATGTCAGTGTAGCCAACCCCAGGAGTTCAAAAACCAGAAGACAAACCAAAATAGAATCAGAGCACTGATATCAAAGCCATGGAAGTTATTGAAATTGAAGGGTATGATTTGGGGGGTCAGCCTTTAGATTTTTTAATTCATAGGAGACAGCCTTCTCCCTTCCAGTCGTCTGCTCAGTTCTCCTGGCTGTCTGATATGCCCTATTTCAGAGTGAGAGACGACACAGGACAATGGGAAGCACAAAGGATTGGGGATCTATTTAAAGTATATATAAAGCTCAATTCTCTACCATATGTAGAGCCTTAATCCTGCAAATACCTTCCCTGAATGCTCAGCTTCATTCATACAAGCAGCCCTGTGGAAGCCAGTGGGGGTCCTCTTGCACCTGAAGTTTGCCCCTTATTTAAGTTACTATTGCACGTCAGAAATGTTGGCCTGCGTCACAATATTAAGAATTAGCTAAGAATGAAGAGATCTATTGCTCAGTTTTCTCTGTGATCTTGGGCAAGTCTTGATTCATTCTATATCCAGGCTTCCTGCTCTTTAAAAAGGGGGAGAATTTATCTCTACCAATTTATCTTCAGACGAGAGATAATAAAATGCAGAAAATTAATATATTGTCTCCTTTTGATGCAAATTGATTTCTAGATAGCACAGCTGGAAAGACTGCTTAAAAATCAAAAGTATGTCATAATTAAATCTCCTCATAAAACCAAACTCCTAGAACTGGACTTAATCCACCATGGATCAAGTCTAACTGAGCAGCTGAGAGAAACAGAGAACATTCTTAGTGCTGAGAAGACACAATTCTCATTTCATTCACTGGACCTTTTGTACTTCAATGGGAAAACAGAACCCTCTTCTAAAAAGAGCAGTTCCTGGGAGCCAGGAGTAAACTCATACAGGAGTTTATCAGGATATAAACATTTAGTTTATTTTTTTAAACCCAAAATATAAAATTCCTCTGAATTTTAAATTAATTGATTCTATTTTAAAATTTAGTCTGAATGTAAAGTCCAATATTTTGAAGCAGCAGTAGCATGTTACAATGAAACAGTTTGTTAGGAAAGTACTCACTTAAAATAAGGGGAGACTTTCATCTTTTATTAAACATTTGAAATTAGTAAAAGATACTACCTTAGAGTCACTTAATTTAAAGAGGCAAACTGATGCATTTTGCTAATTAGACCATTAAAAAGCTCATTTATGTGTAAATAAGTCTAGGTCATTAAATCGTAATGTACAGTGTCAACATGAAACTACAATCTTCAAACTTTCTAGTTATGTTAAATGGGCCTAAAAATTAATTAAAAATAGAATTAGCATCAAAGAACTTACTTCCCCCCTCCTGTTTCTAAAGAAAAAAGATGTATTTGTAGTAATAAAAAGTGCTATTTCTGCTCAGTCCTCCAGTGACATATTCTCTTTGTCTACCAGACTTTGTTTAAATTTAGAAGTACAACACATATATGTTGACATCAATGATCTATTTGAATATTTTAAAACAGGAAAAATAGCCAGCAGTGATGTTGTCATTAATTTTCATGATAGCAAGAACTGGCTATTTCAGTGAAATCACATATTGCCAATTAACAGCAGAACAAGGCACAATGAGTCAAAAATGTTATTTGGCACAGCTGAAAAGGCAAGGCTAAAAGATTGTCTTCTGTTAAGGTTTGTGAGTATTACAGTTATAAAGTCATGCTCAATTGCTCATAGCTTTGTAAAAAAGGACATATTTAGACTGAAAGCCTCTAGGAAATTTCCAGGATTCTCAGGCTGATTTTAGAAAACATCAGGAAAACAATGTAAAACATTTCTGAAAGTTGAGCTGTTTCCAGGAACGGAATAAAAGCTGTCCCATTTGATTGCAGAGAGATACTGGGAGAAGTTGTTGCCAAGACACTGAAGACAGAATTGAAAGGAACTAGAACTGGGCAGGAGAACACAGGAGGGAGAGGCTGATGGTCAGTGGGATGCTGCAGGAGAAGCCTCTGGATCCTGGACAGATTAACAAAATGAGCCTGGACTGAGGGCAGGAAAGAGCATGGGAGATAATGGTGGGATGGAAGAGACACCAAAAAACACCACAGAGAACAGTAGAGAATGCAGCCTGTGCCCACTCCAGCCTGGACAGCAAATCCCAAGGATGCCAGAATCCCAACCCTCATGTAAAAGCAAGCAGTAATTATAATTTCCATACACATAGGCCACAGATCAAACAGAAAATAGTGACTGATGAAGATTATTGATTTTCCTTTGTATACCCTTTAATGAACAGGTAAAATTCCTTTCTTTTCCAGATGCCTCATATCAAGAGGATGCAGAAATGCCAGTTCTGTGTGTTCCTAACCAGGCTTGAAATGCTGACATAACACATGGTGAGAGGAAAGGAGGAAAGATAGAAGAATGAAAATTGTATGAAGGCTCTAAGGAGAAGAGATACTTCTGAGGGAATAGCAGTGACACCAGGTGAACTGCAATGAGCAACTCCCACTGCCAGGAATGCTGTCCAGCCTTGGCACAAACATTCTCTGCATTCAATACAAGACTCCATTTGCTTCCTGACTTAGGGACCCATTGATATACGGACACATAAAAATTAGGGTGTTTAAAAATACAAAAATTCTTGAATTGTTTTGAATCTT
Organism: Pycnonotus jocosus; assembly: GCA_013400435.1. Lineage (NCBI taxonomy): Eukaryota > Metazoa > Chordata > Aves > Passeriformes > Pycnonotidae > Pycnonotus > Pycnonotus jocosus. The sequence continues at coordinate 205,376 of VWYP01021183.1, read as the reverse complement.
CCTGATTCACTTGAGCACGCTGCACTAACAAAAGACCCAGTCTTTGCCTTACATGCAGACTGGATCCTTGCTTTGTAGATAACAATCTGCCCAGGAGTAGATGACTGACAAGAATCTTTTCACTGAAGGACTGCATTAAATATGGTTGTCCTTGCTCAGATCCAATGTATGTAAATTATTCATGTTATATAGGAAACCATATTACAGTTACATAGGAGAAGTGAATGCTCCCACTGTACATATTCTTTGGAGTTGTGTGACACATGCACAATCAAGAATGACACAAGAAAATTCATCAAAGAATATTTAAATATACCTTAGGGAGCCACTAACTTTTATGATGGTTTTACAGAAGGAAAACTAATTGCATCTGCACAATACAACAGTTTTGTAAGGGTTGAGTTCATCAATGTTTTTACTTTTTTTTCCTGGTAAACATTTAAAACAGTTTACTTAAACTGATTTTAAAAAATCAGAAATGACTGAATGGTTTGAATATATTAAGGTTTCTTCCCTTTTAGGTATTCTTACTTGTTCCTACTGACTTTCTGCAATACCAGCAATGCATAGAAATTCTTGACCTATCAAAGTGGCAGCAGAGGGGATAATAACAGGCAATTATTCTTACAAAGACCTTGCACTTTTTCTAGGACTTAAAATTAAACTAATTATATAAAATAATATATTGAAATCACTAAAAATTCTTCTGACATACATAATCAAGTTTGTTATACTGAATACATTTGCTTTTACTAAGACCATGATGTTTTCATCTCTAATGGTGTGCACACCCTCTGAATGCATTCATATAATTGTAAGAAATTCTGTAAACTTTCTAGATTATTGCTGTCTTGGAAATTCTCTTGGTTAATGTTCAGAAATGTGCAGAAAGAGCCAAATAAGTACTTTATTCTGTCCTGACTTATCCAATTATCTGGTGGGGCATTGTGAGTGACAGGTTACAGTCAGCAGTCTGAAATGGTCAAATTTCACACTGCTTTGATGTTTTCTTAAGTGGCTTTTTGAAAAACTGTACTAGATGTACAAAATTTCATATGGAGTCTGCTGAATTATATGACCTTGTTTTACAATTTATCCAAAAGAATATTTGGCCAAGGTAATTCTTTGGTAAATTGGAATCAACAATGGTGCTACTGATCCATTTACACACCGAGTTCAAGTTTCTTATTTAGAACACTGTGGAGCTCTTAAATTAGAAGTCTTTGTTCTCCTCGGACAGGTGAAGATTGATTCCAGTAGTCTCCCAAACAGACTAAAAATCAGAATGGTTGAGATTGACATTTTATTGGTATGAGCAAGAGAAGAGTCAGATTATTCTTTGCCAAGCTATATGACTATGGAGCCCTATCCTAATATTTCTAACTCTCTTCCCACTTCACTATTGATATTGTGACAGGATTTGTAATACCATTAGGCTGTGTTGCCAAGAGCAATTCTTTTAAAGAGTGTGACACTGAATATAGGCTCTGGCAAATGATGTCTTCAGCTAGAAAGTATTAATGTGACAGAACTCTTCCCAAACCTTTTACAGAGAATATGTCTTGACCAAAAAGTGACAAAAGAGAAAATAGTGCTTAAACCCGTGCAACATAGCACTGAGACAGAAAAATCTCTGCTGAAAATGTCTTTTTGTGCAAGAATTGATCTCACTGTCATTTTTAGTAATGTAAATCACAAAGAACCATTGAAATAAGTGGGAACTACAGCAGTATAAATCAGGTGTCATGAATAACAAAGTTGTAAGATATTGTTATTGGGTCATTTAGTTCTGCTCCACAGTTTTATTTTAGCCCTGACATTTATCAGCTTTGCTTGTCAGTACTAACTCTTACAATCAAAATATTTTCTGCAGTTTGGCAACAATGGGTATTCTGGACTGGGTATTCACAGAGCAAGTAATAGAGAATTTGTCATAATGGGCCCATCTTCTGTTCTACAGATCCTCTCATACTTTATGTGCCTCCTTTATATACCCATAAAATATCTGAGTTTAAAATGACAGTAAGAAAAAGAAAGGAGTGTTCCCTTTCCATCATATTTCTCTGACATGAGATTTGATCATCTGATTATCACAGCCACAAATAGAATCAGCAAACACATAATCCAGCCCCATTGCATACAGACAGGTTATCTGCCATGGAAATTTCCATGGGCTTATTATTTTCTACATTAAAAATTTTCTTTCATTTGTTCTAAATTCATTGGTCTTTAATATCATGATGCATTTATTGCACTGAGCTGCAAAAAGCAGAGTATACCCCTAGCACTGTGTTCTGTTCCTGCTACTTCCTACTCTTCCCCCAAAAAAACCATTTTAGGATGAGAATCTCCATGGTATGAAGTGGTAAATGATCCAGAGGAGTGTCATTTTGTAACTTCTGAATCTTTATAGTCTTTGAGAGGGTCTGTATGTAAATCCTACTGTACATCTCACAGGCTCTGTCACCTTTATAGGAGCATTCACAGTCAGTCTATATATCAGTTGTCTTGACCAAAATTTTGAGTAACTCATAAAAAAATAGAAACACTACTCTTGGAAATGATCACTGTCATATTGTCAGGATGTCATGAAAGGAGAATAAAGTAAATGCAAACTTTCAGAATTCTAGATGCTATACTGTTCTCACTGGAAATTCAGGGGGGTTTGGCTGGGGGTTTTTTTGCTGGTTTTTAGTGGGTTTGGTTTTTTGGGGGGAGGGTTGTTTGATTTTTTTTTTCCCTGTTTAGTTAGAGAGTACCCCACAAAGACACAGTGCTATTTTTCTGGGGTTTTGTTCCTCTGGAAATAATTTTGTCTAGTAATAATTTATAATCTCTAAAAATACATCTCCAGTTGTGATCCGGTTTCTATTATAATGCTGCTAATTTATGGAATTAGCATTACCACTGATGAAATTTCTAATGCTGCATGTGATTATTGCTTCACTAATCACTATGTATTCCACTGCTAGCTGTATGCAAGATCATTAATACAGTGTATGTACAAACATTAAGCTTAATGGAGTTAAATGATGATATGGAAAGGCAAGATGGCTAATTAATGATCACACAAACAATTAGTACTCTTTCTTACTAATTCACAAGCTGTTCTATGAGGAATTGCAGCCTTGCAGGGCAAAATTCAGTGCATCTCCTAATTACAAATAAGCTAGGGACTTGTGAAAGCACAGAACACCTCTTAACCTTCTGTTACTATGGATTGGTTTTAAGCTTCTCAGCAAGATTTTTCCTGGTCAGAAGGTAATTTAAAAGAAAACCTTTTCTACTATCTTTATTGGCCACCTTTAAGTGAATATTTGACTGATGGAACCTAGTCAAGTTTTACATTTAAGAGACACTTAATGAAACAGTCTTAAATGGTCCTTAATTGGTTCCTGTGAAATGTCTGTGTTGGTACTTAGTGCAGGACTGAATTTCACACTAAAGGCTGATTTCTAGTAACCCTTAACTCATGTTGAGTGTACCTCTGTCCCTTGTGCATAGTCTCATCACAGAGTGATATTGCCAGAGTAATTGTCTTTCTCTGTTCTACAATTCTAAATCTTTTTCTCTGCAGTTTTTATAAAAGCATAAACTAATCTTTTTTTTCTAGATCATCTAAATCTTTGAATTGATTAAATTAATTCTAACTTAATTCTAATATAAGACAAATTATAAAAAGCATTTGTGTGAATTAAAAAACCCTTCTATTCACAGTTTCCATCTTACATGTAGACTTTAAAATAACAACTTATGTCCTCTCAAATGATATGGTTCAGTCCTGTTACAGAGGAAGACCTGTTGTGAGGCACAGAATTTCAAACAGTCCCTGTCACAAAATGATCAATGAACCAATAGAGAATTCCATGGCAAAAGGTACTTTGGAAATTGTCATTAAGTACCATCTCTCTCCTTTTAATACGAGACAATGTATGTTATAACCAAAATATTGAGTGATCCATCCATTCAATTTTCTTGCAAATCACCTTTACTAATCAATACCAAGAACCAAATTAATTAAATTTAAAACATTGAGTAGCTCTGGAGTTTCACATATAAGCACATTTAAATATCCTAATGATTCATCATTCAGTGCTTTTCATTAGCTGAAAATGGCTCAATAACTTTCATTACCTAGAAAAGTCCAATAATAATTTTAGGGCTTTGTGCAACAGTGCTGGTTCTTTAGGAACACATAACAAGAGATACAGCTCTGAGGAGTCTGATGGTGTACAATCATCTTAAACATCTTCATCAAACATTGGGTTTCATTAATGGGGTACCACTGAGTAATCCAGGCAACAGGCTTGGTCAATAATGACTTCCACAATTAAAACAAAAACATTTTGATCACACTATTCAAAATAATTCCAGGAAGATCTATTAAGCATAATTTAGCAGGCATATACTCAGAACACCTGGAAAGTGTTGCTTTTCTAGTGTCCCTTGGGCATGAATCAACTGGCAGCCAAAAGACTAGTAATTTAAAAAATTGTTTTCATAATTTTTAATAATTTATGGTTTATTATGGACTTTTTAATCTACCTCTCATATATTAAGCACAAATGTTTAAAGATGTTTAAAAAAATGTTTCATATACTTTCCAGGGACTCCTTCTGCAGGTGTTTTTGCTGAAGAAGGTTAATTTGATAAACTAAAAATAGCAACAATTAAGTTTTGTTCCACAACTTATGGGAAAAAGAAAATAATACAAATGTAATGTAACAAAACCAAACATGAGAATTAGGATATGGAAGTGTGTTGGAGACTGCTACCTGACTGCACCTGTAAACATAAAAATAAAATATAAATGATTAGAGTAAAAACAAGAAGTATATTATTTACTATAGGTTTTCAAGGCAGTGATGATAACAGTGATAACTGCGATTGGAAATCCTTTTCATTATTTGAGTAAAGTTTAAATAACTACTTTATGGTCATTCTTCTACTAATTCACTAACTGATTTGAACAAATTTCATTTCAATATGAACCTTGTCATTTGATATATGCCATGGAGAGGAAGAAGAGAAAGAGTTGAGGAAATATAAATGTCTCATTTTGAAGAATTATAACCAGCTCTTCCAGCAGAACGTGTCATGATTAAGTAGTAATGATCACTTTGAACCATTACTCTGTGTGCTCATCTGCCAGCAGAGATTTAAGCCACTTTCATGTCATACAATGGTAAATTATTCTGGCAATTCTATCAGTGCTTTATTTCCCACATAACTCCACTATATTCTAGGAAAAATAGTTCTTCTCATCCTGAATTACAAATCTAAACACTCTTGTATGGTTTACTTGATTGAATATGATAGTCTATTATGTAAAAAAAACTACTGAGAATTTTTAATTAGGTAATCATTGACCCAACTGACTTAAATGCTTCAGACAGAGCTGTTAATGGCTGCTAGGTCAGTGCAGATGCTCTCCATGTGCTATTAACTCATAAACTAAACCCCTCTTTAAATCTGCTTAAAACCTATTAGGAAAACTGCCTGAAATTCCTTTCCTGGGGAATTCCAAGTTGATATCTTATGTCTAATTCACTCCACGATGCAAAAAAAGAAAACCTGAATACTCCCAAAATAGAGTGATGTCACAGGAGACAGCTGAGGAGCTGAGCAACTTACTATGGAAATTTCACCTGGTTTAAATTCATTCTGTGCTAAAGACAGCTGAAACTGGTTGAGGTATTGAAGGTATTGAAAGAAATTACTATGGGATATGGGAGTATAGAAAGCACACTCCCATCATTTCCATGTGTGATTCAAATATCCCAAACCACAATTCATGAAAATTGTCCTTTTTTACGTAACCCACGGAGAAGAGATTGACTCCATCATCTTTGCAATTGCTCTTCAAGTGGCTGTAGGCAGCTATTAGAATCTTTGCCAGATTAAACAAGCACACCTCCCTCGACCTGAGGGCTGCTGCTTTTCATGGTCTGGGCCACCCTCCACTGGACCCACTGCAGTTTGTCAGGCTCCCTCTATGTCTGGAGGGCCTGAACTGGGTGCAGTGTTTGAGGAGTAGCCTCAGCAGAAGGCAGCAGACATATAAAGGAGCCAAAGTTGGGATTTGTCTTATTCCTGCTAAGAGGCACTGGCAGCTCTTGTCAGTCTTGCCTCACTCCAAGTCCTTCCCAGTGGGGCTGGCTCTCTCTTGGCCAACAGGTTCCTGATCTATACCTATAGAAAACTTAGTGCTTCACTTTCTTCATATTTATTAGATTTATGTCAGCCAGATTCTGAAGTTTTTCAGATCCTTCTGCACCGATGCAAAGGCATTTTGTTATGTCCCACCCCTATTAAGTACCATCTGTATCATCCAGATGACTGACAAGGACATTTGACATAAGCAGGAGTTTCTAAACCTCCTAAAATGAGCTATTGTTCATTTGCTTTCTGTATTCAGCAAAAATCAGAATCAGCATCTTTTTAGTGTGTAAATTTATACCACCCAACACACAGATATAAATTTTCCTATTCATCATATCCCATAATCACATATAGACAAATACAACCAAATCCCAATTTTGCCCATTTATAGGCTATACCACTCAGATCCATCAGGACTGGGGGAATTCTAGGCATGTCATGATGGACAAAGGAGGAGCCTGGTGAATAAAACTGTAGGGAAAAATCTCTTTTCTTCCCAGGTTAGGCAGAAGGCAGGCAGGCATTTTCAGCATTGTAATTTTGGAGACAGGTACCTCAGATCCACCTGCTTCCTGAAGCTTGCCAGAACACTGCAGTTATTTTGCACAATTCTGTCACTTCAGCAAGCCAGCATGCAAATCCTCCCTGTTACACCTTCTGTGGACACATCTGCCCAGTTCAATGTCAAGCACAAAACAGAACAATGGGGGTTTCCTGTAGTCAAAAATAAAAGAGGACTTAAGCTGGAAATGCCTGGCTTTAGAATGCTTCCCAAGATCTCTCTCTCGTGGCTATCACAAATTTTAGCAAAGCTTTGTTTCTTAAGAAATGATTTTATAAAAAATCATTTTTATGCAGCAGGAAAATGGGAAGGACCCACATCTACCTAATCCATTTTAATTACCAGTAAGCATTCATTAATATTAAAATGTCTATTTGGCATTCTTTTTCCCATCTTACACCTTTTATAAAAGACCTATATATTGTATGCTGAGAAATATCAAGATTCCTTATAGGGAAAATTTTAATAGCCAAGCTATAAGCCTCACACCTAAGGGATTATAGACCAAACAGATCTTTCCCACAAACATAACTTCTAAAACAAAACAAATCTTATTTAATATAAAATTACATCTCATTCATATTGAATATATAATAAAGGAGCATTTTAAAGCTTTTTTTTCCATAAGTGGCAGATGTTATGAATAATAATCCATAAAATCCTCTGAATTTTAGAAAAGTGTATTACATAAAACTTTCATTTACATCTTTCATAATGCTCAAACACACTGAACAGTGATAGTAGTAAAACACTACTAGCAAACCATTAAAACTAACTGAAATAAAATTTGGTATTTTAAAAACCATTTAAAAGGATAATACTTCCCCTCATAGATCTCTTTACAACACTTTATGCAAGCTAAACAAATGTAGCTACTACATTTGATACCTACTGAATCACTGCAATTTCTGTTCCACAAATTGGAGTGTATGTAAATTTCTGTGAAAAAAAAAAAAAAGTAACATCTGCCCTTTAATGTGCCGGAGAATTTAATAGTTTCACCTTAAGAAAAAGAGACTCAGTAAAAATGACCTTATCCTTTTTATCTTTAGATATCTTGGGGGGAAAAAAATGAAACAACACAAATAAAATACGGTTTAGTGGAAAACTAAACATCTTTAAAAATATTGTCCCAATAGATCTTGGTTTACAGTGGATCAGTAGTGCTTAAGGATGAAGACAAGAGCAAGCCATAAACTGCTTCAATAAAAGTCAATTAACCCCTGCCTGCTGCTGCAGCCCCTCTGCCAAGGGTTGAGTGTGCAGGGGGACCGTGGACCAACAAGAGTTAAACAGTTAAATGAACACTGCCAGGGTAATTACCCACCGAGACAAGAACAATCACTAATGCATATGTAGAACCAAATCTTGGGCTGGTTTGTGACTTTCAGAAACATGGTGTATGGTACAACAGAAGCTGTTTTCCAGTCATGTCCCACTAACATCCCCAGGCTGGGAGACTTCTGGAAAGATATAAATCAGGCCTTTTCTAGGTTAGGATATTGTATGTGAATGATGGACACTTCTTCCTTTAAATTAACCCAACTCAGTGAAGAAAGCCAAACTTAAGGAGTCAGAGATGACTAGAAAATATTTTCCTTGTTAGAATTTTAATGTGAAGGTATCACTTCTCTTCATTGAAGTTATTGAACTGGAATGCACTGCAAGAAAGCTAATGGTTTCAGTAAGCGTTTTTGAAACGGTAACTTTTGTTTAAAGATCAGCCAAGTAGCATAAAATGCTTTGCTACACAGCAATTAATTTTAGGTGTATATCGCTTCCCACAGTAATTCTACACCTTACATTTGCAAAATGTGTTTTCAGAAAGTCATGGCTCTGCCAAACCTGATTCTGATATAGATTTTACTTCATGAAAGTCCCACAAAAAAACCCGAGCTATGATGGCACTATATTCTTTCAGTCACAAGTAAATTATCCCCTCTTCTAGACACAATACAGCAGTGATTTAATTTTCTACAGCAGTACTATACAATTGAAAGTGGAAATAAATAAGTCTACGGGATGAATTGGTTCAGACAGGATTGCATTACAGAGCCATCTGATCAGGGTTTCAGAGCTGATTTATTGCCACGAGCTGTCTACATATAGCACCTAGTTTGGAATACGTTAAAGACTCAGGGAATTCCCCACCTGTAGTTTTGAGTATCTTAAATTTGCATTCCATCTAATTTTAACCACTTTCATCTATAAAGTGCTCTCTGATATCAGCTGGGTATTGGTAGAGTGCTACTTGCTGAGTCACTCATTTTCCCATTCATCAGACTCCTTGATTTCCATTTGCATTTTCATCTGTGCCCTCTCCATTGTCTTCTCTGATCAGTCCTGGATTTGGTAATGCACATAAATGATGTGCTATTGTGTAAGTTATCTGTAGTCTGAATCTAACCTCTTATCATGCCTGAAAGAATCTATATGGAGACAACAGAACAAATTTAAGTATTTGCTTTAATGTTTTGAAACAACCAATTCTTCTTTACTAAAGCTGATGAAAATTCATCACTGATGCCTGAAAATGAAATGCAGAGTCATTAAGTTGTGATCATACTGGAAACACCACAGCACCCAGAGACTGTGCAACTAAATATATACAGCAGAGCAAACAGATGAGGAGGCTGCAATTAAATGAGGTTAATGTTATGTTGGCTCTTGCTAATTTAATGTTCACTACAGTAACAAATACAAGACTCTCTTGCCTCTGCTCCCCTGTTGTTGAGATAGACAAGTCTCAATCCTCAGAATACACAAGAACAGTTTGTGAATCACTTAGAAAAGTGAATGTGAATGAATTAATGTGGTGGGTATTTCGCCTATACAGAACTCAAACACCATACTCTTCCCTTGGATGTTTCAACCTCACCCCCAATTAGATCAATGGCACTTTATGTGTTTCCTACTTAGATCAATGACACCACGTAAATGTGGCAGAGGAATCAATTTCTTGGCACTTCTACATGTATTTCACAGAGTTAATGAAGCATAACATAAAAGCAAGCTACCTTTTGAAACAAAGAGGTAAAAATTTGGAGCACTTTCACTAAAAATCAGATTTATCCTTCAAATTTATCCTGTACAAAACACAGTAAAGTCTTTTCTCTGAGTCAGCTCCTGGTCCTTGGGATCCTTTCTTTGGAGTTTATTCCAGATTTATTCACTGCTCATTAATGGATAATTATTGTGCCCATCAGTATTTACAACCACTACTTTTTTTCTGATGCAGATACATCACTCTGTAGTTTCATCTTATACCAGAGAATTAGAATTTTGCCTGTTGCAGAATTAAACAGCAGGTTGAGAATTCACTTTCCTTCACCTCACTTAGGATTAATTTGACCCAAAGCATTCAAAAGTACTGATGAAGACTGTGAAGGTGTTAATAAATCCAGTTCAGTAAACTCTGACATGGAAGATTAGCTTTTGTCTCAGCCTAAATGTAGAGGCTGAAATGTTGCTCTGGGTAATGCTTGCACAGGCCTCAGAAGGGAATAAGGTTGTAATTAAAAGCAGCACGTGACCTCTGCAAGCAATAACAGCAGAAGCAGATTTCTGCAACTTGCAAGATTGAGGTAGGAACAAAAAATAAAGGAAAAATATTTTTAAAAGACCTTGTATAAACCTTTTATTCTATTTTCAGAAGAAATAAGGCAGAATATAGGTCTGGAGGACTGAGAATTTTAGCCATGCAGTTTCTCTTGCATAGAGATTTCTGATGAAAACTCTGATGATGCTTTTGCACAAGCTTTGGCAGATGAGCAGGAATATAAGGCCTGGTATTCAAGAAAGTCTCAACAAAGACATCCTTTCAGCCAGTTTCAAATTTAGGACACACTGTCAGGGATTAGGTCAGGAAAGTATCACCATAGAAACTTCTCAATCTTTCCTGAGTGGTGTACAGTGTATCTCCATCTTCTCTAGACTTCTGCAATAAACCTGGGATTCAGCACAAACCAGGATAACCTGGTCACATGCTGGCTGTATGCTGCTCTCTAGCATGCAAGCCACGGTTCCCCACATCACTGCCAAGGCTGTGACCGTTCCTCCTGGGGCTGCACAGGCAGCAGAGGGAACTTTCTGGAGTCATGGGAAGTTCCAGCCCCCTGCAGACAGGGCAGGAGTTTGGCTCAGTCACAGCCACCTGCCAGAGGAGTGAAGGTAGCTCAGTACAGAGCTGAGCAGGGATAAATGACAGGGCAGGCAAAGAAAGCAAGGAGGATACACAATGAAAACACCAGGTAAAAAATACATCACATATTTTGGAAATTATAATAATATTAAATCATGTGGGAATGAAAACCAAGAAGGTGATAAAACATAAGCATTAAAAAGAAGAAATTTACTGTTTCTGTGTTTTGTTCCTTATTTGCTGTATCTAATGTCTTTCCTTATAAATTTAACATTCTTGTTCATGCTGACTGTCCAAAGAGCTGCATTCTCCCAGCCATGCTGTTAAGGTTCTACAAGAGATTAGTAAATTAAAAAAGGTGAGGAAACAGGAGAAAGAAACAAACTCTTCCCTGTCCTTTGTACTACAGTAGTTTCTCCTTAGGCTAGAAACTTTCTTCTATGTCCCGTATTTGGGGGCAACAACCATAAAATAAAGAGTCAAAAGATGAAAAAAACTTTGGAGAAAATCGAATTTGGCAGAGTATCAAGTAATACTAGATGGTTTTTCAAAAAGTGAATCATTTCCTTAATCACCAGTGTGTTTCAGGGCACAAACTGGATTTCCAATGGAAATTTTTTAAGGACTTCAAAGGCTAATGAATTCTTTGCTTACTCTTCAGAATATCTGAAGTCAAAAAGTAGGCAAAAAAATTCAGCTATTGGCATCAGTGCTAACAACCATAATCATGACATATTTCTCCCACGAGATATATGAAGAGTACCAAGAAAAATGTATTCTCTATAGCACAGAGGGATGACCAAGCATAATTAGCAGAGGAGTACATGGACTTAGTTCCATTTAATGTTTAATAAATCTTATCTTCAAAATGTTCCTCTGGCAGATGTACCCAAAAGATGCTGCTAGCTGCAGTTTTGGAAATTCTTTTCCTTAGGTGCCATTTCTGGAAAGAGTAACCTCTTTGCTCCTGAGGTTTCACTGCTGAGGTTGTGGTGCTTAGAGAAGTGTTTGTACCAGCACCACAATTGCTAAGGTTGCAGTGTGTGCTGGGACTTCACTGAAAGCTTGTAAATTGTTTAGAACACTGTTCTGTGAGGATCCAGATGTATCTGTGGAAATTTTTGGAAATCACCTGGATCAGATTAAAGCCAAGAGAGCCAAGCAGTGTTAAGCAGTGCTTTTTCACAGAAACCCCAAACATTTCCTAAACAAGATAAATTAATTTTTGTTATAATCAAGGAAATCCAACAGTAATGATAGAGGATCATACAAGCACCCATTCATAGGTGTCCAGAGGTAGGGAGAAATGTTACTGGTGGTAGGAAACACTTTCCAGATGTCTAGAATGCAGATTAATGGGGTTGATGAACTCACACGTGTCAATGGCAAATAGAAAACTGTTTCCAGCAGGCAGAAATTGATGACAAGGTGGTGAAGGACAAAGTGAACCTGAGTCATCCCCAACACCACATACAGACATGTTCCACTAAGAGACCCTCATGTTTTTCCTGCACTTTTCTCCTTGAGATATCCTATAGATAGATATAGATTGTAGAATATGCCCCCAATTGTCAATGGAGAGCTGCATTTTTAGAGGATAGGAAAATGGGTTTTCAGCCTCTCATCAATTGTTTTCTCCTATTGATTTTGTCTTGATTCAAGGGGAATGTACTCACAAGATCAAAGCAAATCATTAGTTTTGTAAAATCTCTCAGATTGCTGAATTAAAATCCAGTTGGGAGGAGTTGTAAAACAATTCTGTGTCAGCAAGTAATTTGGATTCCAATTTTACAAACACATTCCCTTGTTTTATCTACCTTATTATCATTATTATTTATTATTATTTCAAACCAAAATGCTCCTTCAGAATTATGAATTTGGGAATAATTTAAAATACTCAAGGTAGGTCAAAGCATGTCTACTAGGAATGCCGTGTGTGCTGCCTTTTTCCAATTTTTACATAAATAAATTCACGTGAAGTCTGAGAAAAAATGTCAGGTCACTTTTTTTCTATAGATTTAACTGTTGCTACAATTCTGCTGCAGCTTTGTACAGCTGCCATTTTAAGGTTTTCTCTTCCTAAAAGGGCAGATTGTATCAACCTTTTGGTTTTAGCTGCATGAGTTTTAGAACTACAAGACCAGGAACAGTTCCCAGCATGCTGGAGAGCCAGTGGAAAAGCAGCCAACCTGTGACTGTTTGATAGCCAGTGGAATGATAAAAGCAGCATTTCCAGAACACAAAACTTTCTAAACAGGGATTACTTGATATCTCCCAATATTAAACTAGATCTGGTTAATACAGGAGAAAAACCCACAAGATTACATCTCTTCATTTTTAGATAAAAGCAGAACATATCTGAGTGGGAATACAAGACAGAAAAATTGTTTTCCTGGTTGATCAGAATGGAGAAAATTAACATTGTCATTGCTTAATTATGGAGCAAAATTATTTAACAAAATAACTAGGAAATAGGACATTTAATTCTAGCACATATAAACACTGCTCAAAAGGGTGATTCAGAAAAGATTTTTCAGGATTATCAAAATGAGTTGCAATAGGGAGTCATCTTTCTCAGAAGATCCCAGAGACCCCCAACACTGCACCAGGAACTCAGTCATGTAAAAACCTTTGACTCTGCACCCTGGTACAAATGTCACTCCTAGAGAAGCCTGTGGGGAATTACATATGAAAAGAAAATACAAATGGCATTTTGTTGCACTCCTTTGGGGATAAACTCTGAGAAACCAAAGATGAAGTGAGAGGTTTGTAAGACACCTTTTCCCTCCATATATTTTTGTGAACTGTGGGACCCATCCATTGTATAAGTGGAAATTAGATTGTGTTCCTCTGTAATGAGAACTGTGTTCAGGGGAAAAACCAATGCATCTTTTTGTGAGGAAGCCCTGTGTCAGCCTGATCTTATGTCTCCCCAGTTCAATAGAAATGATGAAGGTACCATGCCATGGATTAGCCAGGAACAGCTAGCACACAAGTCTGGTTCTGTGACATGAGGGAAAGGGAAACCTTTTTACTGAATAACAGTTTGGAAGAAAAATCTGCAAGAATCTGTAACCTCACTGAGTTCTATTTCCTGCCTGTCTCCTTTCCCCTTTCATCATTTATATGCCCCTTCAAAGCAAGGCTTACAGGCTCTGTTTGAGTAACGCTTATTATGGCCTGATGAAGTTGCTTTGTAAAGTGAGATAAAAAGAAGAGAATAGCAGAGGTTACTGAGATGGCTAGATGGGCAATTATTTCTATTCACACGACTAATCTTGCGCAGTAAGTAATCTTCAAAAACCACCATTTACCTAAATTATCTGAAACAATTAACAACATGGATATTTACTTAAACTAATCAAGCAGAAAGCTTGCCCCTGAAAAAAAAATAGGGAAGATATTCTTCATGTACTGTTCTCAGACATATCCAGTATTTACGTTATGTAGCCACTCTCCAGGGAAAATCAAATCTTTAGAAGTTATCTCTATAAAACTAGCGGGTTTTAACGTTACCCTTCCCTTGGGTCAGTCCATGGATTAGCACTGGATGCTGCAGCTTCAAAGACTAAAGGGCTGACAGAATCATCTTTAACATCATTTTCCTCTACATCTGTATTCATTAAGAAGTTCTACACCTTGCAAATCTCTGTTTTCACCCATCCAGAATAGTTAGAGGCAGAGAAATAATCTGATAAAGTATAATTTTATTTCCTACTAGTACATAAAATTTTATGGGCAGCCTATAATAACACACCTAATAAAATCTTCCATAACAAATGACAAGATCATACAACATTATCACTGACCAAAGGCAAGAACCAATAATTTGCTCTCCAGTCATTTGGTAAGTCTATTTATCAGCACAGTCATGCTGAGTACTTCAAGAATGCTTTGCTCAGACGTGCACTAAGAAGTTCTGACTGCTTTTTCACGAAGATCTTATGAGCCATTAATTTCACATAGCTGTTTATTTTACTGTCTAGAACAAGTCATGAAGAAAGAAGTTTATCTGATCCCATGCACCTTGTTCTTGCTTCTCTGTACAGCCACCTGCAAGAATACAGAGGGTGAAAGAGGCAATCCAGAACAAAGACATATTTTCAGAAATCTACTTTATGGCCTGAGAGAGCTGGACAGAGAGAAGCAGAGACAGTAGTTTGTTGTATTCCACCACCTTAACTGGAGTCCTGCTACCACTTGGCACTGGAGTCACCTTTAACAGCCCCATGGGCTGCTCATGAGCTGTACAAGACTTGGAAATCCCAATGCTACCCCTCTGTGGTTTTTTTATTTTTCTAAAGCATTTAATCAGTGACATTTTCCAATGTAATGCTGATTCCCTGACAATAAGCCTAAATTAGATTTTTTTTTTTTAAGTGGGTAAGGCTTATTCAACTCAGCACTGTAGATTTTCTTATAAATATTACAAAACTCAATATGATCATTACAATACTGAATTCTAGACTAAGGATAAGTTACAGTGATGTCATTTCATGTCTCAGAATTAATTTACTTTTATTTCTAACATTAGCATTTGTATTTATACATGTTTTCATTTTGTAGAAGTTTTTGCAGGAAAAGTACAGAAGTTCTTTTTTAAGTCAAGATCTATATTAAGATCTCTTAATACATTTTTTTTTTGGTCCTCTCAATATCAAAATATTTAAGATGCTTATTCATGGTCTGATTTCCCATCCCTATATTTAACTGGCAGAACCACAGTTGCTGCATTAACCCAGAATCATGTGAACTGGCTCATAAAAATGGATGGTGTGATCATATCTGGAATTTACACAGGACCCTATTCAATAAAGCATATTCTTCCCTTACTGTAATATCATCCTCCAGAGCTTTAAAGTCTTTCAAGTGGAATAAAGATGTTGCTGTAATGACAGTGAATGTAATGAGATTAAATGTAGTTGGGAGTCAAGGTAAATGGCCTTACATCAGAAAGAATGTAGTAACACAGATCCTTATAATGAAGACAAAGGATATTACCAGCACATTTTTGCTACATTTCTTTGGCAAAGCAAGGCCACAGCAGGACATGCTATGTAATATGAATTCTGTGTTCCTTTCAGTATTTTACATTTAATAAAACCTGCATGCTTTTAGACATAAAGGAATAACTAAAAAGGAGTATCTTCAATAAGCATCAAGGTCTGTGTTAGCAATGGTAATATCACTAAGAAAACCTGACAATCTGTTTTATTTAGGAATTAAAAGAATTTAATGTAAGAAATTGCTTTAGAATTGGGATAATTTTTGCTATTAAATCAAAATAATCACAGGGGAGAATTCAAGGCCCATTCTGAGCCTGTCCAACAAAGAACATGCACACAGGTTTGCCCTAAGCCTGCACATTATTATGCAGACTTTTATTCCTATAGTAAAGCCCAACTGGTTCTGGAATTTACTTTGATTCTATTACTTTTAACATTTCTGAAAGAATTTATTAATAATTTCACCATATTAACTTGAAATTCTACCTTTCAATACATGAATTTACATGAGATGCTCAGGAGTCTTATTTATCACAGAGGTCAGCAAGGTCATAGACTGTTATCAAGCAACTAGGGACCTTTGAAATAATATTAGCTTTAATGTTAGCAATCTCTGTCTTAAAGTGCTAACCTACACTGGGAAATAGGCAATAAAATATGACAATACAGGGTTATGAGAGGTATGATTATTTCTAGATATAGAAAGTCACATGCCAGTGGTTTGTCACAGCAATAGTCATCTATTTACTTAGGAAACATAAGTTAGTAAACTTTCACAGAAATTTTTGAATGGTTGTTTTGTGCTGGTTATTTATTTAATCTATTAAAATCAAGACTTGCTCAAGATGAGCTTTTTCAAAAAAAAAGTAAGTAGATGTTAAAAAGAATTTGACATCAATATGCCCTGATCAGCTTTAAAAACATAAACCCTAAAATCATAAAGGCCCACATTTCTGAAAGCCTCAGATTCAATACATTGCCTAGAAATGCAGCAATAGTGGTAAATGAAAATTAGCTCTCTCTGCCCGTGAGTAGCTACCCAGCTCTGTAGATTTTCATATGTGTGATCACCAGGAGATTCACACAATAAAATCCCTTGGGACTCAAGGTGGATTGCTGCAAATCCACCTTAATCAGTTCTGCAATTTATGTGCCTAAATATTCTTTCCATCCACCTGATTAGAAAGCGAATTTTTGGGTAGACTTCTCTTACTCAGCTGAAATAAAAATGGAAACAGCAGTATCAACATAAGCAAAGCGCATAGTGGAACATGTGCACTGCATGACAGGCATTTATTCAGGAGCTGCTTTCTAAATTAGCAGTATGCTAATGTTTATGATTTTTTCAAAAGACCTTAATTACTACCAAAAAAATCATTTAATTGTGAAAGGAAAGCAATAAAAAAGAGTTTACCCTTAACGGATTATACTCTCCTAGTGCTGCTGTGAGCGTGGAGGAGCATGAAATGCAAACCTCCCTCTCAGGTACTGTACAGGGGAGAGTCCCCAGCACCAACTAAACAAACTGCTTTAAAGTCCTGATGATGATGTCAGCTTTGGTTAGCAAAGAAAAGAAACTGGCTCAAACCCTTCCACATTTCTGTCTTTTTGATTTCACCTTCTGCAAGGCAGCTTGGAAGGTTTCTGTCTTTTGAGATGTTGCAAGATGCCACATGAATTTGTTCTACCTCTCCAGACAGAGCATCCATGGGTCATTGTGGACTGCACCGGTAACAGAATGAAGAGCAATTCACCTCCGTTATCACCCAGCAAATCCTTCTCTGAATCTCAGCAGAGCTTGCAATTCACACAGCTTCATTTGGCCCTGCCTGCTATTGAATTTTTGCTAATCCTAACAAAAGCCAAGTTTATTCTGTCTTCTAAGAATTGACATCACTTTCTTAAGGTTAACAAACTATCATTCTGTTTAATTTTCAGTAGAGCTGCCTTATAAAAGAATTTGTAGTGTCAGACTAAACGTGCTTTGTTGCATTGGTTTTCTCCTCTATGAAATGAGACCTCTGATGGTAACTCAGCATGGCTAATGTAACCAAAACCAAGGCATTTTGAGAGAAAAAGTAAATTAAAACACTTTAATACAAGTGTTAAAGCTCGAGAATGTGGACAGAACCATCAGCACCTCGTGTGTGGCTAAGAAACCCTGAACAATGTCCTGTTCAAATACTTTATCCAAAAATCTTACAATTATTGTTAACACATGAAAACCTCAGCAAAAACAAGTTTGATTTTGTAGCAGCACAAGAGTCCTGAAGTCCCTATACACAAATCATTGAGTGTGAAATCAACTTGCAAAGCCCAAGTTCTCTATGTTACTTGAGTCTTCACCAAAACGTGCCCCTGCAGAGACCCTCCTCTGTTGAAATTCTATTGTGATCAAAGCAAATTGAAAGAAGTGAGATTAAAAAAGCCTGACCTACTTCCAATCCATGTTCAAGTGACGTGAAGTGCTACAAAGTTATGGAGCCTGAAGAGGATTTTTGCAGCAGTGTTTATATCATCTTCTGTAGAGAGCCCTGTTTGCAGTCTTTCATAATAAATGTTCTAATTTGAAGCTGTAACTAAGTGTAGGTAAGTGTTAATAATGAAAGAACAGCACAACGGAGGAATTCAAAGATACAGTCAGGCTTTGTACTAAATATTCAGGTGAAGCTCTCTACTAAATATTTGGGTGATAACAGGAAGGGAGGGAAATTCTGCCTATCTAAAAAACTGAGTACAGCTGTAGCAATAAAATGCTATTTCTTGAGAAGTGAGGATCTGAGGGATACACCTCTTAACTTGTTGGAAAAATCAAACTTTGTAGGAGCTCTTTGGAGGTGAAAACACTTTAGGTCAGAACTAAGTGCAGGATTTCCTCTGCAGCTTGCCTTTCTCTCCATATGGCTCTTGTCACTCCTCCCAGAAAACTCTTCAGAAATTTAATTTAGCAATATAAACACTGGCAAGGTCAGAAGAGGGGTAGATTCTGGAGCATCTTTATTTCTAATTTTTGGTTGTTTCTCAGAAACCATGCACTAGTGATCAAATAAAAGTGAAGATTATATTAGAAACATTGGAAGTAACTTTATTGGTATCACTAGTGTTTGCATCTAAGAAGATTTCAGCAAACAGAGCCTATTATTACTCTGTTCCAATTGATTAAATGCTTTGAAATCCTGGCATGTTTTTCTATTTTGTAAGTAGGAAACAGTGGCAATATTTTATGCCATAAAAAAATAAGATTCAGAAAGCTAAATCTGAGCCTTATTGGGAAACCAGCATGTGGAATAAAAATTGCCAGTAGTCATCAGTTGTGTTTTATAATGACTTTAGGGAAAAAAGTTTTAAAAGAAGAGGAAGAGAGAAAGATATTCAGTACCTCCTGTGTTGCTTGACGCAAGTCTAGAATGAAGTGACTCATTTGTGTGTTTTCTTTCTTTTGAACCTGGTGAGTGCTTTTCCCATCTCTGTTCTTACAATGATCACTGCTTTCTCCACTTTACTGGAAGATGTACATTTAGAAATCCATAATTTTTACTCTTTTTTTTTTTTTTCCTGTGCTGGTGGTAATTATCATAAAATAAGCAAGAAAAGTACTAAGAAGAGGCCCCTCTTCTTACACACACAAATAAAGCTTCTTGTAGGAAGATCTCACACAAACCCTGGCAAGACTTCAGTGAAAGGAAAGCTCAAGGAAGAGACAAGCAAGTTGTCAAGTTGTCTGTTGAGTAAAGGATTGGGATAAATTTTAAGAATTCAATAATTTTCAGAAATGCTGGTTCAAGTTTGCTTATGTATTTCCCCTTACCTTTATGTAAAGTGAAATTATAAACAGACAGGATAAACATCTATGGAAAAGTGTAACTAATATGGCAAGGTGGTGTTTCCTGTGGCAGCAAGGCAAGTGTTCAGTAAGATGAATCTACAAACCAGCCCCAGTCTCCTGAAGGCTGGCTGTCTCCAGCATGCTCTGAACATCAGAGCAGGTGAGACCCACCAAGGGTTCTGCAGGATAAAGCACTCTCAGGAAATACCTCAGCAAGGGTCAAAGGAATCTTCATAATACTCATGAAAATGAAATGGGGATTTGCAGATCTCGCTCTGAACATTTCAATTCCTTCAGCTCTGTTGGATTCCATCTAAGGAACAATTTGACTTTGACTTTCCTGTGGGCAAGGAAGTCACTGACATGCTCTTGAAATTGTGTGTGAGAATAATTTTAGACTCCCTTATCAATGTGTGCCTGATGGGAACACTTAGGTTTATGATCAGAAGATACACACCAAATAAAGGGTTAGAACCACACAAGCAAAGCCTTGTCTGCTTTGAAGAGTTTATGTAGCTTTAACTGGTGTCAGCAATAATACAGAATGAGATGGCAAATCCCACTGGAACCAACACAACCTCTGTGGGCATCTGAATAAGTCCAGTAAAGACACAAAGATTCTGAATGGCCCCACAACTTTCTGATAAGTGCCTAGAAATTTTGTAGTGTCTTGAATGGTGAAGTTTTTATTCTACTCCCAAAAAATTGCTTTTTAGGATGATTTTAATTTTGTTAGGTATCTGTATATACTAAAAGAATTAGAAGTCAACATTTAAGAAGCACTTCAGTATCTTCTATAACAATGATTTGCCTGTTATAAAGCAAAAGACTAGTGCATATTTTCTATTTTCCTCCCTTCGATTGGAAAGGGAACAATGATAGTAAGCCAACAGTAACATTCTGAACATCATCAGGTTTATATTAGTGAACTCCTAAAACACATTAACACATTAACAAAAAGGTAAATGTTAAATGTAATTAATCCAGCAGCTACCTGTTCTTTAAATATTCTCTCTCACAATGCGTGCTAGAAGGACCAACTGGTAAAATGACTGGCAGCAATGTATATTTAAGGGTTTTTCTTGTTTGTCTTGATGTCAGAAGATGAGAACTGCTGCTCTTAAAGTAACAGTATTGCCTCCAAATTTAGGCACTCATTTAGAAACCTTTCAAATTTGTCTTACACTTTGCAGTTTAATTTTCCACAGATTCATAAATTATTTCTGATTAGTTATAGAAAAGTATCAACACTTTCCTATTTCAAACAAGACTTTCTGAGGGTAACTGTCATGGCTATGTTAAAATTTAGGAAATATCAGGTCAATAAAAGTAAGTTTTGACTAAAATCTATTATATTCATGCTTTATGCATGTTTGTGTGTCTGACCTTTTCTCTCATTCTAGAAACTTCTGCTGAATTAGAATGAAATTCTGGCAGCATGGAAATCACACTGGGTTTTGCTATGCATTTTAGTGATGCCGTATTTCACTCAGCCTTTTTATAGCTCAGCTCTCATAACAACCATTTATATGCTTTGCTCCAGAAGGTATCTTTGTGTATTGTGGGCTCTGAATCTCCCCTGCTGTCAGCAGTTCCCCCTCCACATGAGAATAGAAGTCTGCTCGCACTCAAGCCAATAAATTTCTGTTAATGGTTAAATAATATTCAGCCCCAAACTTATTAATCTCCATATCACTTCGGATCTTCAGAATGAAACAACAACAATTTCCCAGAAAACTGGAGAAAATTCATATTATTTGATTAAAATACTAAAAATTCAACCCCCTCTCCCAAAATCCCCAGAAGAAGGTAATGTCCACAAGTCCATCATCATGACCAATAAGTTGACATTAGTACAACATTGCCTATTGTTTTTTATAAAAAATATATCCTATTGGAATCATAATTTTTCTGTAATTGTATTATTTTGAATATGCTTTCATAGATATCTCCTAAATAGTCCCACATTAATTATTCAAGCAGAGTGAAATAACAAGAGAAAATGGGACACAGGCTGAATTGCAAAATGGGAATTCTGGTTTTTCATCATCTGCAGTTCTTCACAGCTCGGCCTTGGTTGTGTGGTTTGTAGACACAGAGTCAATATTGTTGCAGGAGCCATATGCTCCACAGGGAGTGCAGGAGGCATCACTGGCTGTGTAGAAGTGAGATGCTGAGTTACTGCATTTTGAATAAGTTTCCTAGAGAACACCCCCACAGAAACCCTGAGAGGATGGGGAGGCCCTGGCACAGGGTGCCCAGAGCAGCTGTGGCTGCCCCTGGATCCCTGGAAGTGCTCAGGACTGGGGTGGAGGGGTCTCTGAGTAACCTGGGTGAGTAGAAGTTGTCCACCACCTTGGATTGGAACCAGATGAGCTTTTTAAAGTCTCTTCCAACCAAGTCATTCTATGAGTGTCTGATATACACAGAAAACACAGAGAAATTATTTTACACAGTGAATAAATATCTGGAAAAATGCTTAATTCTACATGAGTTTTGTTACAGGAAAAATGAACTAGGGAAATAATATTTTAAAATTTATGACATATTTTAGAATTGAAAATTTTGTTTCAATTTACATTAAGATTCCCTTCATAAAGCAGGACATAAGCAAGCTGTTCTCCACAACTAGCAGATCTACATTCTGCCAGTGGTATTTAATTTCTCATTTGAATCTTTTCTGTTAATTCCCCAAATCAGGAAGGACAAAGGTGAAGTTCCAGAACAATGTGAATTGACAGTCCTGCCCTGAGCAGTACACAGGCACAGTCTTTGCCACATAAAGTGTGGCAAACACTGTGGCAAACACAATCTGCTAACAAGAATGTGTTCAAACTGATGGAAGGACAGAAAAGTATGGGGAAGAGTTAAGGTACTGCCCAAAAGGAGTGAGACTGCAATATTTCCCTCAATTAAGATGTACACCTAATGGATACACTAAAGTCACGCTGGATGTATATACTTGGTATGCACGTGTGTAGGACTAAATTTATCTTCAGTTATGTGGTGAAATAATTACACAGAATCATTTATGAATTACAGTAAGCATTATGTCTTACCCTCATTTTATGTTCAGTGTGTAATTTGAGCAACTTTAGCACATTATATGATTTACTTCAAATGGAAGCTGCACAGCTTTAAACTCTCTAGTATATTTTCAACTGAAAATGTACTTACACTGAACCAAAGCCCATTTCTTTAGGTTACAAAGGAAAACAGAACTACGTAAGAGTATAACATTCCTTTTTCAGCAGCAGGTTCCCATGTGTAGCTCACACTAACACTGCAATCTCTTTATTCAATAAGTATATTTTCCCTTTTCTAGGCTTCAAGGAAGTGCAAGGCTGTGCATTTGTCACTGCCATGGTTTCATGTGTGTGTTTGTATATTCAGGTAGGTCCAGTATTTCAAACCCAAAGCACACCATTCTATTTAAAGGTTTTTATATTACCTGTTCTGGGGTAAAGAGCAAAGAACATCCCTATTTATTTCACATTCTTTGTGATGGCAAATAAACCAACTGAAGACACTTCATTTTAAATCAAACAAATGTATAACCTCTTAGGTGTTTGGAAATTATACCCTGTGAAGCTCTAATTTGTTATGTGTCATCAATCAAAGAAAGGGCTATAATTAAGGATTAGAAAAATTGATACCTCTTTCTCTCATGTCTGTTTCTCTCATATTCTGAGTTTCTGAGTTACTGAATCTTAATTATTGCTTAGTATACTAGTATCCCAAACAAACAAAAACCAAAACTAATTCTAATTTTAGCTGGGAAGTGCCAAAATTCCAGACTGTGGAAAAGATGTGCATACTTATTCTAGCAGGGTTTCTTTGCAGTCACTACAAAACACAAAACCATTCCTTCATTATTTCCTTTTTCAAACTAAGCAAAAATCTGATCTTCAAGGAATATTTCCATATCAAGATTCATTACTATGTTTGATGCAAACCTTAGAACATGGCAACCTTGTCTCTTATTCTCCCAAAGTTATAAGAAGCACTTAACTTCTTTTAGTTAATTACAAGTGTTAGAGACAGACAGAAAAGAAAATCCCAAACTGTGAACATTTGAACAGTTATGAATATATTGTTACACATATGCAGGTCTAAGGTACAACAGGATAATATCCACTAATTTGAAGTGCTACTATAATACATAACTGTTCTATAATAAACATTACTTGCTGCACATGAAGGTGCATAAAAGGATTCAACTTTGATAAACAGAGGAGAAAATGTCAGTGTTCTATGCTGCTGAGAGAAAGATGTTTTATTCACTTTGGTTGATCTCATCTATGTCAGCAAAAAAGCAGGGAAGTATAAAAAAAAGCATGTACAATGTCCCACATTTTGTTCCTCTCTCTCATTTCCTAGGTTTTGCTTGAGAATGACAAGAAAATAGTAATCATATAACTTAAACACTTAAAGATATTTCTGCCAGGAAAGCAGACATACTTAGCAGCATAAATAGAGATTATACTGTAAATATATGCTACAGGGTAATGTTTTTTTAAGAGGAAAACTACCCACTATAACAATAAGTGACAAAGGGTAACTGCTCCAGATGCAAATCTCAGTGTACACTAATTAATACTGAGGGTCTCTGCAGCTATAGGTTAACTTTGCAAACAACATTTCAGAAATTATGGCAAATGACTGAAATATTTACCCCAGCTAACAAGTATTCTTGTGTTCCTATGTGCAGGTAGCAAAATATGAATTGCTGTCAAAAAGAGATTTTTTTTCTTCAGCCTGGAGGAGTATTGACATTTTGGGTTGTTGGCATTTTATTCTCTTTTTTTAAAAACTTTTTTCTTAGATCAACCCAAAAGCACAATTTTTTAAAATTTTCTTTTTAATGAGCTATACCTTTACAGGCATTTTCTCCATTTCATTGTATAAATTTTCTGCCTAAATAGCACTATCAGGAGGAAAATTGAAACCTCTGTATAGCTTTGACAACAATGTATCTTACTGCCTTTTCCCCTTGTTCTTGTGTCACTGATCAATAGACCCAAATGCCAGGCATTCATCAAGCTACGGGGTTTGATTGCAAAAGCTGTCTCAGCTCGTGCTTCTCTCGTGTCCTACACACCCAGAAATGTCACAGAGGAGGAAATCCTAACCCTACATGTGTCAGCTTCTGTCAGATGAACGGAGGTGCTGAATGAGGGGTGTTTGGGCATTCTTTTGTCTATCGTGAATGACTGGAGCAGCAGCTCACTCCAAGGCAAAGAGAAGAAATAAAGACTCCTTGTTCCTTGAACTTTTTTGTGTTAATTATGAAATCAGTTGTTGATTTTGCAATCCTAATCTGCAGCCTAATTCCACTGCAGCCTCCTAATGCTGCTTGATGCTCATTGAAACCATTATATTTGGTACTTATCCTATTATACTCTACAAATAAATCTCCCCAGTTCCAGATTTTTAGAGAAGCACAAGGAAATTAAAAAAAAAAAAAAAAAAAAAAGGGA
>VWYP01021183.1:106227-180172 GCA_013400435.1 Pycnonotus jocosus | reverse complement strand
GTGGGAGCACATACACACACACACATTTATCTCAAAAGTTATTTAGAGAGAAATTAAAAACTGTTATTGTGTAAAGCCAAAGACTGCAAGATGTAAGAGTGCTGCCCCATTGATTTGTCTGTTTATCAAATGGAAAAAGCCCTCAGAGCTTCTGAAAACTGTCCATTTTCTCCCACTCAGCCTGAGGACATAGACAAAAATAACAGAGAGGAAAATATAAGCATAAATTGAGAGAATTCTAGCAGGCTCTCCTCTTCTTCTTGATATTATTGTGCAAGTTATTACTAGAGCCCAGATCAAAGGAGATTTAAATTTTAAGGGCACTGAATATTCTTCCAAATGCCTTGTTTTGTTGTGACAAAGTTAATGACATGTGTAAGTGCACCTCAACAGTCCCCCTGATCTCTGTAGGAAAGTAATTAACCTCCCTTTCTCTCCTCTCTGTCAAAGTAGGCAAGACAACAGGCATTCATATAATTCTGAAGAGAAAAATGATCATTTTATTTATCAGAATCCACCATTTTGATTCATATTCTTCTGAGCAACATTGCCCATCATAAATTATTTAAAAGCTCACATGTATTAGAGAGGATATAAACTGAAGTAGTAGCACAGAGAAAATGAACATATTAAGCCCCATTCTAAGATATTCTTAAAAAGCTGGCTGAGAGTGCTATCAAAGGTAACAAATTTTACATGGTTTATGAATTAGGGCAAAACAAATTGAGAGCAGCATATTACATCTGTTTCAGCTGGCAAGCAAACATTTTGCTGCTTTCAGAACATGTTTTATGTGATGGAAAAACCCTGTCAAGTGTCCCAAGGGGGGGTTACAGTTTTGCTTCAAACTGTTGCCAATGAATAAATAAGGACAAAAGTCCTTTACCATTTGTGCAGCAGTGAACACATTGTCAGTGCTGAGCTGGCAGCAAACAGGACACGTCTCCCACTGTTATTAGAAGACACAAGTTCAATCAAGTGATTTAGAAAAAAGCATTGGAAGAATTCTTCCAAAACTGAAAATATTTAAAAACCAAAGTGAGAAGTTCAGAGAAGTCGCTCATCAGGCCTTGTGTGCCTGCAGTTAAAGCCTTAATCACCTTCAGTGAGAGATCCTTAACCTCTGGAAAAATGGAGAGCTTGTCCTCAGCCCCACCAGGTGAACTGTAACATCCTGCAATGCTTCAGGCTTTATTCTTAAACAGCAAACCTCCTTTTGTGTGTGTTTTGTGCTTTTCTGTGTTACCATACAGTTGTAAATAATATTCAGAGCAGACTTGAGCACCTGGCATCATCTTGCACCTTCACTACAGTTCCTGCAGCCCGCTCCTCTTCCCTCCCTTTCCCAGTCTGTAACAGTTTTGCAGCTTGTGTGTGATTTGCATGTGTTTGTTCATTGCATCCTCATTTAAACTATTGACTGATAAGAAGACTGGAACAGAATTTAAGAGAGATTTTCTTATTAATTTGCTTTAATTTAATATTTATGTAAATTATTCAGAAAAAGAAATATTCTCCAAAATTATATTATACTATTTGAAAAAGAACTATAATCAATTTTCTTTCAAGAATATTAGTTATTGAAAAGTTGTCTTCATTGAAGATAGAAGAACTATTTATCTCTGTTGCTTCCTGGTAAAGATTAATAATTCAGTTGTTTAGAAAAAGCTTTTCACATGTATGGGAGTGTACTCAATTCTTTGTTGTTTTTTATTTTGATGATTCAAAATAAGCTAATTTTTTTCTGCATTCTGATACCTAATTGTATTTCCAGAACCAACTTATTTGAAAGCAGTGAAATCAATTACATAAGTCTTTTCAATGGAATGAATGTATAAGGCTTTTTTCAACATAGTAGATCAATCTTTTTGATAATCTCAATGTTCTTTAATTCGGTAAGAGATAAATGTACTTGCATCTTCTTATTAAATGGCTGCTTGAGCTAATATTTTTTTTCACTTTTGAATATTTCAGATGTAAAAAGGGATAGGATTTTCTCTTTTTATTTTGTTTTTTGTTTTTTATGTACGAGTAAAATATCTTTGTGTGAGAAACAACTCAATTAATATAAATACAGCTTTTACCAAAGGTTCTCAAATACTAAAAGGCAACTAAACGTTATGCTCTGTTAACAAAGATTAATGATTCCAAAGTACACTGAGAACTCTTGCTGATGTTCCACAAACACTGTAATTGCTGGGAAATAACCTTCCTTCACCCTTGAAAGGCTAAAGGGGGCCTAAAGATGCCAAAGACCCACAAAAACAAGAGCAAAGCCAAGTGGTGGAAGAGCTGGCCCAGAGGGGTTGTGCCATCTCCTGTCCCTGGAAATTCTGGAGACACTTGTGGATAAAGCCTGGAAACCTGGTTTGTCAGGGTTAACTCTGCTTTGAGGAGGAGGCTGAGCTAGAGATCACCAGGGGTCTCTTCCAGTTTGAAATATCTTGTTCTTCTATAGAAACTCTTCACTTTTATTATTTCAATGATATTTCCCATAGAAGGCTCATCTACCAGGTAAATAAAAGGTGTCTTTAGGGCTGTTGTCAGAAGACCTTGCCCTTTTCCTATGGTGAGTTGTAGACATCTCTGTCACACTGCAGGTGTGCTCTGGGGGCTCTGGTCTGTGCCTGCAGGTACCTGTGAGTTCAGGATGGGGTTTCTTCCCATTATTGCTGCAGATCTCTTACCATCAGACTTTTGATTTATAACTTCACCATAACTATTCTACGGTCAATGCCTTCCAAGGAATTTTTAAACTGAAAAAGGTTGAAAACAATTGGTCTAGAGAATTTCAGAAAGAAATCAGCTTTCTTAGTGAGCAGAGCCTTATAAGCAATCTCTTTTTGAATTCCAGCTATCTCTGAAGACAGGAAGTGAGGACACTGATCTTTGCACAAATAAGTCATATGATGTTTTGCACAAGGCCACTTTCCAGACTGAGTCAAGTTTATCAGTGCACTTTCTTGACAACCCTGCCTTGGAGAGAACAGGAGAATTTCCACAGCAGTGGGACAAAAAATGTTATTTAACTTTTCAAATTGAGATCTTCACTCTGCAAACAGAATCCCAATTTTATTTCCTACAAGAAGTCTTCAGTGACAGGGAATATAGATTTAACCTAGAAATGTTCATATAGGATTCTGATTGAAGAAACTAGGGAGTAATGTTCGTTTGAATAATTTTATTTCATTACTGGCTATATTCTGAGATCACTTCTGAATTTTTGTCAATAAAAATATCAAAGGTCATTTGTAGCAGATTCTCTGTGCTTGGATAGTTCTTTTCTCCCCTGGGAGCTAAAACATTATTTCATAGATTCATAACGGCTGGAAGGGACCTCAAGAGGTCATTTCATCCATCCTCTCTTCCAAGGCAAGATCAAACATATTAATCTTGACAGATATTTGTCTAGACCATCTTTTTAAAAACTTCCAATTACAAGGATTCCAAAATCTCTCCAGGCAATCTATTCCAATGCATTGCTATCATTACTTTTAAAACTTTTTTTTTCCTACTAACTAATCTTAATTTTCCTTATTTCAGATTAAATCCCAAACTTTGTTCAATTATCATTGACAATGAACTTAGATTGCTTCCTTCCTCTTACAGATCTTTTAAAAATGTGAACTTCTACCCAGCCATTTGCTCCCATCTTGTCATCCTGCTTAAACACAGCACCTTGAATATATACAAGTTGGACTACATTCCAATTTTTTTTCCCAAACATTATTTGCCAGTTTTGATAATTTCTTTCTGTTGGCTGTAGATGTTCTCCAGAGAGCATCTGCTCATGGCTTAACCCCCTGCACGTACCAAGGGAGGCTGAACAAAGATGTCCCCAGGCTTCTCAGAAGGTTCTCCCTAGATTCTCCTAGATATTTCCTTTCTTCCCCTTTATTTAATAAGCTGGTAATATTTGATGACTGTGATATGTTTCTTACCTGATTAGCTGCACAGCAGCTACCCAGAAAGTTATTAGTTCCTTGCTGACATGGGCTTATTCCCTTCAAAGCTAATGGCAGTGAATCCAGGATTTACTCCTAAACATCCTAAATACATCCCTGAGGTAAAGCTCTGATGCAAAGTTCTCTTTTGTGTTCCTTCCATGAATATACATAACCCAGGACAGAGGAGGATACAGGTGATCAATCACATTTAAAGCCCTCAATTGTGTAAATCAATAGAGTGGTTTCAGAGATTCATGAGAAGAGTTAAACAGTGAAAGAAAGCTGGAAAAAGTTGGTTTGGGTTTATTCCTTGTTTTTAGGAAGTTTTATAATTAGTGTTGGGGCATACTGGGCACTGAATTCATTTCATAGTATCACACATAAAAGCAAGCTGAATTCCTCTCAGTGCAAAACCCACCTCAAGCTACCTTGACAACAAGATAACAATAACCCTGTAATTTCAATTGTTCACTCTTTTTTTATGTGTTCTGTATCTCAGTGAAGTCTCATCTTCCCAGCCCAGTGCCATAGGCTAATAATCTGTAACAAAACTCACCCTCAAAAAATGTCAGATATAATGAAAAACACAACTTCACAGATGAGAAAGTTGGCCCTAGCTAAATCCTAAGGGCCCTAGCTCTCAGATTCTGTAGGTTCTGCTGTTTCATCCTCTAACCCTGAATTAGAAGGCTGTGTGAAATTGAACTATTCCTGCTTCTTTCTACTGAATCACTCATTCCTCATCAAAGACTTCCAAACATTGAAAATTCTATTGCCAGTTGAGAAAAAAATTACCCCAGCAGTTGAACCCAAAACTTGACCACCAACCCTAATCATCTGCCAAGTGATATTTTTATTACTGAAGACATATTTCTTCAATTGCCACTTACAGAATTTGAGTGATTATCACTCAAAAATGATGTAGTATTTCCTCCTACTTAGGTAGGAATTGGAATATTTAGATTTATGATTAAGCTTTGAATCTTAACTGTAATGGCCTTTGATACACTATAAAAGTTGAAAAGTTTCATTTTGATTTGTGTTAAAACAATTATTTTCTGTCAGCAATCTAAAAAAAAAAAAATCACCCCAAACCACTTCTTTGCTCTTGGCTTTTTCCCTGTCTAATCTAAACACTGCAAATGTCAAGTTTTCTCACTAATTAAACATGTCTGTCTTAGACTCCACTTGTATCTTTCATCATAATGGTGCAGAGTTCCAGGGAGACATTATACATTCATGTTTTCAAATATGAGATGTAAAAAAATACAAATATAAATTTAATGCAGCAATCTCTTAATGAGCAAAGCAATTATAACATGGGAGAAATGAAGGAACCAGCCTTCTAAAAAGTTCTCAGTATTTATGGGCCCAGGGCTTCAGAGTCTGGTTAAGACAAGTTTTTATGCAGATCCTCTATAAAGAAGTCAAAGGAAATGTGAGTTATTAGTGGAAGTCAGGTAAAATGTGCCTAAAAAGAGAGGATGGAATCACAAGATCTATTGAATTTATAAGATAAATTTTAAAATAGTCAATTTTTTAGACTGGGACTGAAATCTTGTTGGAAAGGAAATTATTCTTTATGCTATTTCAGTTCTACTGTCAAAAAACCAACAAATTAAAAAAAATTAAAACAACAACAAATCCTAAAAATTCAAAACTCTAGCAAAAGAAGCTTTTGTAAAGTCCAGGTTTAAAAGTGGTGGAAGCTTCTCGGTGCTTGTGTAGTGTCTCCTAAATTACAGCAGATTACACATTCATAGCATAAATTTCCATTTTGCTGCTTTTTGTCATTTTCTTTGCAGCCTCTGTGTGGCCAGCGATTTGTATGATCAGCAAACTGAATTTTATAAAAATAACAGCACATGGAAAATATATATTGTTAGCATTTTTCATAAAATAAGGAATAGCCTATTAAAAGAATAGAGTGTATTTCAGATGGAAAGGAGCTGTAACCATGGAATAAATTCAAAAGGTCATCAAATAATGCAATATGACCAATGGGGGAAATTAAGTTGAGAGGAAGCACAAGTAATTGTAAAATTCCACCAAGCAAAAAGGATGAGAGTAAAGCATGGAGAGTCATCCTTGCTCCTCCCTTAACGGGACAGTGTCTCTGCAGGGCCAGCTGCAGGCTCAGACAGGTCTGTTCTGGTAGTTCCACTGCTCTCTTCTGCAGAACTGCAAGGTCTCCATTCCAATGGCAGCACAAGGAAAAGTCCCTGTGTGTAAGGAATGGCAGAACACAGTGGGCTGCTGGGCACACTCAGGGTAGATGAGAACCCACACAACCAAGTCAAAGCTGAGAGTGCACAGGGAGCTGCTCTGCACCTCCCAGGACGTGGTTCCTGGGCAAGACCTGAGCTCAGACACTTTCCTGCCCTCACCTGGAACAAGCTCTGCCTGTTCCCTCTTGCACAGTCCCACACAGAGAGCTTCAGCTGGGGAACATATGTTCAGCTGATTCCACAGCACAGCTCAGAATGCAGGCTTTGGAAAATCTAAAAAACCAAGCGTCTGCTGGCCAAACATGCTGAGGAAAACTCAGCATTTTGAGCAGAAACATGGCACATAACTTCAAGAAACAGATCTGTGGAAGGTACCAGACAGACAAGTATTGGCATCTGGGGTGCCTGGAGTGTTCTCTAGGGCACCATCTCAGCACCAAAACGGTGCCCCAAAACTCAGAGCAGCACAACAAACTACTGGGGCTCACTGCCTTTCAA
This sequence comes from Pycnonotus jocosus, assembly GCA_013400435.1. NCBI lineage: Eukaryota > Metazoa > Chordata > Aves > Passeriformes > Pycnonotidae > Pycnonotus > Pycnonotus jocosus. The sequence goes on along the minus strand of VWYP01021183.1, from coordinate 173,499 downwards.
CAGATTAGACCTTGCTGTAACAGAGTCCTTCAGAGAAACTCATCCATGTAGGAGCAGAACCACTCAAAGCACAGCTGCTCCCCTGACACCTTTACCTTCCATTTCTCCTTGGGTGGCTCAGTGAGTCCCAAGGAAACAGGGAATGGCAGTGGGTGGGAAGATCAAGTGCTTGATGAAATCATGATGTTGCAGACTTAGCATGCAATATGAGGGTGGAAAGAAGAGTAGAGAGTTGTGTAGTTGTGGGAAGAAAAAGAATGAAAAGATGAAGTGAGATTTAGGGCAAGAAATGAGATTAAAGTGGTGTTTGGGCAGGGCTAACAAAGGATTTAAAGGAGAAATTACTTAAACACTATTGAAAGAGAAGTAGCTATGTTACAGATGGATTATTAATGTAAAGGAGAACCAAATCATTCTGAGAATTTTAATCTTAAAATATTTTCCAAACCACCATTCATCTATTAGATAAATCACTGAAGCATTACTCCTGAAGATCTGTTAATGGCTTCTGATGGTGATAATTAAACTATGCTTTAACCTCTTTTTCTGGTACTGATTTCATCTTCAACATCTTCTTTATATATTCATACTCCTCAATCTTTCTCACCACAATAAGTATCTCTGAGAGCAGCAAGAGAGTCACTCGAATTCTTAGTTATAAATCCCAGTCATACAATTTTCCTTCCACTCATTTATGAGGTTTTCATGCCTTACCCTCTCTATTGACTGTTTTCTTTTAAATCTTTGCCAGCATTTAACAAGCTGACATGCAACACTACAGAAATGATTGGGTAGTTCATACACTTCTCCAGCCACCTTTCCTTTGTACTGTGTCAGTCTCATCCAACTGGAAGGTCACTGTCCAGTTTTCTTCCCTGTACCCTTACAAATTTTAAATTATTTTAGCATATAATTCACTTTTGAAACACATGTTTTTGACCCCATCAGTGGGAGAAGTTACTTGAGCTTTTCATGGATATGGTTTATTTCTCTTGCACAATCAATAGTATTCAACAATGTTTTATTTCCTTCAAAATATTTTTATTCACATCAATCACATGCATTTCTTCTCTCAGGATTTCTCTAGTTTCTGATTTAATAACCTTGGTCGGCAGTGCAAAATCTCCCATCAATAAGATTCTTTCCCAGACATCTCTCCTGAGCCATCTCTCTCTGGTGCCATCTTCTATTCTCACTTGCTCTCTTGATTTTGTATGACCACTTTCAAATTTTTTTATTTAGTATTTTCTTTGGGCTCCATTTCTGTCCTCAGTAATCATAAACACTTTGTCTGAGAACCATTTTCTTTTGTGATCCACTCCTTCAGCACAAACATTCTCAGCTATGCCCATGAGGGTTACATTTGTAACTTCTCACTTCACACTAATCTCTTGCCCTCCTTAGGATTCAGCAGAGTTTGAAAATGACTATTGACATCAGCTGTATCTGTTCCAACAGTAATTCAGTGAAATTTCAGTGGAGCCAGGACTCTAACTTCTTAACTTTTAATTAAAATGTAGATACATACATTCAGCTCTCTGATCCACAAATTTCTCCAAGATAAATTCTACAGCTCTAGATGAAACCTCTCAGTCTTTTCACTAACACAGAGTCATCTAATTTCTTGAGTGGTACTCTGATAATCTCTGAACAGCCTCTTTAGAAAGAAGGAACAGTGTTTTTGAATTGACATGCTACAGCTACAGCATATTTTATTGCTACAATAAACCTGTAGCTATTAAAGAAATTAAACAATAAGTATGATGTGCCTGAGCTTTTAGCAAGTGCATGTGGGTTAGTTATTTTATGATATCTGACTCAGCTACTTCTGATGAACTGACCAGAGAGAATATCCACATTGCTGGGAGAGCACTTTCAGTAGACTCAGAAGAGAAAACAGACACAAACCCAACTTCCCTTTCCTATTCCCAGGGTCACTAACCTAGTTTAAAGTGATGTGACATCACCACAGAAAAGACAAACCCTACCTGAACAGAAATTTTCCCCTTTTTATTACATCTCAGCAAGAACCAATCCTGCAGGCATACATGCCTGGGTGCATCTGTACTTATGTGAGGAATGCAAAAAGCAGTAGGAATGTGGAAAACTGTCTCAATGAGTATTTCCATAACAGCCAGTAAGATCCTGTGTCCTTTTTTGAAGGATAATGAGTAAAACCATCCAAACAACAAGGTGAGGGTAGATGACTGGTAAAATCTCCAACTTGTCAATTTTCAATTGTCACCCATGACTTACATCCATTTATTCGGAATCAGGAGAGGTTTTTTAGAAAGTAAGAACAAATTAAACATAAAGAAACGTTACCTAAGACCTGTGACACCAAAAGAATAGAGGTGAAAAATCAGAAAATTATATTACCAGAAATTTAGGAAATACTTCTATGCTAAAAGTTATTTTTAATAGAATTCTTTACAATCATATTTTATTCTAACTGACACAGTGATGTTTTAATTGACCTTCTGCATATTTGTCTTTCCTCTCCCTACTTATTTATGATGACTGGGCATGTAGGGATTATAAATGATGAATCAAATTTTCCCATAATTACTTTTGAATATTTTACTATCTGAAATATACAAAAGACAAGGTCACAGAAGTTGCCATTTATTGGTGATCATAATAGGCCTACCTTTTTCACATCCTAAAATCTGAAACTAAACATGGGAAAAATTAAAAATGCCAAGTATTTAGAGAATTGAAAGGCCTTAAATGAATTTCTGGATGCCAGGCTTTAGAAGGGAAAAAATGGAACAAAACCTGCCTCTAAGGGACTATGAACATCCTACAAAAACTGTCTCCCTCATTTAAACCTTCCATGTTTATTAGGATCTCTGCTCACATGCTCTTAACTTTAGTGTGCTGATGAACTTCTGCTCCATTTCTGCTTGCACTGATAAAGGAAGAACTTTCTGCACTCAGAATTACATGCTTTGAAGATAGTAAGGTAATTCAGAAAGAAATTTCATATTCCAATGATAACTTGAACATGGGAAAAAGTCACTATAGCAATAAAAGAAAGAAGGGTAAAACAGTTGAATACATAAAATGTCAACTATTACAAAAAGGTTACATCCACCCATAAAGGTTTAGAAACTACTGCCATAAAAATTGGCAAACTCCTATTTACACAGGGTAAAAGGGTAAATTTAATGGACTGAATTATGCCCATTAATTTGTTTCATTAATTTCATTTTGTAGCTTTGTGAAGATTTTAATAGAAGATTTAAGATGTGGCATGAGCTTAATATATCTGGTATTTAGCAATTGTGCAAAACAGTAGATCCATTGCACAAGCCTTAAAAGACCATAACTAAGTTGGCCTGCAGTTGGATGCGTATATACAGAATTTTTCTAATTCTTCTCAAACAAAGCAGATTTTTCAAAAACTCCTTCTCACACTAACAGCTAGAAAACATTAAGTAAGTGTTAGTGAATATTCTAATTAAAAAAACCCTTTTCATCAAATAGTGAAGGCAAAGCAACTATTACATGTACTTTTTCATCTTTGAAGCAATAAGAAAAGACATTAGAGTCAGGTGTGGAAAATTAGATGTAAAAAAAAAATCCATTAACAAATCAGCAGGATTGACTTATCCTTCAAATATATTTTATTATATTATAAATATATTTGAAGTTCCATGCCCATTATGTGAAATGCTTTACTGTGAGTTCTATAATGACATTGTGAGGGGAAAGTTTCTTCTTGGAACATGACCATCATAGAGTTTTTAATTCTTTTCAAACTTTCCACTTCGATGCACCTCTTTCACTAGACAAGCAGGAAATACCAATATCCAAATGCAAACCTCACTGTCCCACAAACCACTGAGGTTGTCTCCCTAAAGTTATTTTTGCCATCCCATTGACAGCCAAGGAAGGTTCAGAATCTGTCTTACATGCTCAGTGATCCATCAGGAGCAAACTGGAGGGACACTACTGTAGATTTATTTAGAGGTGTTTCTTTTGGGTTTTGCCAGAAAGTTTTCTTTACACAAATATTCTCTCATGAATCTAAAATCCAGGGACTGTAGTACAGAGTTTTGAATACTAAAAACCCACATAAAGATTGGAGTAAGATGAAGCTCTATTATTTTGAACTAAACCCTTTTTTACACAGGTGTTTATACAGTATTAAGGCACCATAAAGTTCCAACTAAAGTGCAAGCAGCTGTGATATATGTGCCCCATTTATAGTACATGCAGATCGTTTGTCAGCTACACTAGCAAATCTAATTAGATGTTCTATTTTGTATTAATGTAGAGAAATACATTTTTGTGGTGCATTTCTTTTTCCCCAAGGAAGTGTAAGAATAATATTGTTTGTGTTACCCACATTAAAAAGAGTAGTAAAATAAGTACCTATGATAATTGGAATAAAAAAAGCCTAAAGATTTAATATTCAAAAGCAATAGAAAGAAGTTGTTGGATTGGATTATCATGAAGTTACCATTAAAAAAATTACAAACAATTAAACTATCAAGGGAAAGGATACAAATTATTGCATGGGGATTTAGAGGCATAGACATGTAATGCACTGTAAATTAAAGTCATTTATAAGGTACTACTGGAAACCAGATAAAAAAGCAACTGCTTAGTCAGCAAAGGTGAGATAAATTTTTTGCCACTGCAAGAAGAAATCCATGGGATAGCCCACTGCATGCTTATCAAATGCTGTCTGTCTTCAAAATATTCAAAACTATTCATATATCCCAAAGACAGGCACTAAGTTCATTGTTACTGCAACATTCAGCCACTGTTTCTGCAAAGGTAAAAGAGGACACAGCCACAAGTGTCACTTGTGGATATACAAAGTTCTCTCAACAGATCCTCTGTTCCCCCTCACTGTCAAAAGGTCAATTCCATATGGGAATGAGGGTAGGGAAGGTGCTTTAGGGACAGCAACAATCTCTCAGATCTGAGATAAAAACAGGGACTTAGTGAGGGAAATGCAGCTCTCCTCCTTCCACAGGAAGGATTCCACAATAGAATATCTGGTGTGTATCTCACAGATCTCTATCCAGTCTTTAAAAGAATCTTGGTTTTGTTTTACTTTTGTATTATCTCATTATTTAATGCAAGTGTGTATAGTAATATATATCTTGAATCATTGCACTGAAATGTTATGAATTTATACTCATTAACAATTCAATTTCAAAATGGTTTATCACTTAGGTAAAGATATTATCTGGTGCCATATAAAGAGTCATAATGGAAATCATAGCAAAAATCCTCAAATATCAATATCATTTAATTTTTATTGATTAAGATATAACAAAAATGATGCTATATTCTTACAGTGGAGAGAAAGAGTAAAAAAACTCCTCATGGGCTCAAGATTTGCCACAATGAGAGTCATTCTCAGATTTTCTCTTGTTAAGGCTACTTCAAGTTTTAAAAAGATTCTGAAAAGCCATGGAACTATTGAGAATGTAAAATGTATTATATCTGGATTTTTTTTTTCCTGAAAACCCTACACAGTATAATCTCACTTTTGAAGACATGAACATATGCTTTTAATTGCCTTGCTGGAAATTGCAACAATAAGGCAGGTATATTAAATAGCAAGTGATAGAATGGTTACCATGGTTAAGGACTGCAGGCATTTTATATTGAATGGTAAATAGTTAAATATCTGTATATACTCCAACAAGTGGATAGAGCAGGAAGAAATCAGCCACAGAAATGTAGGTTTCTTTCTCCTCGTTTTAACTTTCTTCTATAACCCTCTTTTCCTTCCTTTAGTGCTGTTATCCTCCTCCCCTCTTTTGAAGAGGAAAGTGAGGGTTATTTTTGCCTCTAAAAAGAAAAATGATCAAGTGAAGATTGTGGGCTATCTGTAAACCCAGATTTCAGCTGGACGTGAGAAGCTCTCAGTATTTTGCACATATTTTGGTTCATTAGTAGAGGAATGTTATTTCAGACAGTCATCATGTTTTACAGGTTTTACTATTTGCCCCCCATAAATATCACACCAAAGCAACAGATAAAAGTCTTTAAAACTAAATCAAATCAATTCTGCTTATGGGTGCAACAGCATTAAAATATACATCTTCAGAAGAAGATATGATCTATGGATTTTATGGTCGACCAAGGCAACTTGTCAAGTAAAGTGAAATAATTCAGTTATTTGAATAAATAACTCCTATAAAGGAGACCTTTCACATTGGACTGTAAAATACTATTAGAGAATTCCTTGTCTTGCCTTTCAGCAGTGCTGACACACAGATGATAAACTGGAAATAACACTTACCTCCATGCAGCTTATAAATTCTTAGGAACTCAAGTCATTTATTTATTTAGATTGTGATATTGGAATTTAGTTGCCTCACTTCAGACACATTAAAGTTGCTTGGAGTCATTCAAAGCCGGATATTGCACTTAAATGATTTAAAATCATTTCACAGGCAAATTAAGTGTAAAGGGAAGTATCCCATTTTGAGAACAGTCTATCCACAAATTATTCTTTTTGAACAAATATTTACAGTCCTGTGGGATATATAGACTCTCACATTTGATAACATTTTCTGAAGATGAATTAATGATAGGATACATCATTCATACTAAATATTGGGCCTCCAAATTGCTATAGTTACACAAAATGACTCATGCATTTGCTATTTGTCAAGGTCTTTTATTTTAATGTATGTATGATAGGAAACAAATTAATTTTTTGCTAAATGGTGATTTCCTTTACCTTAGACAATATTTACTTTATGTATATTTTTTTTAAGAATATCTGCCTTCCCTATAAATGCAGAAATGTTTTTGCAATGCCCTGCCTCTACAGCCAAAATTGATTCATGGAGAAGGGCTTGGCAAGTAAAAGGAGGGGAAGACGGTTTTTAAACCTGTCATGGGCATTTCTACATCTTCTGTGGTATTTGAATTGTGTGTCCTTTCTGACAAAAAGGCCATTGCCTGCTGTGAAATAGATCAATGGGTGATATTGTGCAGTGATTGCTATTTGTTTAAGAGAAATCTCACTGACTGACCCACTTCCTGTAATGCATAAAAAATAAATGACAGAAGTAATATTTTTGCTCTTGTTTCACTTTCATTCATCTTATTTGATCAGCACTGAACAAAACTGACATCTCATCAAACCCAGAAGTGTATTTCTACAACAGGTTCATCAGAGAGTGGCATTTAAAACACAGACATTGCAGGAACAAATGTATTTGCTGGCTCTGTCCATCAATGTAAACCTGACCTTTATCCTGTAGATTTATTGACACCATGCTGCTTTGTATCATATTTTATTACTATGCGGAAAGCCTGGAAGATCCTCCCTGTAAAACCACTCCTGATTTTGATCTGAATTTTTTTGCATAGATTCATCTAAAGATTTAAATTCATCTAAAGATTCGACCCTGTAATAGATTCAACCCTGTAATAGATTCAACCCTGTAATAGATTCATCTAAAGATTGAGAAAACTTTAATATGTCTTAACCTTACATCAACCAAGATGACTTAACTACACTTTTTTAAAATGCCTCCAGGTTGGTCTGTGTTTTGGTGACACCAGCTCCTTGGGACACCAGGCAAGGAGAACAGCATCACTGAAGAGTATTTTCCTACAATCCTTTTCACCACTCCACAAGGCCAATGTGTTGGTAATCATGTTCCAGAAAAGAAGAACCTATTACATATAGTCTTGTGACTAGGATTTACAGGTTTAAAATAGTCAAATGAACTCCCTGTACAAAACACAAACGAGGCTCCAACAACTACATTCCTAAAGCAATAATGGATTTACCCTGTTGTGATGCAGTATCCTGCCACTTTGTTCCTACAATCACCTAGGAGACACATAAGCCCCTTAATAAACAGAGTATTCTAAAATTCTTGGATTGATACATAACCAATTTAACTATAACAGCTATACAGATAACAGGTCAAAATATTTTGACTAAATATTTTGCTCTGTGTGGGGAAATTTTGATGAAAACAAAAATTAAACCCAATTTGAATCATGCTGAAAAATCACATCTTTCCAACTAATTGGCAAAATAACAGTTTGTGTTTCTTCAGTATGTTGGTTTCCTAAATCCCCTGGAAGCTTTCCAACAAGCCAGAACACTGAAGCACCATGCTGGTGAGCCCTATGTGAATCACATCTGTCTCGTTGTTTTTAGCCTTCTAGGCTTGAACATACTGAAAGAGTCAATGCTTGGCAGTAAAGCAAAGAGGTTCTTTTCTTTAAAGAAAGAAAAATCTATTATTCTTGTGCTGAAGTCTGAAATCCTAATATTTACGCTCGTCTAAATAATGTGCAATTGAGCACTAACAAACCAACTCCAGATTTCCCTCAAAACCATTGTTTCCTTTCTTAAAATAGAAGAAAATCACATTTTCATTCCTGCAATAATTGAGGATAAAAGATTAGAGCTCAGTCCTTAAAGTCAAGAGATAAACATGGGAAAGGTAGCATAAAAGGGGGATTTCCACTTGTGTGCTAAGTGTCTGAATCTGCACAGACATCTGTAGCTAGGTAGTTGCCTGAAATCACTCTACAGGCAATGGAAAGAAATGGGCATTTCTAGAGGGCAATTTCTCTGACACATAACATCTTTATTTGGGATACAGCAAACCAGTACACCCCAAATATAAGTACTTCATGAGCTTCAGGTAAAGCTGAAGGTCACCAACACTGATTTCAGTGAAGGTCTGAACTTGCATTTTTTTCCCCTTTGAGTGAATTTTGGAGATTTAAAACAGAGCTTTTCCAAGCAACAAGTTAAAATAAACAACACACAAAGTCATAAGAAGGAAGTACAGATTTTTTACACACACAAAAAAGTCCATTTCTCATTCACTAGATTCAGATTTCTCTAAAAAATATAAGCATAAATTTCAATACATATAATTAAGGTATCCTGTATTTAGTCACAGAATATCACAGAACACAGATATTCATAAAATATCCCAAGTTGGAAGGGATCCACAAAGATCTTTGAAGTTCACTCCTGTTCCCTCACAGGACACCCCAGCGATCCCCCCATGTGCCTGAGAGCATTGTCCAAACCTTTCCTGAGCTCTGTCAGGCTGCTGCTGTGCCCACTGCCCTGGGGAGCCTGTTCAGTGCCCAGCCACCATCTGAGTGAAGAACCTTTCCCTGATATCTGAGCTAAACCTCCATGAAGCAGCTCCATGCCATTCCCTGGGTCCTGTCACCACTCACACAAAGCAGAGATCAGTGCCTGCCCCTCCTGTTCCCCTCACGTTACGGGTGGTCATAGGTTGGACACAGAATCACAACTCCAGTTATTGATGATCATGAGAAAACAGCGTGTTTTATTGTTCAGAACCCTCTTAGATAGGGGGTTCAAATTCCCCAGGCTTGGACAGCAGATTGGCAGAGGTCCTGACACTGCCCAGCTCCTGAGCTAGTGATGCGTCTGCATTTCGGATTGAACATGGTTGGCTGAGGTCCCTGTTGAGTTCAAATCTATCCTACCATTGCTCACCCAGGGACTCATTCTACATCTTTTCTAGAAGGAGCCAGGCTGGCTGAATTTGGTTTATGTTATGGCCACATTTATCTTGTCCAGCTACAGACGGGCTGTGCTGTGACACCCTCAGTCTCTTCTTCTCCAGGCTGAACAGACCAAGTGCCCTCAGCCATCCCTCACACGGCTTCTCCTCAAGGTCCATCAACATCCTTGTGGCCTCCTTTGGATACTCTCTGACAGCTCAATGTCTTTCCTATGCTGTGGCCCCCAAAGCTGCCCCAGAAGGGCAGAGGGGGACAATCCCTCCCTGGCCTGGCTGGCGGTGCTGGGCCTCAGGCCCCCATTCACCACAACCCTTTGTGCCAGGTGCTCACAGCGTGTGCTGATCCAGATGAATGTGGGACATTTGGTCCTGAAGGATACTGTAAGAGAGCTACAGGATTGACAGCTTCACTGAAATCCAAAAAGATTACATCAACTGGCTTCTCTTCATTAATACTGGCAGTGCTTTTCCCTTTTCTGTGGATACTACGGGAAACAGGAGAGGGAAATGTCACCTTCAGACCTAAGATTAATCAATAACATTTAATATTTAACTGGTTTTATGGAAAGAAGACACAAACGGCTCCAGTAGTTCATGTAGAGTCCTATCTAGCTGGAATGAGATAGAAGTGTTTCCGGTTTCCAAGTTTCCAACTGTTTCTAGTTTTAAGAAATAATATCTATTGATTAGACATAGTTACTTTTGAAATGTTCTGGGAATTTCTCTGTTTTTTCAAGAGTGTTTCCGTGTTTTTCTTTCTCAAAAAGAAACTTCCTAAAATGCTGATCCTGATGAACCATTTATTGTCCTAGTTTGTTTTTCTGTTGTAACAATGGCAAATGAAGTGTTTAAGACTAAGGCTCCCATAATACTTCATTAAAATTGAAGGTCAGTACCTTACTCCTGGATGATGTTCTCTGTACCTAATTAGAATGTCTTGTCTGTGAAGTAACAACTCAACTGATGAACAAAAATCAGTGTAAAGAAGGCAAACTAGATTGCTGGAGTACTTATCTCCAGACTAATTTGAATTTCTCTGTCTACCTCTTGTAGAGAAGCAAGGAAGTGCTAGAAGTGTAGGCTATAAAATTTGATGAACAAGAAGAGAGAGGTGATGATGAGAGGAAGGATGCTGACCATCTCTGCTGATCAATGAAACAGGAAAAACAGATATATTTAGATATATTTTATAATTCAGAAACCTCATTAGAATACTCACATGTAAGGAGTATGACTTGCAAAAACAGATGCTTTCTCCATCATTTGTATTCTCATCTAGGAACGAATCTTTAAACCCTTCTCTTTAGTTTACTGCCTGATTACCATTACAGGTTTAATATTTGTCATAATTACATTCTAGGAGGAAGTTCAAGCCCATTTTCATGTGAAATGCTCAGCCAATTAGACATGACCATGAACTCATCACATAAAACTTATTAAGTAGTGAAGTTAGTTCAAGTGATAATGATATTGTCTGTTGGGACTTGCTGGGGGATCCCTGAAATGGATATTTTAATTATGTTATGAATATACTGTCTAGAGATCACTGTCTAGTGGATGGAGCCCAGCAAGCCTATACAAGCAGTTCACATTAGTTTGCCTAAGGATCCAGCAAAACATGAGAACTTTCATCTAAAATAATGTTCAAATTATTTACCTGCACCAATCCTTCCCACAGTCAATATGCAGCCTCTAGAACACGTTTGTTAGAAGAAATGTAATTTGCTTAGGCAAAGCTTTCATCCTGACACATGTTCCATTTTTAGCATTGGAGTATTTCAGGTTTTGGTTAAAATGAAAAAGCCACTGTACAGTGTGTTTTGTCTGCTCAGATCTCTGTGGCCTCTTGCAACTACAGTGCAGGTTTTAATGCTTTGTGGCACTGCCCACAGAGGTAACTGGAAACAGCAAAGAGTGGTTGGGGCACAAGCAGCTTGAGAACAATTTTAAAAAAGGGGAATGTTCTCAGGTGCAGGTGAAGATATCTGAAATAATTTATTTTTACAAACTTCCTTATCTTCATAGAACTTTAGCTTTGGCTTACAGTAGCAATTATGAAAATCATTAACAATCACCATTAATTTTATCAAGACAAAAACCAATCAATGTGAAAAGAGAAGTCTTTTGCAGACAATCTTGGACAGACACTGATTTTTACTGTCTGGATAACGTTGTTTTCTGCAACAACCACATATATTTTACTGAGGATAAAGCTGGATTTAACAATGATGACATTTAATATGGACTTTAATCAGTTGGCCTTACCTTTAGTATTTAAGAAAGTTGTATTCAATTGTCTGCTCTACTGCTTTTTTTAACATATCGCATTTGAGGTATCTCTGCAAACAGCCTGACAATGATTCCTCGGTTTGGGATCAAGAGTCAAACATTTGCAGATGCTATTTTATGTCCTGGCTCAATTAGCAGGGAAGGGTTGTGAGAAGCAGTTTTATCCTGATCCTGATAAATCACCTGACTAAGCACACTTTTTGCACTGGCTGCAGATGTTTACCTGACTCACAGATTCATGAAATCTGACAGCGATGACTTTGAGGTCTCCATATATACACCTGATGTATGCAAATATAATTAATATATTAAATATAAACCATGCTGGGGCAGTAATTACTAAATTGCTTTATGTTTGCAGATCTAATGCCAATAATATGTATACAGCTTCCTCAGACTGTACTTTCTAAACACTATGTGAAATTATTCTCTAAAAGTGGGCAACATTTGGAATAACAATAATAACAATATCATCAAAAAGGAAATTGGTTCTTTCTTGCTGAAGGACAGAATCAGAAAATGGGTGAGGTCAGAAAATATCACTGGAGGTCCTCTGGTCCAACCTCCCTGCTTGGGCAGGGGGCTGTAGAGCACATTAATCAGGACTGTGTCTGGTTGGCTTTTGAATATCCCTTTTTCCAGGGAAGGAAATTCCACAAGATCTCTGGGCAGCTTGCAAAGGTCATTTTGAAAATATCTTGATTCACACGAGACAATTTACTGTGACAGGGAGGTGTGATCCCTGCACATGTGTTTGATGAAGAAGCTGCTTGCCTTGAGTTGCAGAACTTGTCCTCAGACAGGAGAGAGCTTCAAGGACAATTCACCATGGAATATAAACACACAAGCAGACAAGAGCATCAGCAAGTGTCAAAGATAAAAGCAACCTTCTTACCTCAAGAATGCTGGCAATCTAGTATGGGTTTGGTTACTTATCTTGACTAAACCAGGCTCTCTTTCACAGAAAACTGCAATTCCAAGAAAACAGCAACATTGATAACTAGAAAGTAGAACAAGAGAAAAAGAAAAATCACTGATTGTAGGAAGTAATTATACCCTCAACAAAGCAGTGTGTGTGTGCTGTAAATAATTGCAGCCCTTCTTACAGAAAACCATTTCAGTATCTGCTGCTTGGAAATGAGGTGGACCTGGTCCCCTGGAGACACTGGATCAAGCAGAAATAACCAAGCAGTTAAGAGGATGTTTAACCTACAAAGCAAGCCAACTTTTACATTTTGAAAATCCCCAGCCTGATCCAACCATTGTAACACAAGTTAATTGAAAAGATCAAATTTTTAAAAATCCACTTTAAGTCAAGAATTAAGGAGAAAAACAGTGCATACTTCAATACCACATACTGCTCAAAAGCATGGCAGTGCGGTGCAGGAAAACTATACCCAGCAGTGAAAAAATGCTGTATCTCTGCATCTTCTACTATTGGAGAAGTTTTTTCTCTTCTTAACTAGGCTAAGGGATCAAAGATAGGAACCCTTGAGTATCTTAAGCTCAAACATCCCAAGGAAGGGAGAAAAACCTATTTAATGTGGCTCAAAGGGTAGGAATAATAGGATGCAACAGAGCAAAGGCTGGATTTGGAAAGGAAATGCTGATAATTAGATGTATCTGAGCATGTAATAGTCTTCTAAGCATCCTTGTGAAACACTGTCATTCAGGGTATTTTTAAAAGGATTAAACACTTGGACATTTGCTGTAAAGAAAAATACTTTTCTCTATTGGAAAAGACTTTGTATAGGAACAGACAAAGTAATGATGCAAGGAAACTTTGTTTATTTAGAACTTTTTTAATTCTAAGATTTCTAGATTTCATTTGCTAGGAAATTATAGTTTTCTTCATACTTTTTGTTGTTGTTGCATTGTTTTCCTGTCAGTTCCATCCTTCCTTCAATTTCATACTGGCATGTTTCACTTCACTGGAAGACTCCAGACTTTTATAGTTTTTAGGAGGTTAAATGTTATATGTATACAAACTCAAGGTTAGCCGGTTTGGAAATTCATTTAGCAACTAAGCAGAATGTACTGCTTATCTGTAATTTTTTTCTCTCTAAATAGCCCATTCATTTCACTTTAGCTAGCTGGTATTGTCCTGCTAGACTGCATGGATTTAAACTAAAGGAGGCTGTCACAAGGAAAGGAATCTGTAAAGAAAATTTATATAAAAAAGAAAGATATATTTCAAAGAGGAAAGATGAAGGAAGCTGCTCATCTGGAGATGTCGGCTTTTGTCTCCATGTCCTGCCCCAGAGACTCATAAATACCCTTACAAACATTGTACTCAAATGCTCTAAAGACCAAAAATCACTGCTACCAGCACTTCTTGTAAACAGCTGTTAATATCTCAACAAACAAAAATTCTATCACTATTTTGTACAAGTGCCTCTTATGCCATGATTGCAAGCAATATTACTGGCAAATTATTTCACAGCCAGAGAGGAAATTAACACCAGTATTAAACATTCTGATAGTTATAACAAGATTAGCTGTAATTTAAAGGGAAGGTATTCCAGAGGAAAACATGAGGAAGCACAAAGAACACATTCTTATGATCTGAAATTTTTTTTCATCCTTAGCCAAAGGGCAAAGAAATTCTCCACATTTTAGCCAGACCTGAGTTTCACTTTGGGACACTTATCCTTGTTTTTATTTACATAAACTACATACTTGGATATATCCAACTGTGCTCTACCATTCTGTAAGTTCAATTTACAGTCACACTTTCTAAAAATAGACACAAAATATGCAAATATATGCATATGCAAATTTTTGTCAAAGAGAAAAAAAGAAAATCTAATTAAAAAGCAAAGTTGTGCATGACCAAATTTTAAAATAAAGGCTTACAAGCAGGTGCACTCACACCATAAACCAAAATTGTTGGCTTTAATCTGCACAGTAGCACGTGCAGAGTGCATATTTCTATGTGGAAATGGCCATGCACAAATTTAGAAGTATTATTTAGGCACAGTTGTAAAAGCTCTGTGTCTTTTTTAATTGCCTAATTCAGGTTCTTATGCCCAAATAGTTGTGGAAGACATAATAAATTCCCAGTTAAGGAGAGCAGTATAAATTCACCAAGGGGATGGCTAAGTGTAAAAAGAAACTGAAGATATGTATACTATTTAGTTTGAAAGATAAAAATCCTCTAGATGAACATGTTTATTGAAATTAAACGGTAAAATTCAGCAATCTGGAGTTATTGTGAATGTTTTTGAGTCTAATTTGACTTATTCTTACCTAAGCAAGTGCAAATCATACAGAATAAAACACAACTTAGAATCTTTTTTAATAGAAATATTTGCTTTTTTGGTGTGACAGATTGAAATATTGCAGATTGAATATAAAATGTAGAATAAAGGTATATAGGAAGAACAAAAGCACAGCAAGCTTCAGTGACTTGTTTACTCAATGCCACAGAATAGGTCAGCATCAAAGAAATCATGAAGGTCCCTCTATTCAGCCAGTTGTACATCGATTTCTCTGTATTGCAAATCAGTTTTACACCCCAAAATTCACATCCAAGAGCAATGGAGCTAAATCAAGCTAATCTGTCCCATCCCTCTGTGGTGCTGTAGCTTTGGTTTATCCCAAACACTGCAAGGCTGCTCCTCCTTGGAGGAGAGCAACACCTCCACTTGGGGCTGGCAAAGAGGACACAGGGATGGCTGAAAAATGCTGCTTCACAGGCAGAGAGACACTGCTGCAGCTGGAAGAATGAGTTAATCTGTGTTTAATCTGTACCAGTTCATCTGTGTTTGGGATAAACTGTAACTGCATCGAGAGAGAGAAGGCCCAGTCAAGAGCAGTGAAGTGCCCAGCACCCCCTGACAGAGAGCAGGGGCTGCCCAGAGCTGAGGTGATGCTGTCCTGTCCTGAAGGGGTCATGATCCATCCAGCATCACCTCACCCACAGTAAAACCCTCCTGACCCACGAATACACCCAGCAAAAATTATTCATGACCACTGTCCAGCATGGGGGAAATCCAGTAAATTAGCATAGGGAAGAGAAAGGAAACTCTCACACATAGGTACAGAATCTCTAATTCCCTGATCCCTAATCATTTAGGGACTTTCAAACTATCTACTTTAGAAAAAAAAAATATGTGATTTTCTATTGGGAAGGTGAAATGGATCATAAATACAAAATTACAGCAGAGACCCTGACCCTTCAAGGATAAATGAAACTGTATAAACATCATTAAACCAGTATTTTGGGACTGGTGTAGAACATGTGTTTCTCATACAAAAGCACATAATTTAATAAAACAGCATAGGAAAATCTCCTGGAACGCAGTGTGTGTTACTAAATCAGAACAGGGGATTATCTGCTGCCATGCTATTTGATTAAGCATTAACAAGGAAAAACAGCTCTTCAATGCCCAGTGATAAAGATTATTCCAAATAGAAGCTACCATAAAAGAACAAAAGCCCAACAAAACCCTTATTGACCAGTTTCAGTCAAGCAGTTTAATCCAAAAGATGCAGGGGAGCAAACAGTAAAAACAAATTTCTAAGATGTGGAATACTTCAACAGCTCTTGGACAAACCAAATTCCTATATTATTACATATTTTATTAATATTATACTGGAGAAAAGTAGATGGTGGATTTTAAAGAACCTAACACAAAAATACTGATACCTAGAAGCTACTTCCAGGAAGTCTCTACTGTTAGATACACACAAAAAAATAAATAAAGTGAACTAAATGATCACAATCCAATCTTTGAAGTCCCTGGACAAATGTAAACTTCAGTGGATACAATTCATTAAAACCTAATTACAAAAAAATCAATAGTGCAATTTAGCCCAACCCAAAACTTATTGTAATGCACTGAACATTTGGAAACTCAGGTCTTTATGAAGGGGGGTGAAGTGACATTTTATATTACATTGCAGAGTGTCTCTGTAAAGCAATTAGCACAGGCTGCTGCCTTTAGTCAGAAAGGATATTACAATAAGTAGCTCTTGTAATAGTGCATCTGCAAACATCCACTCTCAAGGATGCAGTGAAAAAGGAAATGACACTACTAACAATAGTCTTATAAACCCATTTTAAAAGAAAAATCAACTATTCATACCCCAAATGCATACTCTTCAGAGTTCACTCTTTTTATTGCTGTTTGGAGATTTAAATGGCCACATTTTGCTTTTAATTATATTCCAGGAAATCCATTGACAATGTTAGAAAAGTATAGTCTGGCCTATAAGACACTTTTTTTCAAGGAAATCGGACAAAATTGGTTCAGAGTGACAGTAATCAGCTTTTACCATAATTATTTTAATATTTAAATTTTATAAAATTTTTGAAACATGTTAAATGTCCTAAAATGTTAATAAATCACTGCTACAGCATTTTTAAAAAACTAAATGTGACTGAATGGTATAGAAAGATAATTTTGTATCACAGATTGCTCTAGAGGCTCTGAAACCACACATTCTGACCAGTCTCTCTTAATGTTTAAGTCTACAATTTTGATCCATCTGTCCATCTCTCAGACAAAAGAAATGATGCCACATCAGCTCCAAGAATATTGAAGCCACTTGAACACTTGTAGGGACCAGGTTCTTGTCAATGCTTTGCATAGGCTGATTTATCCTCTGGCCAGTTGACCTTGTTTCAATTATTGTGATTATTGTGCTTGGGTAATACACACAAATGCCTCACAGCCACCAAGCAGAACATGAGCAAAACAAAAATTGAAATAAATGAGGAAAGTCACACTGTTTTCTTTAGGATAATCTTCCCAGGGGCCCATCAACAATTTTCATCTGCTTCACTTTATCTTCCAATAGTTTGTGGGTTTTTTAAAGATCCCCAAATTCTCCTCAGACAATGAAGGCTACTCACCTCACACATCCCATCCCCATCACCTCACACATCCCATCCTATCCTATTTGTTCTATGCCAGGGGAAGAAAACTCCAGGAGAAGGTGGCACCATCCTGGAGGAGAGGGGTACCAGGCAGAGACCTCACACATTCTGGCACAGCCATGAGGTCATTCCAGCAGAGGCTGTCCCAGATGTCTGATATTTATGTACATTTGTATTACACCACCCTAATAGATCAGACACACAAAAACCCCAATAAACACCACAGACTGCCACCAAAGCAACCTTCCATAAACTTCAGCTGCTTGATATCATAAGCATGCTTTGATATCCAGTGATAGCTGAGGGCTTAAAGAACCTCTAATAAGGAGAAATGAGGATCTAAAAATGATGCATGGTGACAAGGTGCTAAAAAGGTAAAAAACCTTTCCTGTTTCTGGCTATAATTGCAATGGAAATAACATATAAACTAATAAGCTATAACATTTGGAAGAAGCGACTTACAAGGGCAAAGATAACAAAAACACTATTAAAAAAGAACTCAATAATGTTGCTAATATTTTACCAAAGAAGGTCGAGTCCTTCAATAATTCTGGATAAGTACTCACCAAGAGTTTTCACAGCAACATATTGGCTGCAGCAGTAGAAGCACAGTGTTAAACTTTGAGTCAGAAGATATATTTTAGTGGGACTCCATCACTGCTCAAGGAGGGTGTTATAACAAGCTAAATTTGTGTTTGGTAGCAAAGATAGAAATGCCATATACCTAGGTTAAAGGGAATTGAGAAAAATGCCTCCTCCTCACAGAGTTCCACAGGCAGTATGACTTCTGTCTGGATTAAATAAATACTGAGCTGAAGGACTGAGCTTGTCCATGGGCTAACAAGTTCATACATGCCAGCACAAATTCATCTGAACTCCTCTCATGAGATTTTGGGTGCTTTCATTAACTTTTCACTAGCCTGGAATACCATCTGAACTGCATACAGAAAATAGCCTGACTAAGGAGTATCCATGACCTCCCACTTCCAAACAGATTATTTTTCTCACAACTACATTCCACTTCAATACTTACACCACAAAATTAATGGAGAAAACAATGGATTCAAAACCAAGTAACTGAAACTAATCAGGCAGAAAGAAAAGAAGAAGCTAATTAGATATTGCAAGCCATTTTTGTTTCTCAAGAATATAAATATAGTTATATACACTATATATTTATTATACATTTATACAGAACTTACATCTGAGGTGCAAGTAGGGTTAAGACATCAGCACTTGAATAAAAAAAATCAGCAGTTCCTCTGAGTGTATCCTTTGATAAAACAATAAACTCTTCAATCTATCAGGAAGGCTCTGCAAGGTCTTTAAGAGAGTTTTGAAATGTCAAGGTTACATTGCAGAGGCTGCAGAATCCTGACTTAATAGGAGCAGAATGCAGAATTTATTATTTTTTAACAAAACATTAATAAAACACCTATTTAGAGACCATCTGATGTTTTTAAATGAGTTATTACAGAATAAAAGTTAATAGTGCAAATAGGATTTCAGCCCAGAGCATATCCTTAAAGGATGATTCAAAGGATGAGCCACAAAATATAGCAGAAAAAATTGCTCATGTTGCCAAAGGGAACTTGGTAGGAATATGCTTCTCCTGAGAAGCTTTGGCCATAAGGGACCTCAGCAGTGGATATTTTTTGTTTGGATGTGTCTGGGTGTGGCTGCACTGATGGAACAGGCAGAACCAGCCCCTCTGCCCTGCTCCACTGCACCCATTCAGTCCTTCAGAATCCCCAGCAGCTGGCAGGTGTCCAGAAGCTGCTGGGGTAGAGAAGTGCCAGCATGTAAGTCCATAAACTTCCACAGCTCACACTCACTGGAAATAAGGAAATGGAAGCTGATAAATTTAAAGGGCAATATTGGAACCAGAGCTTTAACTTGAGTGATATTTTTTGTCCAAACATAGATAATTTACGAGTTTAGGACCTGTAAGTATTTCCCTTCCACTGCCACCCAGCCAACACTTCATTCTTCTGCCTTCTGCTTTCTCTTGCACAGCAACTCACCAACTCTGTGCATTTTTCTGTGACCCAAGAACTCGTAAAGAATGAGAAACCTACTCCAGAACGTGGCAACATCACAAAATTGCTCCCAGCTGGACAGCTCCCTGCTCAGCCAGAGAGATGTTATGGATTCACCTTCTTCAGCCCTGCTCATGCTCTGTGTTTATGCACTCTGCATATCCAAAGCACTTTCTGCATTTTGCTTTTCACACACGGCCAAAACAGAGGGCAAAACTGTTGGCACACAATGGTAAAGAGCCCGTAGAAGAGGCAGACAGAGGGATTCACTCCAAGCAGCTCACTAAACCTTGCAGGCACACACGATTTGAGACAATGATTCAGAAAGAAATAAATCAAAGCAGAGACAATCACTAAGGTTTCAGAGGGAAAAAAAAAGTACTTCTAAAGAAGGATTTGGAAACAAACAACAGCTTAGCAGTACAGAAAAAAACAGTGGGTATTTTCAGTTTTCAATCTAAATAAAAATAATTCATGTTCTAAGGAGACTTAAATTTAGAGGAACTTGGCTTTTTTATGTTTGTATGAAATCTGTAAAATCTGTTTAATATCACAGTGCAGAATTATGTGAAAACACTTTGTATTTCCCTATGTGAGAAGTGCTTGAAATGTTTGGGCACATAATGTATTAGTTATGGTTTAAAAACAAAGTACTTTGAAAGGAAAGGAAAAACTACAGAATAATGAGAAGTCATGTGACACACAGGGGGCCCAAAGAATACAGCTCATGACACCTTCAGTTAATGCAATATGATACAAACCACAAACATTTTCATACACCATAAAGCACTACAAAGCCATCAAAACCCTAAATTGTCCTAATTACAGCTTCCTCTAGAGCAGTGATGCAATATTTGCATATTTCTATAATTTAAATTTTTTTTTCTTTTTGGTTAAAATATGGAAGTCCTTTCCAGTCTGACTGCAAGTCAACTCATTTGAAACAAAGTTTAATTAAACAAGAATTATTGTGCTTTCCAAGCCAGGTATTTGTGTGTGCCGTGGTAACTACATGATTATCAAACCTCCTGCTTCAGAGGACAAAATGTATTTTCATGAAGGTCAGCTTCTTTTATGAATGTATTTTAATTGGTTATCATTTGGAGGATAAAAATATCCCCATTGAAAAAAATCCTGTTAAGAACTACTGTTAACTGCATTTATCCCTTTCTCATGCAGAAAATATTTTCTATATTTATTTTAATTGACTCATAAATTTTTTCTTGTTCACTGAATTTGCTTGAACTGTTTAGCTCATCTTTGAGGCATGGTCCTACCTCTGACTCTGCTGGGGCTGCAGCCTCACCTTAAACTGCATTCTGAATTGGCCATACTTTGATAAATTTATTTAAACTATAAAGGTTGAGCTAAGAAGGAATGGGGCTATGGTTCAGCTGAGCACCCAGGAATTGAAATATTTAAGTACTTAATATAATTTGGACACAAAATGTTATTGCATTCAATATCCTCACTAGATTAAGGGTCATTTTCTTTCTTGTAAATCCTTTACCAATTATTCTTCCATTGCTCCAGAAATATTCCAAAAATCATTATAAAGTCCTCTTTGTTCTGACAGGCAGCTAGTTTTGTCTTTTTCTATTTATTTCTATTTTATTTCAAACTTCTATTTATTTCAAAAAGTTAACCTTAGACTGAAGGGCTGACAGATTCTTAGATACTTATAATCAGCTACATTAATAATTTCAATTGTAAAGATTATTTAACAATATTGTATTAATGCTTTAGCTATTCCTCAAATATCAAAACGTGGGGAAGATTACTATGAAAGTACAACACAGGGAGCAGTCTAATTTTTTTTAATCAGCAACCAGCTCTCTAGAAGATTATTCTGCAACTAATCATTCTGCTGCCAGCAGCAAAATAAAACAGACTCCCCTGAAGTAAGTTTGTCTTGGTTGGGTTTCAAGATAACAGATTGTGACACAAACCTCCTCAGGTTCATACAGTTGCACTGTTTTGCCTTTTTGCATAAACACTTCTGTTGAAGTGTTTATCCATAAAGCATGCAAAGAACAGTTTCATCACAAGCACAAATATCTATTTTATGTAGATGGAGAGGGTGAGTATATATATGCACTAGGATCTCACAGACAACAGTTCCTTGATATCACAAACATGGCTCCAAAAAGCTCACACAGAGCTGAAAGACAGAATTTTGTGCTTCCATGAAAAAAACTATCACCAGACACTGGATAACCACTAATATTCCTGGTTAATAAGTCTCTTCTTTTAGACTTTACCTGCAACTTATTGCCTATAATTCTTTACCCTTTAAAACATTCTCCTCCTGAAATCTAGATATAACACCATATACATATGCAAAATTATCCCACACCTGTGATGACCAACTCCAGACCATGGAGAGAGCACTTTACTGTCACAACCAATTCCTACTGAAAGAGATGAACTCTGTGACAGCTGTCTCTGAGTGAGCTGTGCCACAGGTCTTGATGTTCAAATCCTCACAGTGGCCTTTACAAAGTGACATCACCTATGGCTTGTTCAAGAGCTGTCCAGCTCAGCCAGCTTCTCTGGCTGTGTGATGTTAGAAAAGGAAGGAACAACTAGGACATTTTTGTCCATGGTTGACTTCTCTGTTCCTAAGCATTTCTCTAATCTTCTAAGACAGTAAGTCTGTAGCATCACATTCATAGGGTTTGTTCAGAAATGCACTTTCCTATTTTACAAGAGGCATTTGGTTCTCCCAGTGTTTTCACTCCCCACCCCAAGGCAGCAGTACTGATTGTAGGTGTGGGGTCTGTCCCCAGAGCACTTGAGCATTTGCAATAATGAAATAATTCTTCAGCATTTTAACAATGTTTTCTGCTTACCCCACATTCTCATATGAAGGACATGTTCCTTTCTCTTAAAAATGTCCTAAAACATTTCCACTCTCTCTCCAAGATTTGAGAAGTTCATTCCCCACTACATTCCAAGGATGATGTAGCTCTACTGTCTGTCCTTGTATTTATGCCGAAGCTGATGTTTGGAAGAACAGATGGGCACTGTCTGAGTGTTCTTACTTGGAAATCTTATTTACTTCCCAGAGGTGACTTGGCTTTTTAAAAGGAAGATAAGTGAAATGAGAAGTCAAAACAAGGGGCTTAAGCAGAGCATATGTGTGGAATGCTCTGAAAAACATCAGGACAAGCTCGAGCCCACATTAAAATCCTATGGAAAAATCATGCAAGGTGGCAAAGTGTTACTCCAGCATTTTCATCTTAATCATAAAAAAATCAATTATTTCCTTTGTTAATGTATAATCAAAATTCTAATATACTGAAACAAATTTCATAATACGAGGATACAAAATAGCTTCTGTCATCTCAAATGTTTTGAAACTAATTCTTGTGCCTACCAGTTCTGGTGTTTCTGTGGAATAGGGACTGACGCTTGACTTTGGGGAGAAAAAATCATTTAATGGCTTCAAAGACAGACTAAAAATAAGGTGGAAATAAGTCATTGTCACTATTTGCAGCACTGAGAAAAGTAAAATTACCAAATCCTTTTAATTTCTCTCTAAAATATCCATGTTTGCTAAGAAAAATGGCCATATGAGTTGATTTTACATGCATATCAAGAAAACAGAGTCACCTTCCAAAAATGCAGTATTTAAGCAGCCATTTCTTTTCATAATAAATTGTCAATTCTTGAAGATTTTGGAGGTCAACACTTCCTTGTGGCTCTGTTTGTTTGTTCAGTTTGTAGAAGAGCACAGAATCTGTCTCTGGCATTTAATTAGGCAAATGCAGACACGAATGAACAAGAATTATTTATTCTTGTTCTTTTGAAATCTTGTTTCCCTATTGTTATTCTCAGATAAACAAAGTTAGTCCTACACCTTAAAGAGAAGTTGTCCCTTATTTTGCAGTGTTGTGCCAGTGCGGGCTCTACTGACCTTAATAAAGGTGTGCCCTATTGTAGAGGCTCAGTTTAGCAGACCACAAAATGTGAACAAGACTTTTACCAGATCCAGAGAAAATTCTGTGTGTCTGAACCAAGTAGAGCAGTTTTGGGCTGACAGGGAATTCACACCATCTGTTTCACATAGGGCCCAGGGCAAGTGAACAGCTTTAAACTACTCTATAGTTTGGGACCATAAGAGGGATGTCAAGTAGTTCGGAGCAGCTAAATTTGATCTGTAAAATTGTCTCTAATATTGGACAAATGCTTTTAATCCCATTTGTATAAGACAGAACTATGCTTTATATGACACTGAAAACACCTAAAACCAAGATAAAGCTGGACAGCTCAGAATGGGATTCTAGAAAGGATTTCAACAAAATCAAGAGATGCCCAGAGTCCACTAGTGGGAAATGCTGAAGAAATGAGAGAAACATCTGTAATCCCAACATTTATCAGCATCTAGCATGTTTATCTCTCCAGAAAATCCAGAGTCCAGTATTCAGACAGAGAAGCAAGGGTATTATATCAATCACCTTTCCCTACACCATGGTTATAGCCCTGCTTGTCTTCCCTAGGTAAGAGCTCTCTTGATCTAGGATTTTAAGTGACTGTCACATCTAGGATCATTACTGAGATAATTGTTGTAGATGATGTTCAATTTGCTGAAGTTCTTAATTATTTGATGATAGAACTGAAAAGGAGGATCCAAACAAACCCAGAAAACACAAGCACAAAACAAACTAGAAGAGAAAATGGCTTTGCTATACATATTTAATGAAACAGTGAAAATATCCTGCACAAAGACTTTGAGAGTTAAATTGAAAATGTGTGTATGATAAATGGAGATAATACTGTCTATGTAATGGGTTTCCTATTTAAATTTTGTGAGGATTTAATCAGTTGGGCACAGCTGTGCAGGATGCACCATAAACTATGTTGAAAAATATGTAGACATGTACATTTATCTGCTACAAATTAAGCTCACTTAGAGGTAGTCTTAATGGACCATGTAGCAATCATTACAAGCATAAATTTGAAACTGTCTGTTTCCAGTGAATTTGCTTTGAAAAAAAATTAATGCTCATCCTTAGTGGAACACAGTAATAAATGGAAGTACCCTTAATCTGTTAAGCACTAATAACCTACCAATTATTCATTATGAACCTCATGCTGTATAATGTATGTCTGTTACAATTTTATTAGCCATTCTTTACTTAACCTGCAAAGGTGCAATTTTTATTCCAACTTACACCCTGTAATTATATGATGTTTTAAGTGATGTGCCATTAAATTTACAGGATGCTCTGTCCCATTGGTTTATTGTAAAACATCTGTACAGTAGAGCATTGTTACACCTTGTGATCATTTATGACTTTCAGTCCTTCTGCTTCTATGAACAGCATCATCATCCACCTTAGAGATCAAAAAGCAGTGGCTTTGTTACAATGCAACACAACAATAACACATAAATTATTTAACATGGAAAGTGGATACCACTGTAATCAAAATGAATCAGTGACCCAGCAGGAGCTGACTAGAAGACCACAGCAGTTGTATGTTCTCCTACAGGGATTGTCCCTTGGAGTCACCTGTGTGCTGTTCTGGTGCTGAGAGAAGCAAAGGGAAACCAACTCCAATCACAGATTGGAGCGATTTTCTCACCCAGATACTGCAAGGTTGACCAGAATGAAGATTACCAAACCACAAAAGAGGAAATCCATGCTTTTCAGTAACTGCTCTGGGTTTGCATCTTTTCTGCCTTCCACCAGTCAGAAAAACGGTTTGTTGCTCTGGAAAAGCAGAAGAATCCATCAAGTTTCTCAAATAAACCAAAAAGAGACTTGGAAATAACAAACTGTGAACTCAATCGAGCAATAGGGTAAGACTTCATTGTGGAGAAATGATGTGCCTCAATGTCTCAACTCACTGACAGAAACTTTGAAACCCAACATCCTAAAGATTACTTCCTTTCATTATCTGTTTTCAGGGATATTAGATGAAGAGTATTTTCAGTAATAAAAAAAGAAAAAAAAAAGAAAAAAAATCCCAAACAAACAAAACAAAACAAACAACAACAACAAAAAAACCCAACCAACCAACCAACCAACCAACCAAACAAAAAAACCCAAAAAAAGAACCTATCAAAGCAAAACTTATTTTTATTTAGTGGAAGTCAACTCAGGTAGCCTAATTCTTTTCTTCATGAAGACTTATTTGTCAGTTCCTTTGCTGATGTAACTGTTCAAACTGCAGATTTCCAACATGCTCTGCTTTGTCTTTATTGCATTGGCCAAATATTTCATCCAGCTTTAATCCAAGCTGATGAGGACAGGCTGTGACATTTCCTGCTATCACCCTCTCAGAGGCAAGGAGCTGCTAGCTCTGCTGCACTCACAGCATTGCCCCAGCTGACACTCCTGGCAAGAGAATCGATGCGACTGAAACACGAGAGGTGGGGAAGCAGAAATGGCAACGCATGAGGCATCTCCTGCAAAGTGCAGGCACAGGGGGTGGTGTGTGCATGGGAAGTGTGATCATTTAAGTATGCATCAGTCAAAATAAAAATGAGGACAAAAAAGGAGACAACTACATGTGGAAACAAGCCAGAGAAAACTCTTTGATTACATGGGAGGCTAGTACATATGTTGTATATATAACGAATATTTTTTTAACTTCAGTGCTTGACTCAGAGACACTGTCACATCAAATTCTCTATACTGCTCTGAAGGATCCTTGTGCTGAAATGTCAGCTGGTCATATCACCTAAAGGCAAAAAGAAATTGCCCTAACATTATGCATAGCAATTCCACTGCTCCGTGCTCTATAGCACGGTTTTCTAAGAATAGCTGGTTCAAAAGGAAGCTGCTCTTCGGTGTGAGCCAGAGGCAATTGAATTTTACCCTGAAAGTGGCTATAGGCTTTGTAGAAACATTTAGGAATATTAAATATTCATGTATTTGATTTAGCAAAATTCAGGACAGTAAAGGCATCCACTGGAATAGCTCTAATGTAAATATTTTTAACATTTACTGCTACAACTTGAAGTATGGACATTTTGACAAAGTAAAATGCCATAAAGGAGAACAAATGATTGGAAAATTCCCTTCTTCCTCTTGTAGTTAGCAGAGATTTATGAATTATTTTGCACCCCCAAATAGCAATGTCCAGGACTCCAGGCTTCCACTGGGAGGGCTGTGCCCTGCAATGAACTGCTCTACATCCAAAGTGTTTTCAAGTTCAATTTCCTGTGCTCTTCACCTCCTTTCACCACAATCAATTCCACAAAACAGTCTGACATTTTTTCAGATCTAGATCTACCTCTTCCCCTCCCTCCATCACTGGTAAAGGCAAACATTTAAAACAAAATTTCCAGTGAACTGTGCTGCTTTGCACACCACACAGGGGAAGCACGAGGCTGGATGCCGTAGGTGTCACAGAAGGAATGGTGGAATCCTGTTTACCATGTGATATACAGCAGAAAAAACCCAGCAGAAATAGAACAGGGTACCATAAAATACACCCATGTATTTTCTCTTGACTTCATCTAAGCTATTGTCACAAACACAGATCTGCTGTAAAACCACCCTGCACTATGTTCTTTTGAACAGCTAAAGTATGTTTTACTAAGTGTTTATTTAAAGCACTGGATTAAACCCCCATATCAAGGGGTTCCTTTTCTAGAGGAAGGCATTGCATAAATCCATAATTTCATACTACAGAAAATCACCACAAGAATCCATGATATGCTGTCTCTCACTGACTAGACACCTAAACATGGAAATGGGATTAGGAATTCTGGATTTGGATTTCTGGTTTGAGATGGAAGCAAACAGAAATATTTCTGTCATACTAGACTATCATTATGTCTACAAATTCTTACATTTATAGATATAAAGATAATCTAGAGCACCATGACATAGGAATTTAGAAATTTGTAGACACAGTGAAAAATCAAATCTCATGTATTACAAGTATCTAATAACTATGTATTATATAATACTTTGATGCATGAAAAAATTGTACAATTTACAGAGTTTAAAAATAGATATATTACATTTTCTTGGCTGAATTAATCTACAGTTTACAGTCAAAACAGAATAAAGCCTTTAAAATTTAGTAATTAAATATATTAAAAGGAGATAAATATAATTATTTTATTAAGCAGCCTTTCATCTTCTATATACATGAAGGCTTTTCTATATAAAATGTGTGTGTATACACATATGTAGTAATTTTTTTAAAATTATCAATAGCTTAGTAATTGTAAACTTAGGAATTTGTGAATTGTGTTTCCTTGGTAAAAGTACTGGAATGATTTTTTTAAATTAAGGAAATGTGGCCTTTTTGAGTTCTTGCATCCAACTTAAACATTTACATTTCTTATCTTGTCAGAACAAAAATTGTTTTATGATGGCATAGATTGTATCTCGCTGGATTAAGAGACCACATGAAATTATATAGTAAGCAATAAGATATAGGAAAATAGGAATTTCACTGGTCAGAGCAGCCCGTGGTTTTTCCATGTATCTTTTAAGAGGACAGACACCAAAGTCCTCAAAATACCTGGCATATAAAATATCCAGTACTGTTAGCTGGCTCTCTAGCAGGAAGCACTGCACACTTCCCCAAAGCACCTGACTGATGAGCAGTGAATTGTTTAAAATTCAATATTTCTGAGACCGAGACCTAAGGCACTATGTTCTCAATGTGTGATTCAAAGAGCAGCAATGCTTTGCTTGCAGGGGATGTGCCACCACTCTGCATTCTCTCTCTCAATGTCTCTTGCCCTGTTTTAAGTTTCAAGGCTTTCACTCTTTCCCTCATAATTTTGCCTCCAAATATACCAGAGCACTATTTCATACACACACAGTGTTCTCTTCTCTCCTATTTCCTCTGAGCCAAGTTGATAAAACCACATCAACACCAGGATGAACCCATGTCCTCCACCTCTGGAGACCTGTTTCTCTTGGATTTGCTGCTGTCCCATCTCCCTGAATTGCACCCAGTCAGGTAAGAACACTGGCAGCCTAGCTGGTAACTGTCTGCAAAACACATGCAGACTGATTTTATGCTAAGACCCAGCTATTGCTCAATCCCTGTAAGGAAATGCTGTATTTACCATTATGTTCAACAAAATGCTATTTAAAAATATATATTATATATAAAATATGATAACAATTTTCCCCTGTGCAATGTGGCAGATGAGACTGCAGAAGCCAATTGCCCCTGAATCAAGAGTGACATAGCCAGTATTCAATGCTTGGTTTGAACTGTGTTCTAAACTGTTTGCTTTTAACAGGCAGACCACCAAGTGGAGAACTATAGTCTTCTAAAAATAAAAGCCCTTTCACTATGTATAAAAGTTTCCTGTAGGGTATTGTCTACAGTTTTATTGTAGCACTGGAATAGAAAGAACAACTACAGTGATATCATACAGTGTCAAATAAATAAAATTGAAAATTATTCTGTTTCAGTTTTGTATGACTCCATTCAAAGCCATCACCTAAATAGGTAAGTGTGTCAGGGCTGTAGTTTGGGAACAAATGCACACATTCCTGGGACACCACTGAAGACAAAGAATTTCCTTTGGAATATGAAGAAATAAATCAAGACCGGTCTTTTGTAGTGCAGCAAAGGCAGTCTTAGTCCAACAAGGCTCTGGAGTTCAGCTGCCAAACTGTGGCTGAAGCACTGCTCCCAGCCATGGACACTGCATGATTATAAGGACACCAGCCAGGCCTTTCTTCTTTCTATTTCTTTCAATTTTTTCTCTTTTTCCCTTAATGAAACTTCTACTAAACTCTGTCTGAACTAAGGATCATTCTGGTATAACTTTCAAGCTAAACAACTCTCTCAAAAACAGAAATTCATATTGAAAAGTGGGGCTACTTTCTGGCCAGAAAAATCCATGGACTTGAAAGTCAACCCTGTGAAATCAATTCTTCATTCCATAAAAACACCCCAAAAAGAATAATGAAGTCAGCAGGTCCACATCACAGTAAGCCTCATGAAATTCATAAGGTAAGGTATATAGGAAAGATATTGCCACACCCACAATTTTAGTTTCATTTGCAAAGCAACAAAAGTTAAAGAGCTGATTGAGTTTCTGTTCTTTGGTACTTCAGGGTTCAGGAAGTTGAAATTTTTTTTAAGTTCAGACCGTCTTGATGGTGGCCTTTAAAGCAAAAGAGATTGTACAGGTCAGTGGCTTATTGGGCAGGACATGCTGCCAAGGCAAACATCAGTAGGGAATGAGATGATAGGCAGGGAGAAGGGATAGGAAAGTATAATTCATGCTCAAAGCAGGCTTAGGCAAAAGTTGAGCTGTGTAAATACAATTTTTGGACAAAAACTGCCTTCCAGAAACACATCTCTTGGAGGATTTTGTCACCAAAGTCCAGGGAACACTCCAGAGCAGAAACACTTCCCCAGATGCATGTTAAGGTCTTACTAGCTATTGTCCATGCCTGCATGTATTCTAAACTCCCACAGCAAAGAGTGCTTAGCTTTTGCTGCTCTGTCTGTTCAAAATGACACTTTATGTGGAGAACATAAGAGGAAATGAAACTCAAGAGAGAGAGAAATAGAAAATGTAGCATATTGCCACCTTTAGATGCTGTCAAAAAGACCAACTGAACCTAGTGTCCACAATCAGGCATCTGACAGAAGCTGTATTTAAGCCACTAAATAATCTGAAAGAATAGAGTTGATTTCCAAAACTGTTTATCCCTTACACAAAGGGGAACCAGGTAGAGCATTCAGGAAATGTTTCAGAGAAAGTATTGTCAAAATCACCTCTTGTTTCCTAAATTCAAGCCATGGACATGATAAGCAGAGGAGCTCAGCATCTGTCAGAGCAAAGTTGTTGCAATGTGATGAAGTGCTTGCCTGGTTAAAAGGGCTGGCACAGATGCATTTTGAGTTGCACTCAGTTCAAGTGAACATTTTTATCTAATTGAAACAAGGTTAATGATCAGCACTTTTGTAGCTGAAGTTCCAGATAAAGAAAGCAGTAATCAGATGTTGAAATCCCAGTTCTTCAGAATACTGAGAGCTGAGAGCACCAGTTATACTTTCTGTGCATCTGCCTTAAGGTGAGACACACAGTATTGGAATTGTTCCCTAAACCATCTCCAGCTAAGGCTCTTTCATCTGCTTCTTGGTATCCCTAAACACAGTTCACAGTATTTTAAAAATTGTCAGAACAAAAGGTGGTTTAGTTTTTATATTCTACAGAAGGCCATTAGGACTACCACATCTGTTCATGCTTCTGTAGTAAATCAACACAAAACATTCTTCTTCTCTTTCAACACTTTTAATGTTTTCTAACTTTGCTTATGTCACACAATTTCTCATGACTTATTTAATTCTTAACAATTTTTTCTTGTTTACTAATAATTTGAGATGAGTTGTATGAAATTTTTTTCTAAAAATTAGCAAAGGATCAGCACCTTCAACTCCTGGCAGGCTGCTTGCAGCACAAGTCAGTAGGCAGCATGCCAACAGAGTATTAAAACACAACTATTTCTAGAGTTCCAGGTTTCTTCCCTCCTTCATGGTTACTTACATTTACAACTTGTTTAGTGGCATGTGGATTTATGACCAGAGAGGCTGTTCTAAGTAAATCTGCAGATGATAAAGACCTGTTGAAACTGTGGAAAAGCAGAAACACCCAGCAGAGATATAAAAAGTCAGCAAAGATGAAGTGAGAGTAAAAACAATCTTTGTCTTTCCTTCCAGAATATTTTCCTTCCAGAAAGTAACATTTCAGACACAAAAGAGTTACTCACACGTTTGGATAATAGACCCAATCCATACTCATGAACTTAATTTGATCTACTTATGAGTGGCATTAATAATGTTGAATGTAAATACTGAAATGCAGAATTCAAAGACTAGATTGCAAATTTTGTCAGGATTCACCACAGTTTGATTAGTATGAAAGTCTTTCATAGATTCTTTGGTTTTCACCCTAGAAAAGTTCATGTATCGATAGCAAAGACGGAATTTTTGTACTGAACATTGTTCCAAGACCAACAGCAAGAGAGACAATTTAACAATGACCATGTCTGATTGTACTTATTTAACTGTTGGTGCTGCTACTACTATCAGTGCTTAAAAAACATTGCCTTTTCAGCAATGCTGCAACCAATGGCCCCCATTAACCTAAAACTGATATACAATACCCAAGATCTGTTCATAAAAAACATCTGAGCACCCTCATACCTAGTTAAAGTCATGGACGAGCACAAATAGATGTTTTTGACTGTTTCTAAACTGGTGAAAATATCTGCAGGTTCCCAGAAACAGAAACCCCCTTGCCATGGTGGCCTCAGGGTGGGAGCACCCAGGCAGAGGGAAGCTGCTGCCTTTGCTCCCAGGGCCATCCAGTGGGATGTTTGTGCATCAAACAATCCAATAAGGTACAGCCTATGAGAAGCCAGGCACCAGGGGAGTTGAAAAAAAAATTGGTATTTGGGCATTTTTACTGTATGAACTACATAAAAGATGTATTATTTATAGTCTGTACATGGCTATAGGTTTAGCACACTGTTAAAAAAATAAAAGCCAAGTTTAATAGGTTTTTGAATCTTATATTCAACAATTGGTACCGTTGATACACCATCAGTAAATCAGAAATCCTGCTCCTGAGCACCACTAGAATTCAAAATTCAGGATTCTGGTGCTTGGGGGCATAAAAATGCCATACTTTAGGGCAGACAGAGGATATTAATTGTAATTTAACTTTGAACTGAAACAAATGGAGAGTTATGGGAGAAAGCAATTTAGAACAGGATAAAATCATCACTCAGTAGGTCTGTGTGAATTTTCATGAATGCTGATCATGATTTTATGATTATAAATCATCACAAAGTTTTACAGTTGCAGCAAAATGAGAAAATACATTCCAATTTATATTTCAATGAGTTTTTACAAAATATCTAAAATTCTACGTTCACTTCATCACTTTGAAGAATTTCAATCAGCTTTAGGAACTGAATACAATTGAATATTTTGCATGCTTTCTTCACTTGCAGATGTGAATGTCTTCTGATTTTAGCTAAAAATTTCCATATATCAAGGAAATAGTCTTACCACTGAAAACACATATGAAACTGTGTGATACAGTATTTTATACTGGTTTTTTCCCCCGGGATTATTACACATATTTTAGACAGAATTAGTCTAGCCTTCTCACACAAATTATAAGTGAAAGCAAAACAACGGAATGATCAAAACTTCAGGAGCTCACTGAGTCTGCCCAGCCTCCAAGTATGCACAAACCTCTCAAATACAAAGTTAGACTATACTTCAAAATAAAAAGAAAAATCCACAAGAGGATTTGAACTGTTTTCCCCCATCCCCAGTTATTTCTACATCTGTAACTACACAGAGAAGATGACTGTTAGGCAAAGACAGGCTTCAGGGCCACAGTTACGGAAAATTTTTGAATTTTGTCAGTGAAAAACCCCTTTCATCAAAACATTGAGTTCTGCTATGCAATTTCTCACATACTGAAGAGCAGCAAGATCTCCTGATGCATCTGCTTCCATATTAAAAATTGAAAAATTACCCAGAAAAACCAGAGAATAAGTAACTCAACTGAGGACAGTAACTCAGCCCACCAAGTTTTTTCTAATATTTTCACCTGCCAATCTTTAATCTGGATCCTTGCTTATATCACCTAATCTGGTTTATACATAAAGAGTGTATTTTTATGCATTTGGCAACAGATTATGTCAACAGCCATTTGGGAGTGGCCAAGATAACATCCTACCACCAACCCCTGAGCCCCAGCAGGACTTCTAACCACAACAGCAAGTATTTTTCAGTATCTTGAGGTTAAGGTAAAAAGATAAACACCACATAGTAAGGCTAAGTCATACAAATATTAAAATCCTTCTTTGTTTGTCACTCTCCTCAAGCACATGGTAATATCACTAAACAAATACCAGGAAACCAGTGAAGAATTCCCTTCAAAATCTCAGGGTATATGGTGGCAAAACTAGGAATTACAATTTCAATTCCCTTCTTGGAATGACATAAACACACTTATTAATAACCATCATGTATTTTTGGCAGTTTAGAAATTAAAAATATATATTTTGTTTCTTTGTTCAATTTCAGTTAAATTAATTTCATAACCTGGTCTTTCATTTTACCTGCTAAAAAACCAAAATGCAGCACTAAGCCAGCATGGGAAGAAACCCAGCTGGACACCATTTAGCTGTGTAGTACACAAGTTATTTTAATTTTCTCCTACTATGCATCATGTACTAATTTATGTGCAACACTTCACCCACTAATATCCAGACACATTGCTAATTTATTACTAGAGATCAACTTATTTTTTATTAAATTGCATTTATCTATGCTGCAATCCATTCAGAACCAAACTTTGAGCTGAATTCAGGCAAATCCATAGAGAAATTCTGGGAGATAAAGGCCAAAATGCAGTTCACAGTGCACCTATTTTTGAGTTGTAAGCAAAAAATTTAGCAAGGTCAAACAATGAAGCACCCTCAGAGGGGATTTGTTCCTAATACACCCAGCACAACAATTCTGAAGATTTTACCTTGGTTTTCTTTTAGAAGTGATATTTTATTTTTTTTATAGCAGACAGTGAGTATGATGAGATACACTCTGCTCACAGTACAGGATTTCATAGCTTACTGAACAGGCAAGGACATAAACAGATACCTAAAGTTTAGAATGTGCAGAAGTTTCTCAGCACTGGAGACAAAGTCCCTGCAAATTTTATCTTTTTTGTATCATAGAATTACTGTGTAGCTTCAGGTAGCTCTCTATTTCTCCGTGGCCCATATCCATTGCAGATAAATAATAATCCCCACTTAACCTCAAAACCAGGTAATTAATTAGTTGCTATCAGCAAAGTGTATTGCAAATATTACACACTACAAAAGTTAGGGGACTTGTTTCCCTTTCCACAAACTCAGGTGATGTCCCACTGAACAAACGTACAAAACTTCAGGGTTGTATTATAAAACAAAACGAGAGGGCCAAACTGCCCTCTTAGAAAAATGGTATCTAGTTCCACAAAAGTGGAATGCAAGATGTGCACAAGATTATACGAGAAATTCCATCTCCTTATGATAATTCTTCTAGTCCAGGCATACATTTACACACCTAACTATACAAAGATTTGCAGTTATTAATGTGAGATCTTGAGATGAGGTAAGAAAAGCCAAAACCACTTCAGCAAAGATACAAACTCTATCTATAATTCATATATTTGTGGAGAATATTTGTTTTCATAAGTGCATGACTTCAGGGGAGATTGCAAGCTGTCTTTTTTTCCCCAGTTCCCAGGGTTTTTTCATTTGGTAGCATCTCATTTGTATTATTTATTACAGAAGTCACACACTTTCCATCTGGATACTACTACAGAAAAGCAAGCCCCCCTGAAAATAATGGCAGAGTGCACACAGGCAAAATTAGCTTTCCATTTAAGAATATGGGGGTGGGGAAAGTTTAAAGAGAAGGAAGTAAAGTGTAAAACAAACAAACACAAACATCAAAACCCCACTTGATTATTCCTGTATGTATATTGAACTAAACAAGCTGGGAGAGGAAAAAATACAAGTAGTAGACAAATCTTTTTGCTCCTCATTTTGAAGCAAGCAAATAAAGGACTTCTTGTGTTCCTTCCCTTCCTCAGCTCTGACCAGTATGTGCTTCCCACGTATTTAAGTTACAGTCTTGACTTTTCACTCTTTTTGATGTATGTAGAGCTGGGAACATGCATTTAGAGCATAAAATGACCCATCCTTCAACCTCATCATCACTTTTTGTCCCCTTCATCTCCACACAGGCACTGGTTTTTTGTTAGTCTGAAACATGAACTGAAACCTGTGTGGAAGACCACTGCATGTGTAAAGCATTTAATGTAAAGCCAGAATTCTATACCTTCTCTCAAAATAGGTTTCTACATGTTTGTAATGAGTCCTCCTCATTTTGAGTGCTGAAATATACATTCTTCTGAATTTACTAATGAGCTTCTATTCCACTCCCGAAGGACAAAAGGAAAAACTCCCATTTCATCCACAGCACAACCCTCCCACAATAATTCCCATTACAGCAGCTGATATCCAGAGGCTCCGCCCTGCTGGCTCTCCAGAGCGCAGAGTGGCAGAGCACAGAGAGGGAGGATGGCGAGAATTTCCTCCCTGCTGGCAGGCCAAGGGAAAGCACAGGCTCCGGGGCCAGCAGAGCAGCAGTGGCCCCGAGCTGGCCCCGGGCACCCCTCGCTGCCAGATGGCTCCGAGGGAGCAGCCAGGGATCCTCTCTGCAGCCCTGGCAGGGCCAGCACAGGAGCTGCCCCAGCAGCACCGAGCACTTGGAACAGGGGGTATTTCTGTAAAATACTGTGATGTAATCAGGAACCCCTGAGTTTACAGTCAGTCAAAGCAGAACCTTGAATATCTCTGTTATTTGTATTCTGTTACAAAGGTGTGTAATCCTTTAGCTTGGGTACAATATACATTTCAGACTAGATCAGATCAGACTAGACTATACTTCAAGGCAAATATAAAAATTAGAAGCATAAAGAAATGGAGCAGCTGATGTACATTTTAGCTTAGCTGTCAAATAACAAAATGGAAAATAAATTCTGATTATCAGAAATATTTTCTTTGCCCTGAAGTAAAATGGCTGTTTTAAAATTATTATTATTATTTTCCTACAGTTATTCTGTAAGTTGTATCAATTTGGAATTGAAAAGTCAATTTTGAATTTTAAAATCAAAAGGTTTGAAAAGTAGTGCAAGAAAAATTCAGTATTTGTTTTCTTTCTCATTACAGCTGTAATGGCTTGTCAAGCTCAGCCTGTAGTGAGAAGTAGTGAATTTCATCCCATTGAAATAGCATTCTTTGAAAAATTATTGTTGATAAACTAATTTATTGCACTAATAGATTATTATGTCTCTCAAAGCCAGTCAGATGATCTAAAATAGGAATAAGCTTTGTGTGGGATACTGCTGTCAGAAACAGGATGGATGTTAGTGTCTCCAACACAACATAAATTTAACAGAACCACAAAGAACAGATACCTGGGATCATAGGGCATGATTGCATTCCAGGGGTCTGAATATAAATCATCATTCTCTCTCCATCACCTGCACTGGCCCACAAGGTCTACCAAAACTGAGAGCAAGCATCTAAATCTGTCCCTACTCTCTGGCACTTGAGCACAAAAATGGCACAGAACTGTTACTTGGAGACCTGAGTGCAGCTCTAACACAAACACACAGAGAAACCAAAATAACACCTCAGTGGAAACAGTGGCTGATCAAAATCCCTGCAGAGGAAGCCAGCAAGGGAGGAGAGCAAAGAAAGGGAGCACTGGACAAGAGACAGCCACAGGCTGGAGAGGAAAATTCCAAGGCACAGAGTGGAGATGTGATTGCACAGCTCACACACTCTGCTACTGCTGGGGCCACCTGGGTGTCACCCCCTGGACCCTGCCAGTGAAGGGTTGCAAAATGATATTCCTTGGAAGTGATCTGTGCACAGTTAAAATGAAATCTAACCTGGAAGAGATGATGGAATGGTTCAGGCTTCATTTCTGAGCTCCTTATGACTAAATTTATGCATGTGTGAGCTTCCAGGGCTTTTTAAAAATGGAGATGTGCAACTGTACAAACGTCACACTATTACTGCACGTGTGGCACATTCTATGGCATTTAAGGCTCATTAAATTCTGAATCTTGTGTCATCTGCCCTTGGATTAAAATAGTTCTCTGTGAGCCTTTTGTCTCTAACTTCCTCTTTAATAGAAGTTGTTTCTGTCAATCTCTTAGCTCCCTTTATTTTCTTTACCACATCAGTTCCACAGCAATACCATCAGATTACAGCTCTAATCCTCCACAGTTTGTCTCCCTTCATGTTTACTCAGAGGAAAGCAAAAAGAACTGAACCGTTTACAGAAGCCCTCTATGACCAAGTAATAATTAAATTCATTTCAGAACACCTTTTTTTCTAAAAAAAGTATTTTTCACAATTAAATTAAAAGTACATTTTTCCATAAGGGATCCACTCAGTTTTCTGATGCATATAAAACTCCAGTTGTAACAGAAATGTTTTTTATATGAAGTCTAGGAACTGCAGGAAGGAACTGCAGGTAGCAAGTTCAGAGGAAACTACCAAGATGATCACAGAAATGGGGCATCCCTCCTACAAGTAAAATCTGAGCAAATGAGGATTGTTCAGCCTGGAAAAGAGAAGGTTTTGGGGTGACCTAACTGCAGCTTTCCAGTACCTGAAGGGAGTAGGACAGAAAAGATGAAGTGAGACTTTTTGCAAGAACATAGAGTGACAGGACAAGCTGAAATGGCTTCCCACTGACAGAGAGGAGGTTTGGATTAGGTGTTAGATAGAAATCCTTCCCTGTGAGGCTGTTGAGGCCCTGCACAGGTTCCCAGAGAAGCTGTGGCTGCCCCATCCCTGGAAGTGTCCAAGACCAGGTTGGACAGGGCTCTGAACAACCTGGTCTAGTGGAACGTGTCCCTGTCCATGGCAGGGGGTCTGGAAACGGATGATTTTGGGGTCCCTTCCATCAAAAGCCATGCTATAATTCTGTGATTTAGTTTTTTTCTATACAACAGCTCTTTAAGATCACTAAAGAACTGACAGAACAGAATCTGATATGTTTCGAGTTGCTGTGACATGAAATGTTTCGTTTTTATAAATCAAGAGACTCATCACAATAGCAATATTACATTGCCAAAGAAGTTTCCATTTAATTTAAAGCACGATCAAAATTCAGACACTTAGCGAAATCAAGAAATATCACATCACTGCTGTCTGCTTTCAATAGCTGTTTGAAGTTATTGGGAGGGAAAAAAGGAGACTGTCTTATTACAGGTTGGAGGTACAGATTTTATGACAAATTTCTTCCCTGCTGTAAAGACTTTATGACTGAAAAGGTACAATGCTTTATAAAATGAAGCATCTTTTTCCATAATAATAACTGCTAAGTTTTTTCTCAGTGCTCATATGCCTCCAGCTTATTTTGTAATGATATAACACCTGCAATGGATTAAATTTGCACTGTAACTGTAGCAGAGAGCATACGAAATGTCACTTCTCATTAGCCTGCATATAAATCTGCCTTTTTTGGTAAGCAGTATAAAAGAAAGACCACTGAAGTGCTAGAAACTCAAAGCATATGTTGTTCATGCAAAAAGGACACTCAGCAATATGATCTTTTCCATGCTGTTCTCTTCCAGGACTGGAAGAATGTTTTTGGAAAGACAAGGAAATACACAGAAGTGCATTCCCACCAAGTTGTAGTAGATTTCTATAATTGCTTGCTGACACAGCTGAATAGTCATAAAATATCAGAGAGTAAATGAGTTGATAATGTAAAGCAGTAATTAGGATTTTGTGCATGCTTATGCTATTTACATATTTTAATGCTTTGATATTAACATGTCAACTTTAATAGTATGTAAATGAATTCCCGTGTGTGAGATTTATTCTCCTCAGCATTAGACATGTATTCATTGACAGTAAATGTAAATTTCCTTTCTTATTTGGCGTTTTAGAAAGACTTTCCAGGATCTTATATAAAATGTTTTCCCTGCAATGCCCTGTCCAGGTTGATTAAAGAAGTTTATGGCTGTAATGGACAGAACAACCCCAGCCACCAGCTCCACGGATCACAGCGCTATAAAAATATGTACACACAACCACTTTGTGCCTGAAGTTCCACAGCAAGGTAAATAAAAATAGGTTATCCAACTCCATGGTATCTCTGCGTGTCTCTAGGTAGTGCTGATGCTCACTGACAATCTGATGTAACACAGTTAAACTGAGAAGTGTGAAAACACATCAAAACAGCCATGCTTCAAAAGACAATGGCACACCCCAAAGGTATTTTAGAAGATTCAGGATTAAACATAGATATACCTTTCAATTTTTTTTTCCATATTTCATTGTGTTCTTGATCAGACTTTTTTTTCTGTTGAGTACATTTCTGGAAAGTTTTCAACCTTCAGATGAACAGCACTTAATTAAAAACAAGCAGTTGGAAAACAAAGGTATGGTGTGATTAATAAAGTACACCCTACCATCAGGTATTGCTTTACAGTGTACTGCAATTTAGTTCTGGGTGTACTGCAGAACCTGCATAATACAGCCAGAGTTGCCTGGCAACAAACAGGAACTATATCAGAAAGGAGCAAAGGTGTGAATGAATAAACAGAAGTGACAGGGACATGTGAAAATGCTCAGTAAAACCATGTTCAGTGCTAGAATGTCTAACCAGGCTTTCACAACATCTCAAGAAGAGCATTGAATCAAATCCTCCTCACCACTAAAGTAAGATTCATGCACATATATTTAAACTGGATCTGACAAAACAAGCAGAATATAAAATATGGAGAAAAAGCAAATTAATGAATATTTTCTCATCAGTTTAGATACTGAGTACATTCACAGATTAAATACCCAACACTAACCTGATTAGACAAAGTAGAATTGATCAAAACTCCTGGCTCAATTCAAAGTGCTCGTCAGGCACCCATTTTGGTGCTAAGCTTCTGGAAACCCAAGCACTCACACACTGAATTTGAAAAGCCATTGATCATTATTTGCACTTCTTTCCATTCAGGAACTCCTAGGCTGACACATCGAACTGCTTTGGTACTTCGTACTTTATTTATTTGCAAGATTGTTTGGTTATAACCAACAGCCATTTTGACATACAAGCTCCACAATGCACAACTGTACTTCTTACTGAAAACTTAGTACTATGAAGAAGTATTTTAGCCCTTTTACAGCACCACAATATTCTATTGTGAAAGCAACCCCACTCTAGTGTGAATACATAATTAGAAGAGAATAGGTAGTTAGATATGAGAAAATCCTGAAGATCCAAACAATATTGATGTCTCTGGAGAGTGTTTTTAAAAGGGACACATTTCATAGTAAAAAATTGCAAAATTGTAGTTTGATATATTGAATATACATGGCCAAGCTCTTCATCTGGCATATTTCAGAGAAGCTCACATCATCCAGGAGAGCCAAGCTACTTAATCACAACTAAGGTTCTTACTGTTTTTCACAAAATGATGCTGAAATACCCAGCTAAATCTAAGTTGACCTTTTCCTTCTCTATAGGTAAGACAATGTGATCAAGCAGAGATTGATTAGTCAGAATTACATTGACGTAATGTTGGGGCAGAAAGTTGCATGAGGTCATCTTCCTGAACAGATGGTCTAGAGATATTGGTTTTAACCAGCACATGGTTGAGTAAATAATGTTTAAGTTTTCTTTGAGAGCCTGGGGAGTGAACCAGATAGAGTTGAGTGAAATACCTGTGCCTCCTGCCCACATCATCTGCTACTCCCAGGGTTTTCATTTCCTGCACTGTTTGTGCTTTATCACACGGCTCACTGGTCAGGCAGTCTGTGCCCTTGGTTCAAAAAGCTTTTATTGGAACATTGAGAGAAATGTGCACTTAGTTCCAATTTGTCATTTCTTTAAAAACATAGGTTGTTCCTTACAGGCAAAATCAGACAATAGACATAAGTGGTGGATGAATGGCATTTTTTCAGTCAGCATAACCAATTTCATATGTAGAAATAAATAACTGTAATACAATAAAAATCCACATGATCAGTTGCATGAACAATTTTGTTTCTGTTGAGATTAAATGCACATGTGAACACACAAGTTTGTTAATTCTCATGTTTCAGTAACACAGACATGTCTATCCATATTTGTTTACAATCTCAAAGGGACTGGTCCTTTATTTTATTATTTGTTTTCTATACCTTTGTTTGGAGAAAATTGAGAGTGGTTGATAATAAAGCTCAGAAAATTTCTCTGATACTTTTTAATTCTTTGACCAGGAACATCTCTTTAGCCAAACAGCATCCACATTACTGACTTTTTCAATAACATCTGACTAGTGTGTGCTCTACCACACTTGCTTTTCATATTAAAAATTCTGGGATTGTCTTTGTTATAATGTTCAAATGGTCATTTGATAATGAAAGATGGTATATTAAAGATTAAAATACAGCACAAGATTCAAAACCGGGGTAATGATTTACAGACAAGTAAGTGAATATGGACAGTTAATATAAGCTTGACTAAAAATTAATTGTTATTTTGTTGCATTACATAACATACTAGTATCTTAAAATGACCTTCAAATGCTACTGATTCATGATTATGATTATTATTCTGAGTAAACACTAAAATAAAGTACAGAGCTATAAACACAAATGCTATGGAAAAATTAAACAAATAGTAAAACATGCTTGTGCAAGCTATGATCTGATATGGTAACAATATTTAAAATAAACTGCCTGCCTAAATTACCTGTGTGAAAGCAGCACTCAGATGTGTAGGTCAGCTGCTTATTCAGCTAACTCGTATTAAACATTTCCTGCTCCCTTCACCTTCTCTCTCTAAAACCTGTTGACTGCTAGCAGAGCCTCCACATTTCTATTTTTCTGGTGTTTGTAAAAAAGGCTAAAAAGAAAACAATAAAAAAACCCACTAACATTGGCTTACTGAATTATTTCATTTAAGCCAACCTTTGAGCTAAAGAAGAGAGCATTCTCATATTCCAAGAAAAGAAATACATATACAAGCCTGGCAGCACTGCCTGTACAACTTCTTAAATTACAAATGGATCTATCCCAAAGAATACAAACTCCATTCTCCAACTAGGCTTTTGTAAAGCAGCAAAAGATGAAAAAAGGGGGGAGAAAGGGATACAGGTAATGTTTTACGTATCAGTTAGAGAGAGAAGATTCAGCTAAAAGAACCAAACCCCCCACTTCTAAATTTCATCCCATCTTCCTCACAACAGCTCAGGATATCATGATCTGGACTGACTGGAGTTCATCACAGAAACTTCCAGCTTCCTCCAATTTCGTCCAGAGGTTTCAATAAAAGGATTAACTTGTTGTTTTGCAATGGTGTTTATGGAAAACTTGCAATCAAAAACTCACTTTAATAAACCCACTTATACAACACATAAAGCAATGCAGTTTGCAATAACATACTTTCACTTGGGGCACCAGAAGCTGTAAGGTCATTACAATATTATTGCAGACAAGTGTTTTTCTCATGTTTTATGACTGTAATGTCATTCCTATTTGACTCCACTGACACTACTCATGGCAGAATTGCTTATGACATAATTATGGAAATACAACGCTTATTATTGCATAATAGGCTTACAAATCTCATGCATGCATCATTATGCAAATTCAAATACTGGAGCAAGTGTTGTTGATATCAATGTGTCCATACAAGAATAAGCTAAACAAATGAAATATGATCCAATTAGTAGTTTGGTGGACAATCTTAAATAAAAGGAAATGCTCCAGGGAGGAAAGAATTTATGTCAAAAATCTGACATAACTTCAGGAAAAGTAAAGATTTCTATTCAGTTGATCCCAAGACACTATTATTCAAGAAGTGATTGATATTATACATACCAAATTCTGAGTTCTCTAAAGCTACATGTCAGATAATTTAATTTGCCTGAGATTTAGGAACCTGAGATAAGCTGGTTTTGTAGTTACCCAAAAGTTAACAGAGAGAGGAACAGGGCAAAAGAGAGCAAAGGAAAGACCTCCACTCAAGTATGCTACTGGGGGTCTTTATGCTAAGGTGATATTAATTACCTTCTGAAATTACTTATTTCTATCCCATGACTGCAGGCAGAACTGATAGCCTGGATAAATAATGAACTTCTAAAATGTGCTACAACCTAAATCCCAACCTATATGCTGCATTCATATAACAAAGCAACCCACACATCCTATCCTAACTCCAATGGCCAGGCATCTCCTTGCTCAGACTGGACAAATCTCTGCCATATCCTCCATATGTCTTTATTTGGTAGAGAAATCTCTTGTCATTTCTGGTGGACTGTATTAACCCAAGCAACAGTGGATTGGTAGCTAAATTTAAACCTCTCTAGAAGGAAATTGAATTTTGAAATTGAGGGGAACCCGATCCATCCAATGCCCACCAACCTGATGCCAATTCCAGCAACAGATGCCCAGACCCTGGAAAGGGATTGCAGATCAACAGGAGAGCATGTGAAGGACAGCACAAAGGAATTCCAGCCAGTGGGTCAGCTTCTTCAGGGGGCCAGCTTAAATGACTGCAAATGCACGTGGCACAGGGAATAAACAAGAGGTGCCAGAGACACACA
Organism: Pycnonotus jocosus; assembly: GCA_013400435.1. Classification (NCBI taxonomy): domain Eukaryota; kingdom Metazoa; phylum Chordata; class Aves; order Passeriformes; family Pycnonotidae; genus Pycnonotus; species Pycnonotus jocosus. The sequence continues at coordinate 129,636 of VWYP01021183.1, read as the reverse complement.
CACACCTACAGGGCAGGGATCTTACTGGCATCCAACCACACCAAGCTGTGCAGTGCAGGACACACTCTGGAGGGAAGAGATGGTAGCCAGGGGACTGAGAGGCTGGAGAGGTGCACCTGGAGAACCTCATGAAGTTCAACAAGGCCAGGGTCCTGCACCTGGGATCAGGAAACACCAAGGCACAGGTATAGGCAGGGCAGAGAAAGGATTGGGAGCAGTCCTGAAGAGAAGGACTTGGAGGTTTTGGAGTACAAAAAGCTCAGCAGGACCTGGCCACACGTGCTTGCAGCCCAGAAATCACTACTTTTCTTTCTCTTGGCCGGCTGGCACAATTGATGCATTAAACTCCTTGCCTAGAAACAAGTTTGTCTTGTCCAAAATTGCTTTAACACTGAAAAGCTGCACCAGACTACCTTTTCTACAACCTGTTGTGTCTTTTAACTCCACCACCTAGAGCAATGCCAATGCTGAAAGCCTGTAAGGGCTTAATCAGTATGTTTCCTATACTCCTGCAAAGCAATTTAGATGATTCAGACAGCACTAGTGTTTCACCATTGCTGAAGCCAGAGGTATTGCATTGGCTGCACAAATTTTGCAAGAAATCTTGGCAGAGAGTTTGTTTTAAACATCCTTTAGAAGGCGACAAGGTTATTGGGTGTTATTTCTTCATTTTTTTCCACGTATTTCTTGCAATTATATGAGCCTATGTTATACACCTTCACAGTCTAATTCACATCTAGTCCAATTCTTTGTCTGAAATTCTTTGATAGTAGTTTTCATTAGCCAAATGTACTTTAAAAAGACCCAGACTTACTTCTAGAAGAAATGGTTTTTCCGTGTCAGATGAGGTTTTCTCTACACAGGGCAGTTTCATTTTAAATGAAGCTAACTGTAGAAAATCAGTGATGGGTCCCTCTTTGGCCCTTTCATCTTGTACACAAATATTTAGGTGTAACCTGGAAGGGACATGATGTCCATGTTTTTCTACCTATGGTTCCTTCTACTGCTATTTGAAATATGGGGATGGGGGAAATATATCCAATAACAAAAAAGAACAAATAGAAGAAATTGCTACCTGATGTCTGCTTCTTCTTACTGGCATTATATTTTCTCCTTCAAGTAGCAAACAAAACACTACAATTTTCAAGTAAACCTGTGTACAGTTGTTTACAGCATAATGGTGTAATATGCAGTGTCAGCTCTGCAGCTCAGCACTGACCTTTTTCCACTGCAGTCAGGACATGAAGGTGAAGACTATATTTAATATCTTTTCCTATCAATAAGCATTAAAGATTCTCAGCTGCTAGTTTTTTTCTAGAAAGGATAAGAACAGATGGATACTTCTCTTGTATTTTGTAGTTTAGGCTTCACTTCAGAGACAATCTAGACTGACATAAGACTGGTTGGCAAAAAAGGATGCACTTGCAAAGGTACCTGAAATCACTTCACTCTGTCTTTGATAGGAATGGTTCACATAATATAAATATTGTCTTGAAAAAATCTCGGTATTAGGTGAATTTTTTCAATTAATACAAATTATATTGTGTGGCCTAAATCTTTTCCCTCTACATTTGTTTACTGTCCAGACCTCTCCCTCATAAGTACAATATAAAATAAAACATGATATAATTAAGAGAAAGAAGAGAGTTTCTACCATCAGAGGAAAAAAATAAAATCAATCAGAACATGTTTCATTCTTAGTGCTGTGGTTGTAATGAGACCCAACCAAGCATCACTGAAGTACAATCCCCAGACCACTGGCACAACCCTTAACCCTGCTTTGGGCTGTTTGCCAAAGTCCCTTCCTTAAAGATGAAAGTGAGGCAAAGACTCAGTGCTGGTCTGTCCTGAGCCTGTCTTCTCAGGAGCAGACACATTAAAGATATTCCACTACTATTGCAAGTAGTTAGTAATTCATTAACAATCCATTTGGAGGTTATTATTATTGACTTTCTTACTGTGTACATAAAAATTACATTAGATATTCATGCAATTGCACCTTTATTTTCCAATGCAGCCTTTTTCCACATGCATCCTGGTGTGACTATTGTCTTTGCTACAGTATTCATCCTGTACTTGTCTCTCTTTTGTGCAGGTCTTAACTGTTCTTGGTTAGGCATGTAAATGAGGAGAGTGCGCTTTTTTTTTACTATAAGGTAAGTAAATTAAACATGGTGACTTTGCCTGTCACAGCAAGCAGCCATAAACCTCAATTATGATACACTTAGGTTGAAAAATCTCTCTTGTCATGTCAGGGGAAAACCCCATAGATTTCAGTAAAGGCAGAACATCACTCAGGGAGCTGTATCTTATATAACAAGTAATTCCATGAATTTCTATAGTTATTTTTTTTACTCACCTCCATATGATTTACCTCTACTAGTATGACCCATAATGAAAAAAGTGGGGAGCTGTATTTCTTCATCTTTCATAGCAAAATAGGACATTTTAAAAGCAACATACAATGCCCTTAAAAGTGTATTCTTCTTAATTCTAGGTACATGAGTCATGTATGCCTCAATAAAACTACTTTTACTAAACTTATTTTTCTAAAAAATAGATTATTGTGAAAACTTAACATTTGTCCATGCAGAAAACAATGAACTGAGCACTTTGCAATATGTGTTTAAGATGTTAAAATTGTTTTAAGATTTTTTTAAAATAAGTTTGTTTGCTTTCTTAATTATTGATCGTGGATAGCTACTTGCTATTTTCCATTAAGAAGATTAGTATATGTGTTTTTAATCTTGCATAGCATAAAAGATAGGAAAGAATGATCCTTCACAAATTAATAATTTTTATTTTGCCTTTGTTCCTGGAGGTGAAAAAACCATTTGTGCATGTTATCACAAGTAACTGAAATCAAGAGACAAAGTGAAGGAGGGAATATCTAAAGCTCTAATAAGTAGGGAGACTTCTCTCTGACCTGTGCAAAATCCTGACATTCTCAGTGAGACTGCTCTCAGACTATAAAGTGAATAATCTTTTTGTGAGAGAAAGGAAAATAAAGTCTTATCTGGAATATTAGCTATAATACTGATCATGACCTTTGTTTAAGAAGTTGAACTTTGGATGGAAAAGTGTCAGAAAGGGCATTAGACTGAGAAGGTGAATGGAGAGCTTGAAAGAGGTTAATAAAGGAACTCGTCTCACTCACTGCAGCAAAATGAAGGCTGAGGGGAAGTTGATGGCTCTCTCTACATATGAGGGGAGAAAAGAATCACTGGGAGAAGAGCACTCTAAGTTAATGAACAATTGTGCCAAAGGACCAAATGCAAGCAAAGAGATTGTGAATAAATTCAAGCCAAAAATTAGAAAAGGGCTTTTCAATCACTGAGGCACTGAGGAAGCCACTTGCAGTGGTTCCTTATTTTCTGCCCTGTTCATCACACAGCCAGGAATCAGTCTGGGAGCTGGGTAAGGCCCTACACAACATGAGCTGAATCAAAGGGCTCACCTCAAGAAAACCCCCGATAAATCAACTCCTTCTACTCCTTGCACATCAAGCTGCAAAGCATTCAGACAATGCTAGCATTTCACTAGATCAAACTTTTCATTCCTACCCCACCTTAGAGCTCCTCTTCCTCCTTGGCCCCTCTCCCGGGGAGCAGATATTCCCACCCACTGACAGCAGCTCTACTGCCATCTGCAACAGGGAGAATAATCTCACCCCACTCCCTCCAGAAGCAATCTGAAGCCTTTTCAACACATCCCAGCACTCTCAATCCAATAATTCTGCAGAAGGACTGCAAATCTTCCTCTTCATGAAGTCAAGTAAGAGCAAGCAGAGTTCATTTGCACAGGCTCATCACAAACACAGCACCTTGCCAGCTGGGAACCACAGCCTGGCAGACACAGCTTCACTCAAAAACAATGTATCCCTGCTGAAGGATCTTTCCAGTTTAATTACAGCTTCAACCCAAAAAATTCTATCTAAAAGAAGCTGATAAAGCAGGCAGTCCTTTCTGGATTTGGAGGGGTTTGAGCAGTATAAACAATAAGTCTTTCACAGCCTCTCATTTATCCTAACACATCTTTCTTTCCCAACACATTTCTTTCTATTTAAAATAGGGTTATAATTTTCTTTGGCCTTTGTCAATGGCCATTACTGTTGGCGATTTGTGATGAAAATCTGGAGGTATAGAAGTCTGTAAATATAGCAAAAAAATATGGCAAATGGTTGGGTGTACATAATCAGGAGTCATAGGGTAATATTAAGAGAAATACAGATACTGTGTTTACCAGCAAAAGCTCGGTGACACTGAAATCTGTTAGCCTATCAGAAAGTCTCCCAAAAGATGCTACAGAAATTCCATCACTGCAAATTTGAAAGTGAACTTTGCTTGATGCAGTGAACACTGCTTTGAAAGGACATTGGCAAGCTCAGTACAGTACATCTTTGCTCATAAACAGGAAAAGGTTAGATATCCTCCTGGAAAAAATACTCTGAATTAGAACCAAAAGCACCATTCCACACAAGGATGTACTCAATCTTTTAAAAAGAGACACCTATGTAGGAGAATGGTGTCTCCTAGTCCCTTACACAGAATGTAAGAGCATTTGCAAGGCCTTTCTAAGATATGGGGGGCCTTGTTTAAGTGAATTGAATACATTTCCAATACTTCAGATGAGTGTCCTAATTACCCCATGGCTCTCTCTTCTAATCCTTTAACAAACAGTGGAAAGAAAGTGTTGAAATTTATTTCAGTGAAATACTGATTTGCCACCCTGATTTCATTGCTTTTTGATGTTTGTATTCTTGCAGCGAAGTTTCTTATGGACTTGTATGTAAATAATATATTTTTAGACTCGTTTGATCTTGTTTACATATTTCTCCTCTGGGAGGAGTTACATGAGTGACTGTGATTTTCACCAACGAGGTTGGAGAGGTGGCAACTCCATCATCCAATCTCTTGGCTTTTCTAGAAATCTATATATTGGAGTCAGATATTAATAATAAAATCCTTTTTTTGTCTGAACTGGACAGAGTGCTGTCTCATTCCTTCATGTCCTACTGCAACACTGATTGACTTGTACCTCAGTGTTTTTCCTTTCTAACATCAAAGTTTGCACTTTCCAGCTATACAGACACTTTCTTTACAGTGTTATATCAGGACGGTCTAGATTATTAAACACTGGCCACCTTCATCCTTCATCTCCTGCTACTAAAAAAAAGACTTGCATCTTAAATGTTAATTATGCATTTGCAGGCAGTCTAAATGACTCAGGGGACTGAAATCTGACTCTAGCTTTTCATCAGCAGGTCACCAGTTCAGACCTGACTCAGATCAGCAGTGGCTGGAAGCTTCAACAATTCAACAGCTGTTTAGATGACCTATATGAGAGAATATAATATTATATTTTATGCAGCTTTGGGTGGAAAAGGATTCACATCTTAAAAGTCACGTTCAGAACTGACATTAATTGGGATCCATGCTATCAGACACTAAGAGGACAGCGGGCCTGGGAACTCTCCTGTCTCTGCAATCTCCTCCACACTAAGCATGGAAAACTTGATGATGGAAAAGAAGGTGATATTTTTTTCCTTTTTTTTTTTTTTGGTTGGTTGGTTTTGGGGTTTTTTTGTATTATTTTCATGGCTTCTCCTGGTTCAACAGAGCAAGAGAGTCCTCAGTCAATTGTTCTTGAACACAATTAGTTTCAGTTTTGGAAGTCAGCATTGTAACACGCTCCAGATAATTATTCTGTGCTTGATAACTGCCTTTTCATGTGCAGAGCATAGGCACCAAGAAATTATCCTTATGAGATTTCTTCAGAAAAAATACAAAACCAGAGATACATCAGACTCAATACATTGAAACAGGTGATACCAACACTTCAATTTTCCCTAATCACAGACTGTCTAGAAATTGGATTATAGATCTATATATTCATGTTCACTGCCCCAGTATAACCTGTAGAGAGTTGTCAGGATGAAAAAGCATTAGAACTCTTTTCTTGGGCATATGTCGAAATTTCAACACTTCTGTGGATAAAACAAAATTACAATACAGCCATTTATTTACTAGTCCTAATAAAAGCAAGCAGCATTCTTTTGTATTTGAAATTCTGCCCTTGAGCAGTGTGAAGAGCCAAACTAGAACACTTATGGATTTCTTCCACTCCCTGGGGACAGGGAATCTTTCCATTGGTGTACAAATGGACGAGCTCACACCCCCACGAACTGCAGAGACAGCCAAGGAGGGGAGAACACTGGTAAGGCAGAAAAACATTTTGCTCTGCTTTATCAATTCTCAGCTTGACTGAGACTCCTCTAACTTGTGCCAAGAGCAGAACAACCATAGATTCAGCATAAAGTCAATAATTCCTTCAAGAGAAGTTCTCATCCCTGATTTGTGCAGATCTTTAAACAAAAACTTAGCTCAGAAACTCAGGATCTGTATTTATGACTCTGCCTCTGCAAATCACTGTTATAAGTATAGTTTAATGTACAATATTCAGTCCTGGGTTTGTAGGACACCAGTCATGAGCCTGTGCACTATTTCTGGGAAGAAGGAAACAGCCCATCTGATGTGTGCATGCATCCCTGGGGTTCATATAAACACAAGATTTCTATGCAGAACTTCAAACCATAGATCCTATGTATATACAAAATATGCATTATCTTCAGCCCTATCTCTTTTTTTGGTAACTTGGCATATTGGACTGTCCAGTTTTGTGAAATACTTCTTATAGAGTTTAGACTAAAACAAAGCTTGAACAAATATAATTTTTGCTCTGAAGCTGTTGTTAGGTTTTATGTTTTCAAAATATCACAGGTACATAGCCTGATATAAGAATTAACTGTCAACAAAATTACTTTTAATTCTACATGGGATGAAATGCATTCTTAATTTTTCTGATAAAAATTATTAACAATATTTAAATAGCTAATAAGACCAATTTTGCTGAAAACATAATGAAGATAGTATTGTGCACATCAGTCCTTTATCTGAAGTGGACAAATACTTAATGACACACAAAATTTGTAATGAAAAAATCTCCTAGTAATTACTGATTGAATACAATCCACCACATTTTCTCATGATTTTGCCTTGTGTATGGACAATCTGGGTGTTAGAGGACAACCCTCATGAGATCCTGTAGTTCTCATATGAAAACACAGTAGCTTCCTATGAATAATTTTGCACTGTCACCCAGTATTTGAGCACAAGAACTACCTTTGTTTCTGTAAACCAGTGCATCTGTAAGTCCTGGAACCCGGTGTCCAGTGAGAATTTTTGAAGACCAGGTCTTTCAGAACCTGGTAGGAACCTGGAGGAAATTAGGTCTTGGAGCTCAGCCACCTTTATTGGGGAGGCAATTACCTTGTAGAAAGTGGAAGCAAAACACAGGAAACCAAACTGCTTCCCCCTTTGTCATCAGAAGTGAATCACTAAAGATAGTGACAGCTAATCATCAGAGATTTGGTTCTGTTTAATTTCTTCTTTTCTGAGAGGCTGACAGTGTGAGGTTACATCCATTTAGATATACACAGGTCTTGCCCATACTTTCAAGGCAGAGAGAAAGCTGAGGGGAAGTGGATGATAAACAGTCTTTAACTTACAGAAAAGAAAAGCCAGCATGTCCATACTAAATAAAAAATCCCATTCTCCTGCTGTTTGAGCACTTCACTACTTTGACTTGTCTCCAGTTACAAAACCCTGTGACCAGGGAAAATTGGAAAATTATGCAGCTCTAGTAGATGTGCAGCCAACTGGAATTGGCAGAATGGAACACAAAATGGGACTATACAGTGGGCAGGATGCCAAGGCAAGAGCACCCTCCCCTGAACAAAGGGAAATCTTCCCCAGGAAGCTCCTCAGTCACAAACATACTTCACAAAAGATGGATTTTATCCCCAGGTATGGCATACCTGTCTCCAGGACCAGGCAGTGAGAACTCTGCTTGCATAAAATGTTACTGCCCTGGCACTTTGGCACATTGCACATGCAGAAAAAGAAGGGTTACACTTTCTGCCAGAAGTTGGAAAGGTTTTCCTTAGTTAAAGTCACATTTTTAGCATCTACGTTGATATATTACACAAAATATGATGGTAACAACAGATTATAAAAATGTTTACTAAATATGTAATTAACTTCAGGGTTGGAAGTTTTGTTGTTCTTAAATCTAGCAAACATCAGCTGGCAAACAAATTGCATGCCTTAGAGCTTCTTCAGAGAAAAGATGTTCAAGGTTTGATATTTTTAAACTCTGCAAGGCTCTCAGCTATTAGCAAAAAAAAAAAAAATAGGAAGCAAAAAGTATCTTTCATTATATTATTGTTATAAGTTAAAAATGAAAGTATTTGGGCTAGTTATTCACAGCCTAGCAATTAAAAACTATCCCTTATTATGAGATAGGGAACATAAATAGAGTCTAGCTTCTTCATAAAAACTAAATTTAATATAGAAACACTCAATGTGAAAGCTTGCCTTGACACTTGTTCTAAGAGCCCCTGTAAGAGACAGAAAGAAAAGCAGCACTATGGAGGAAAATAGAGCTTTCTCTGCTGTTTTAAACAGAATAGGGCCTGCCTCAGTGTGCTTTCAAATCAGTAGTACCACCACCATTTGGTCCTTGACACAGGATCAGGCCCTTTATTTGAATTTCTACATGCTTAGGTTTCATAAACCACTCTCATTTTTATTCATTCACCTGCTTTCCAGCCTGTATCCGAGCTATCTTGCATATCAAATCAATAATCTTGCTTCTAACTTAAATCTTTTAATAATTCTTCAAAACTGTTTGTTCTTCAAAAATCTGTAATGCCTTCATATGACACAGACCCTAGTAATTTTTGACAAATTGTCAGAAATACAAAAATTATGCTCCCAATGTTTGATCCTTCCCAGCCTTGATCTCCCCAGTACCTGCTTTTATGCTGACATTGTACCTGTGTAAAAGAATTAACAAAAATACTTAATACTACCTCATTGTTAGCAAAATCTATCATTTTAAAAAAGTGAGGAGCACTGGATATTGAACAAGAGAAGCTATGATACTAACACTGCAGTGAAGCCTCTACAATCTCCTTTTCCCAACAAAATTTATCTAGACAGCAAAGAAAGAATCTCTCTCAGCTGCACCAGAATCAAGTGTACCAAGACTGGTCAAATCTCAGATGTAACTGTTTATTTTCTATGCTTCTTCTGCCTTCATTTCCCTGCAACCTCTTTCATGTAGAAACTGGATAATACTGTACCCACAGCACATTTTACTGACCCTCAGAATCATCCCCTTGATTTGCATATGTTCGCATTTATACAAATTTTAGCAGCATATGTAAATTACTGATGGGAAGAAAAGGAGATTGAGCCAGTACACAGGGAAAGACCAGAGGTAAGAGACACAAACTGAAAACTCCACTTTAAAAATTTGGGGTTTAACTATGAATATAAACAAAAACTGGACTTAATTGTCCAGATTGCGTGTGGATTCTTCCTTATTGGATCTATTCAAAACTCCACTGGACACATTCCTAAATACCTGCTTTGAGGAGAGGAGGTTGAATCTCCCAAGGCCCCTTTCAACCTTAAGTTCTCTACAATTTCACTGCTGTCTGTTTCTATATTTCTAGGAATAAGTTGATGCAGCAGTTAATGCAGCAAGTGCTGTGATTATAGGAGCTTGACACAGATGTAACTAACATAAAAATAGCCCTAGTGAACACAAAAAATATTAGGAGAACTTACTTGGCATTATGAATCGTGCTAGTTGAAGTTAAATATTTAAGTGCCACTTGGGAAAATTGCTCTAGCTCACAAAATATACCTCTATTCTACAAAAGAAGGGCAAGAAAAGCATATATTCTATATGAAGACATAAGAATAATTTATCAGTCACACAAATCAGTATCTGTATTTCTTAAACAGTGAAAATACAGCTCTGGACCTGAGCAATAGTACAGTGAGAATTTGCTTCTTGCTGGTTTAAATGAGAGAGAAATATGCAGCACTTGCTAAATCCTTCTCCAGGATCATCTCAGTCACCTCCCCCAGGCTCCTACTCTTCCCAAAAGAAATTCCCATGCAGTGGCAGTCACTGCTTTTCACTTCTCCCCTTAGACAGTCAGCAGGCACCCAACACTAAAATATCTTCACTGCTTCTTGGATTTATTTGGCTGTGTTCAGACTGTTTGGTGCTGGAGACTATGTACTTTGTTTCCCTGCAAGATTGCCTTCTGGCAAACACTCCCTCTAAACTGCAGAGCATTTGTGCCTTCTCTTCCATATTTTTTTCCTCCAGATTGACCTAAAATCCATAGAAGTGACAAGAAAAAGTTTTGCACAGAACACAGAGCTAATAGAGCAGGCTGATAAACTTTGATCATCCATTTAAATGGAGCACCAAGGAACAAAGATATGGCTACTTCTCAAGACAAAGCAATTTTTCAAGAGTGAATTCCAAGCAGGTGGTAACTAAGCAACAGCTCACCTGTACAGGGACTTTGATCACTTGACAAAGCAGATCAGAGCAACACAAGGGAAAGAGGACTAGAGATTACAAAAAAAAAAAAAAAAAAAAAGTATTTTCTTGGCCTATCAGAGAAAAAGATGGAAAATAGTCTATGAGATGCAACAAAAAGGACCCTGATGATTTGGAGAAGAGAGCAGCTGAAGAAAGGAGCTCATGAACACTTTAGTAACCATATTTTATACTTTAAACAGCTTGTTTTATTTCAATATCTCTGTTGCATCACCCAGTGATGACAGAAATATTTGAGGGAACAAAGAACAGCGCTTCCTGCTCACTCCAGGCTTGAAAAAAACCCAAGTTTTTTGCCTTAGGCCCAGGAAATACCCATGTGAAAGAGACCTTGGCCAGTGAGGAAGAAAAAGATGGACACAGAACTTCAAGGGAATTGCGGGGACAAAATAGCAGCAAAGCTGGGGAGAAAGCTGTTGAAAGGTGAAACCTGGTCAGGATCCAGTAACTTGTGGCACATACTGAGTTAACAGGTATGAAACAGACTCAGAGATGAAGAAAAAAGTATTGGAAAATTACACAAAGAAATTTATCAATATATAGGAGATGAAAGGAATATTGGAAAATAACATCTACAGTATATCAAAAACAATGGAGATGGGCAATAAAGAACAAACAGATGGCAGGGGGAAAGAACAACAACCATTTTCAAACACCTCACAAATCCATTGATTGTAAAGTTCAATTTTATCTCTTGAGGCTGGCAATAAAATAAGTATATCTCATCATTATTACTCCTCTGTCTGCATATTGCAGAACTGTTCTGATGCTGCCTCCCATATGAATTAAAACTGCATTTGCCTTCAAAGGAAGTTGAAATTTGTCATGAGGACAAGATTAGAGCCTGGATTTGTAAGCATTTATTTTCTGTTGGGAGCACCTGGACTGGCCTCAGACAGGAAATGAATGTGGGCAATAGTCAGACTGGTACTTTTTTGGAGGAACCTTGGTATCCTTTTCTAGTGCTTAAGGTCGCTCCACTCCTGAGGGAAAACAGGGAAGAACATTTTAATTAAAAATGAACAGCCACAAAACTTCATAAGCCATTTTTGCAATTTCATTATTCCAGCTAAAGAAGAAAGATTCTAAAATATTATTAACATCCCTTAAAATATTTATTAAGAGAGATTTAAATTAGCTGTCTGAGTCCAGCACTATTGTAATGATTCCATTTCTTTGGTATATCCACGGTAAGGACTAGAATAATATTAAAATAACAGCAAGAGCATTGATGATGCAACTGAGTGTTAGAAGTTCTGATTAACAGTTTATTTTTCTCAGTGATTGGTAATTATTAAAGTACAGAGTTTCTCCTTATTAAGTCCAGAGTTCACTCAAGATCCTGGGGATCCAGAGCTGCAGTTTGTTCCCTGTGAGTTAAGAACAGCTGCAAGAGACAATGATACAGCATAAAATGTCTTGTGTGTAGTGAGTACAATTAAAGATTTTCTCTCTGCATTTGTTTGAAGACTGACAGCTCAGCTGACAGGGCAGCCAAGTTTATGCAGTTTTCTGTAAGCTCATTGACAGTTTTCTCTGTGAAACTCTTTCTGGCTCTCTTCATCAGGTAAAATTCTGAACCTTTGTCAGACAGCTCTTTCAAGAGCAAACAGGATGAGGAGTCCCACCATGAGCAGCTATGAAGTCTCATTAAAAAAAGTCTTTCACACTCTGTTGTCCTTGTTCTGTATTATAATGATGGTTTGCCATAAAGTGCAAAGAAACGTTATTCTAATGAACAGAGGAGAGGCACTGCAACACTGAGGCATGATTAACGAGCTGAAGTCGTTCATGAAGTCATTTTACATGTCTGGCTGGTGACCTTTGAATTTGAAGAATTGCATGTAAAGTATAATAGGAGAAATTATTGACTTAGCATACAACGTATTCATGATTTAACAAAGGGATTTGGGCTGGGTTATGGTGTGGGAGAAGAGGCAATCCTGGCACAAAACGAGATTACTTCTTCCTCCTCTCCTTTTCCATCCCCACATTCAAATGAAATTGAGGGCCTGTTCTGTGCCATGAGCTATGAGCACTTGCTCATATGCCATCACCTGACAGAATCCCTTCCTTTGGTAAGGCCAGGGAAACTAGAGAGCATGCAACAGCTGAGGGAGATTCTAAACCTGTTTGGATTGCCAGATGACACAGAAGAAAACCAAGAAAATTAGATTTTCCATTTAGAAGGTTACACTCCATTCTTCAGATCTCTTCAGAGGGCCCATATCTTTTCCAGTCTGTGTGCCAGTGAAGCAGCCAACAGCCTCTTTCCTTCATGCGAGATGGGGACAGTACAAGCTGTACTTATACAGAAATTACTGGAATTGTTTCTACTTTGTCCAGACTGTCCCAGTTTCACTAGGATACCTGGGAACCGTAACCCTCATCAGTCTACACAAAGCCAATAAGAGCACAAGCTTCTGCTTGGCCACTTTCATACATCCCACATGGGATCTGCTTTTGTGGGACTGAACAGAGGATGTAGGCTTCAGGAGCCTTTGTTCAAAATCTTCCTGTCTGCCAATTCCTCCTCCTGGCCCTTCTTCTCAGCATGTGAGGTGCACCTACCGGCTATAGAAAGCATAATGAGGTACAAGCTACACCCTGGTGAGGCTCCAAAGCAGTCCTGACCAAGTGAGCAAGGTGCCAGGAACACTCCTTCCACAGCAGAATGACAGGCACACCCACTTGTGCAAAGACCTGCAGGACTATTTCCTGTACACTTTTGAATATAAAGGAAATGACCAAAGCTGATAGCAGGCAGGCCATGAAGGAGGCAGGAGAAAGGATCAATTAACTACTTTGTTCAAACTGTAATGATCAAAATGACAAAGGATCAAAGGCAGCAAAGAACATTATGTATGGCACTGCAAGAATTCAGCTGTTCTCTTATACACTGCTGCTTCCAGTGTGAGGTAAAAATGGAAATTCTACCTGCTCCGGCATCTGCAAGAAGTAAGGAGAGAACAGAAGCTAAAAATACTGTTAACCTAGTTTGAAAGTTAAATACTGCTCTGATACTGTACATAGAGAGGAAGTGCCTTTGTTACTGTTTTCTGACTCCACTGCATTTTCACTTCTAAATAAGAAAGAAAAGTTAATTGGACCTCAGCCTTGAGTACTCAGCTGAGAATTTTTCCTCTCCCTCCGCTATCTTCTAGTTAAAAGAGCCTTATGCTTTTAAACTGTGCAAGTTTGCATTGCACAAAATGATTTGGGCATAGAATGAAAGATATTTAGCACTTTTCAGTCTCAAAATCAGAAAGAGTAGTCAAATAACAGGAAGAGAAAGGATTAAAGAAAGTATCTCCATACTTTTTAGACTTTCACTCAGAATAGACTGTTATAATATTAGCTTGTACTTTCTTTCATACCTCTTGCTGTGTGTAAATGAATTAACAAGAAGAAACCCTATTTCTTCCCCTTTCCCTGCAAAAATAATGACAAATTCTTGCTATCAAACTCTCTTTAAAGTTTTCCACCTACTTTTGTTCAACCTTGCATTATAGAGCTTCCTTTGAAGCTTATATGATTGCCACAGTATCATGGAAACCTTAACTGCTCTAAGACAAGGACAGTTAAAAGAAGCACTTTTGTGTCCTCCCTCTCTCCAGTCTCAGCCTGTACTTTCTTTCCTTCTTTTGTGATGGAGTATTTGCAAGGTTAGATGGTGAACCAGCCCAGCAAACCTATCTGTACCAAAATTAATTCAGCCCCATTCTGCCACAATAATTTTAAGCCAATTTGTCCTCCTTTCTTGTCCATTTCTGTGACAGCAGAAGCACATGAAGGGGGACAGGAATGAGTTGCAGGTCAGGGCAAGTTGGGACAACTTTCCAAAGTGGTAGAATAGACTTAAAGTTAGGGTTAACCCACAGCCTCTGATACAGCTGCAGCCACACCAGATATCCCATCATCAACCCAATAAATTATTCCATTAAGAAATCCAACAAGAGTAACATCCTCAGAAAGAAAACTTCAATTTTTTGATAATTCTGTATTTTCTGACAAGGGGAGCAACAGAGCAAGTTTTCCAACAATCATCACTGGGAAGTATTTTCAACACACAGCACAGAGCTGTACACGTGTTTTAAGCAATTTATGGTGCCAGAGAGCCTGGTCAATGCTGTGAGAAGTAAAACCCACTTGTTTTCCAGAGAGCCCCTCTAGGGTTGCCAGGCTCTCTCAGCAGACTGAGCAGTGCCACAGTACACTGAGGAAACATGATGAGCCCAAGGAGCTTGTATGACAGCTGTGAATTCAGAATTCACTTGTGGGACACTACAGCAGGGACTGGTTTATTCTTTCCATGGTATAGAACAGTATAGTTTAAACTGTCTAATGAGAGCAGCAGAAGAGCTAAGTAGGATTTAATATTTTGCCTAATGAGGTGTGCAAAAAATTGCTAATGGATTTAATCTGCATAAATTTCTTCTAGCATACATACTCCCATGCACCCATACAGACTCACTCAAACTCAATTGCTAATGATGAATTTCATTTGTTCCCCCTCCAGAATTAAGAATATTTAATGAATTGTAATGTATAGTTAATTATCACATTCGTAACTCAGGTCTTGTTTATACTGGGGTTGGATGGGGTAAAAGGGGTAGCTCCTTTC
Organism: Pycnonotus jocosus; assembly: GCA_013400435.1. NCBI lineage: Eukaryota > Metazoa > Chordata > Aves > Passeriformes > Pycnonotidae > Pycnonotus > Pycnonotus jocosus. The sequence continues at coordinate 114,524 of VWYP01021183.1, read as the reverse complement.
ACAGCTACACCAGGGCAGTATAGCAAGCACAGTGTGAATGCAGACACTTGAAGACGAGGCTTGCAACAATTGCATAAACTCTGCTGAGTAACCAAAGTTTGTACTTCCAAGGCAAGATGAATTTTCTAGAGATGTAAAGCACCTTTAACATAATATCCTTTTTCTCCAGGACTATGCATATTAAGTATAATCAGAACAGAGCACTGACAAACCCTTAGCAAATCTGGGAAAAAAAAAACACTTAAGCAATTAATTTTAACCAAGGATTCATTCTATTGCCCATTCAATGAATTTTCCACAGAAAAGGAAATGCATGCAATACATGGAATATTACGTGTATTTTCCTTCTAGGATGCAAAAAGGAGAGGGAACATACCCAAAGTGCAATTCAGCTGTATGAGCACAAATCTATTCTTGGAATGGTGTGAAGCTATACACTTCTCTCTCAAGTATCTCAAGTCTCTTGCCAGTGGCAATACTGGATTTCCTTCTGAACTGTAGCAAACCCTCCTGCACTGTGCAATTATCCCCTCTTCCCAGTCAGTGAGTGTCTCTCTTCTGTGTGTCCTTTTAGACAGAGAAGCTCCTAAACACCATTAGCCTTTGAAGTATTGCATTACTATATGCATAAAATTAAACATCTTGCTATAAGATTAGTGCACCTTCACTGTGTTTTCAAGAGGTTTCTATTCATTAAAACAGCTCTGTGGAACTGTCTGTTTCTACGAGCAAAGGAGGAGTTGGAAAATAAGCAGTTCAAGAGGTGGGCAGCTGCAGAGAAGCTACTTTCAGAATGAATGTCCATGGCAGGGGGGTGGAACCAAATGATCTTCAAGGCCCCTTCCAAGCCAATCCATTCTATGAATTTGACCCATTCTTGACCAGTTAAATCCTAATTTAATTTCCACAACTCCTTTTTGGTGAAAACCACTTTTTCATTTTGATGGTAGTCAGCAGATCTAATACAAAGTAACTAGCAAGGCATCTCTGGACTGTTTGTCGAACAAAGGTTTGAAAGGTTTGAGAGGAAAAAGAAGAGAGAAGAAATTAAAACAAGTGAGCATCAGTGAGCTGATAGAGGTTTCAGCAAGGTCTGTCACAGCACTACCTCTGGATATCCTCATGGGGCTAAGCCATAAAAACACATGTACAACAGAGAACAGATAGGTAGAAAATGGACAAAAACACAGCTAGAGACTTGAAACATGAATACAGCCACAGATTTCAAAATCAAATATTTTTGGACTTGCAGAATGCAACCATTCAATATAACTTACAAAGATTTGTATTCTTTAGTAACATACATCCCCAAATCTCTTTCAGATCCTATTGTTACCTGCATTCTGTCTCTACTTCTTCCCTATAAATTTATATGTCAAAATTACTGAAATTTAATGCATAGCTTGCTTGTTAAGTAAAACACCTCAGAAATGCTTTATAATGACAAATAGCTATATTAAATATAATAGCAAGTCACAACATTTGTACCTGAGACTTATTTCCTGAACAACACAGACTATTACTAGTCCCATGATTCAATGGGATGCAATATTTTTATTTACTCTTAACTTCTATAATCTAGTATGCCTGAGAAAATTATTTTAGATAGCAACTAAAACAACAAGAACAGATATAAACAGTGATAATCTGTGTCCAGAACCTATTACATCTCAGCTGACAATAAGAACTTTTCTCCTGAGCTACCTATTATCTATTCAGGAGACTGAAACAACAGGACCATCTGGCTACTTGCAATAGAGGTGACAGTGCTCACCTCTGCTGTCCCTGGTCTGTGCAGAGATGAGCATGGAGGTTTGATATTCCAGATATGTCAGGCTTGTGAGGCTGAGCAGTTGCAATGTTCTCACTATACAGGAGACAGTTTATTCCTGTCTTTAACCAGCACATTTCAGGACTTTAGCTATTTGAATGCCTTTCATCAATGAAGTTGTTCCATAATAAAGGGCAAGAATTTCAAATGAAATATGAATGCAGAGTGACTCTGCAGACATTTATTTTGAAAGCATAAGTCACCTTCAAAGTTGGAATCACATGGAGATAAGTTTCTTATTTTTACAGAACAACCTGGTATGTTCATGTCAGACTTTGCTGTGACATTTTTGACAGTGGTTTACATATACAGGCTTTTTTGGCAAAAGATGATATAAGCATATTAAATTAATTCATACTGATTCTTTGGTTTATATTTCAAACGGAAAAGTAATACACAAAAACTGCTTTCTTGTTTCCATAGCCCAGTCCAATTTCAGCAAACACTTACATGAGCTACTTTGGAATAGACCATGTAGCAGTTTTGTCCCAGGCTGTAAAAGTAATTATTTCACACATGCTGTAAATCATTGTTTGTTGTTTAAAAGAACTTGAATTGTTTAGATAAAGTTCTTAGAAATATTTATAAATACATTGTGATATGTGATATTAATATGGTTTTCTATATAAGAAGGTAATGCAGATATGATTAATACATTCTAATTATGAGCTACGTTTGTGAGCCTGCCAATTCCCATTGAAATCACAAGAATTAGATGACTCCAGAAGCATGAAAACTCTGGACTCCAAATCATTTATTATAAGTAGTTAGAAAAGGGGCCAAGGCATTACTGATAACTGGCTGAAGGGTTAGTGTGAAAAATTCTTTTCAAAGGTATTTTATGTTCTGTTAATTTTATGCATTAAATGCCACTTAAGGAGGTTTGGGAGTTTAGCTGCATCAACTGGTTTTCATTGAATTAGAAGAGAATCCTCTCATGGCAGCAGGAATGTAAATCCAAAGGAGTAGGTGAGGACCTACCTTGCTTTTAATTCTTTGAGTAAGCCGCTGTCATGATAAATTTTAGGAAAGAAACCCTGGAGCTGTGTCTTTTCTTCTTTTTTTCCCAAAACCTAAGAACTTCAGAAAGAAGCCAACTAGGTCATAGCCAGTCACAACACAGTATATCAGTGTTAGGCAAATTATATGGAAGTAGGTTAAGTGATCCCATATATTCAGCAGTTTCTCTACTGACCATGGACAATGATTTACAGATGCCTACATTGGAATAATTGTACAGTTCCAACATTATTCAGATCCAGAATATCCAGGAAAGGTACATGGAAACACCTAGAGCTTCTCATGAATAAGCAAACTGTTGCATTTTGTGGTGTTTAAGACCAAATAGGTGACCTAAAGATTGACAGAACACTGAGGCATGGCTGGGGACAAGACAGTCCAAGTACAGGAAACTTATTGGAAATGTTTATTAAATTTCTATGTTGGCCTATCAGATATGTCACAGTAGGTTATGTCATTCAGATTCCATTGTGTCACATCATGCCTGTCAAATTATAATGGTACCTGACTGGCAAAACTGCATCCAGAGTCAAATTTGATTGTATCTTACCTATTTGGGGATTTTGAAAAGCACAGCAGATTATATGTCCTTTAAAGTGCTGCGACTTTCACCACAAACTTGTTGTCAACTTGCTGTTCATCTGAAAAAAACGAATATTCACAAGTGAGTGCCATGTGTCATACAAACAGGCAGTAAATTGAGACCAGATAAAATGATAAAGTCCAGGTAACAGATGAGCTGTGTTTATAAGAGTGTCTGAGGATCAGATCTGATTGGAACTAGATACTGAACATGGTCAGCTTTATAACTCAGCATGAAAGCAGCAAGACAGGTTCCCCAGGACACACTGGAGTCATAGCATCACACAGCTACATCCATCTGACAGTACTACTTCATGTTGCAGTTATCAACACATTTTTTTTAAAAAAATGTGCCAATGTTTAATGATTTTATTTGTATTTTTATGCATTAAGCAATGAGTCTGAAGTCCACAGAATCACTGCCATATTGACTGAAATAGGGCCTGAGTATATCTTACCTTGCTCTTATTTTCAAGGCAGTTAACATATCTGTACTTTCAACACCACTAAAATAAAAACTTCTGGAATTGCTGAGAGAGAATTTAATTTATTTTTTTTTTTAGCATGCATTGTGCAGTCTGATTGAAATCAATTGCAAACTACTCTAATGCTGGCATGTTTCATATTGTGCTGCTGGCTTTAAAGCTGGAGAATCATCCAAACCACAAAATATCTTTGGCTTCAAAACCTTTTTGCCACCAAAATGTTTCATTTTGACCGGTGTGCTTTTTGAGCATTCTGAAGAGAGTTTACCAAAATGGAAATGCCAGTTAGGAAGCGATACCAAAATGATCTCAATTGCATACAGAGGTTTGAACCCTGGAAACAAGGACTGAAAGCAGCTCTTCACATTGCTGTTACGGATGTCCTGTGTTTGAAAAGAGAAAGTGGCTGCCTGTTCAAATCTCATACACAGGCATGTACACACATTCTGTATGTCACCAAGTAAATCCCAGGGCTCTCAGTTAAATAAAGTTCAACGCTGGCATCTAATAAAAATGGTGAACATATCCCAGATAGCAGTCACTTTATGATGGAAACTGTTGCTGTCTCCTAAGATCAGCAAGCAATTAATGTCTTTTAAATAAAGAATATCCAAAAGACATTCAAAGATAAAGCATTTTCCTTGCAAGTGAACATCTATTACGCAGCACGTTAAAAGAATCAGATTCAGCTCTTGTCCTTCTAAACATCCAAAACGTATAAAACAAAAGAGGAGTGTAGTCTATTCACATCCTAAAATTGTGCAAGGAATACATGAATTTAAGTTGTTTTTATAAAGGATTACTTTTCTGTATTTTGCCTCATTTGTAGCTGTTTTACCATTATATAAGAAAAACCTCACACTTCCAAAATTATCTAATTGACACTGAGAACTAAGGTTGCTCAAAAATGCCTTTTTCATGACATTGCCACATCGCCATTGGAAAACAGGAAAACGCACAATAGATGTACCCATGAGCTGAAAATAAATGCTTGAGGAAAAAAATTAAATGGTGAGTGTCATTCAATTTGGCACTCAAAATATTTTCACCCCTTCTAGGAGGCTGTCCTTGTCATACCATAATGAAGAAAGTGAATGATACTCCTTTTTCAATCTCTAAATATCTTGCTCCTAGGAATGTTTTCTCACTGTTTCTAGCACTGAACACTATTTTGTGTTATAGATCAAGCAAATGAAGAAACCCACTCTAAGAATAAAACATTGCTCATTAGGAGTAAGTGTGACTCATTCTGATAAAGAAAAAAATTTTAAGTATTCAGAGTGAATTACAGGTAATCCTATTTTTAAATTAAGCCTCTTACTACTTACAAATACCTGATTAAGCACTGATGCCTAGCACTTGTTCTTCCTTCTTAAACTCAGACATCTACTTCATTTACATGCAATATTTTAAATGCATTTATTTAATACAATGCCTACCTCTGTACTACAAATTGCTTTTACTTGTCATGAATTCTAATGTTCATTTTTTATTCTGCTTTGAAATATCCAGCTACCCTTGGCTTTCTTTTCTCTCAGGCTTTGATATATTGGAATCATTTCCCCAGGCAGCAATCAGTGTTGATAAAAGAGTTTGAAACTCAATTCACAAACACATAGCATATTTGTGGGTAAGAGAACTAGTACTTTATTTCCACTGTGTATCAAAACAAACATGGGAATACTGCTTCCAATAGAACTGAGTTCACACAGCAAGGAAGACAGGCATACTGTGGATTTCACAAGTGGTGCTGATTTACAGCATTTAGGGGGTTATTTTATTTCTGGAGATAAAGTTCTATATGTGCTACTAACAGCAACCCATCACCTTCAATCACAGAAGCACACAATGATGGCATGCTCCTTACTGGTGCTGCTTCTGCTCTTTCCCTGCCTTTCCTCCTCCCTCCTGCATTTGTCCAGCATTTTCTGCTCTTCTAAACACATTCCCACAGAGGCACCACTGGTGCTGCTGAGGGGCTCAGCTGTGCCCTGTGCTGGGGTGGCTCCAGAGCCATCTGGAACCAGCCCTGTCCCATATGGAGCAGCCCCAACTGCTCCAGAGACCCCACAGAAACACCTGGGCAGTGACAACTGGGACCCGCAGGACCCTCAACATCATTCTGCACCTGGCAGTTCCCCTCTCAGCCACAGAAACCACCACTGTGACACCAGCCAGGACTCCCATGACACCCCCCAGAATCACTCCTTCCTTTTACAAACAACAGAAAACCCAACCAGCCCCTCAAAATGCTAATCAAAACTGAATTTACCTTTCTCCCAGCAATAGTAATTAATGTGAAAAGAACTGTTTTGCCCTAGTGCATCTGTGTTCCATATTTCAACATTTCACACATGCTGTAAAGCAATCTGTCTTAGCCACAGCCTTCCAAAATAACAAATGAAAACAGTAATACATTAAATTACAGAATTTTGTTGGCTTTTTCCAAGAAACTTCTGGGATGAGCACAAGGCAATGCAGAGTGCTAATTTGATTTAAAAGATGAGTAAAACCAGCATATAGGATGAAGTCTTTGGCAGTGTCAGTCTGTCTTACAGCCATAGGGATGCCTCCATATACCTGAACCATTCTGGAGAATATATTATAAATATACTACAGAAAGCCTTTCAAAGATAAAATGAAATAAAATCCCTCAGGCAAGAGCAGCAGAGCAGAGTCTCCCTAGGTCTGGAAAATGCTCTGACCCTGTGAGTGCCTGTTTGGTAGGAGCACAGCCCTGCCCAGAGCACAGAGCGGCTGTGCCACAGGGGCTGCCTGGAGAAAGGGAAGGTATTTAGAGTGGTTAAAAGGACAGCTCCCATGAGAGAGGGATCTGGGCTACAGTCATGGCTCTGGATTCACACTCAACCTGTAATTTTTTGTTCCTGCTGCTTTCCTTCAGGTACATTTTTATTTCTATAAATGATTGGACACCTAAAAGCTGCTGGTATTGACAAGTAATAGGAACTGTACTTTAGAGTCTTGTGCTATACGTCCATACTGACACATCATTTCAAAGGTACACGTTCCTCCGGATATTTTGTGAATAGCAGCAGAACAGCCCAGCCAAAGAAGCCCTCCAGTCTTCCCATGTTCTTACCAACAGGAAGCTTGACAAGTCTTTCCAGTCACTTCACCAGGAAGATACAAATACAATTCAATATTAGAAGGGGATGGGATCCTGTTCTCGACTTTGCTTTCTTTTTAAAATTACAGTGCATGCAGATCAGGTAGAACTAGTAAACTTTGAGGAAGTTACCAACACAATCATAAGATGAACCTCAATGCTTCTGAAATTTATTCTGTATATGTGTCTCCCAGCACAGACATTTCACATCCTGGGCACCTTGGGAGATGAGGTCAACATTCCTAAGAGTCAGGTAAATGCCAGTGGAACCTTTCAGAGGCACATCAGATTGGAACACACACCAATAGCAATCACACTTATAAACCTCACTCAATTACAGGCTTTTCAGCTCAAGATGAAAAACATGCCTGCCCTAAAGAAATGCATTTAGGCTTTCTCATTTCTGAGTGGTGAAAGAATTATGTCAGCTATCCATTATTGATCTCCTCAGGAAAGACAGCGTAAAACAAAGCAGCTCGGAAGATACTACTACAACAGGGTTGTGCTCACTTGCTGCCTTCATTTAATATTTTTACTTTAGAAAGAGCTCATCTTCTAGGAATACAGAAATATGCATCCAGAACATATCTTTAACTGAATAGCAATTAGTCCTAATTCTTAATATAATCATTCAGGACATCTCTAAAAAAATTCTAAGACCAACTTTCTGTACAGGACTTGTGATTCATGTGGAATGATATAGGCACATATACCATTATACATATACCTTCTGCAGCCTCCTGGGACACAAAAGCCAAACTTCACAAGATAACTGTGCACAGCAAGAGACATTAAAGCATTTCTGTCAAATCATTAGTACAATTTTCCTGCCTATTTGCAGGGAAAACAATAAAAATGTTATTACATCACACTTTCCTAGGAGCCTCCCCCTCCCATCCTTCTAGCTTTTACTTAATCTTTGCTCCTGTTAAATAAAACTTATTTCTCACCTCAGAAGACATCTCACTCTGGAAAATAAATTAATATCTTCCTACCAATTACTAACATCTTCTAAATCTCTGGAGAAATTTTGCACAGCAATTAGCAACCTTCTGGGCAAATGTGCCCTAGCAGGAGAGGACTACCAACATCCTCCCTCCCAAGCTTCTTCAAATAGCTGAGTTTTAATCAACTGAGTCACCTTTTTGATGGGATTCACTTACAAGTCATTAGCACAAATGGCCAACACCTGGATCCTTGTGGTGGTGTCTTCACCAGGCATTTCTTTAATAAGCTGCAGATGGGGCTTTTG
>VWYP01021183.1:23547-106145 GCA_013400435.1 Pycnonotus jocosus | reverse complement strand
GGGGGGGGAAGGGTTGTTTAAAAAGTTGTTCCCCTTTGCTAAACTGTGAAGCTCAGAATATCAATGTCTTTTTTCTTCCCTCTCCTTTTTTAATTTTTTTTTTTTAATAAGGCTGCTTTTATTGTCACATATGGGATAGATGGGGTTACACTTAGCAATGATTATTGGCAACAGTATCTTTTTCAAAGGAAGCAACTACCACTGTGCTTGTAAAATTTAGCAAGTAAGGGTAAGGTCAACAAAGCACCTTCTGATAGAGATTTTTGGAATATGTCAGCAAAACAGAACAGAAAATTACATTACTATTTATGAACAAGTAGCAAAATATGTACACTGGCAACCTTTTAACTGAATTCTGTCCTTTCCAATACATGTTCTATTTTTATTTCATGGCAGATTTTCCTCAAAATTGTATGCTGTGCTGGTCTTGGAGTTAGGCAAATATGGTTGGGGGTTTGGAGGATTTTTTGGGCTTTTTTCACTTTATCTGAACATTGAAAGAAAAAAAAAAAGGTGGGGAGTAGCTTTCTACCAATGAAATTATAATCTAGACATATTAGCTGTTAAATAAGCCATATTTTGAATAAAATATTTTTCAGGAGCATAAGAGAAACATTTTACAAGACTGTCATGTTTCAAGAAGACTACCTATAAAAAAAATGTTGCTACATTTTTTTTTAAAAGGTGGTTAGAACATATATTAACTCTAAGCTATCTGGTGCCTATCAACATGTTGCTGGTTCAAGCCTATTAGGCTGGGAAGGCTCCCCTTAAACACCTTCCTCCAATCCATTAATAAAATTCTCCTTTGCTGTCACATGAATGAGAATCGTGACAATACTGAGGCTAACTTGTATTTGCATTTTAGCTCTTGCCTACCTGCCAGTGCAGACTGGGACTGCATGCATGATGGTATGCAGATGTAACCACCCCATTTGCATGTGGACATTTGACATTGCACTCATGCAAATTGGGATCAAAACAGACATATCCTTTTAATTACGCAGCAGCAAAAACAAAACAAAACGAAAATACAATAAATAGGAAAAAAAATTGAGAGAATTTTGGAATCTGAACTCAGATTCGGAAACAAACATTTTGAGTTATACTGGCAAATAAAAGGGAGTGTGAGCACAATAAATCTGAAGAATCAAAAATCCTTCTACCCCCATATACTATAAATCTACTGAAGTAATCAGAATTGCTAAAGTAAATTAATGGTAGTTAGTAATTTATTAGTTATGAATAAGCTGAAAGCACTATTACAATACCACAGAAGCCTTCTCCCCTGGTGAATTAAGGTATTCTGCAGGCTACTGAAATGTTTAAATCATCATCACATCATAGTTACTAATAGTCTGAAACTTTCAATTTAAGGGTCAAACGCAGAGCCAGTTTGCCTCACTGAATTTAAAGACTCATACCCATGGTATTGTCTTTTTTTTCTTCCTATAAACCTCTGCCTTAGAAGACATATAACAAAGTGGCTTTTTGGTGTTTTAAATAATCTTGAAAATAAAATTACTGAGAAAACCTCTGAAAAACAAAATTTAATAAATAGGTTTTGAATGGGACATTTTATTTACTAAATTTTGAATGGAACATAAACAAGCTCAGTAATGAAAGATAGCAAAATGATGTATTTACTCACAACATTGTAATCACATGCTTAAAATTATCTGACTAGTAAAATCATCTGTTTCTTACCATCTGGCCTGTGTTCAAGGAAATAAAAGAGCATATTAAAGACAGATTTACAATTTCAGCCATAAATGATAGTTTACACATGATAAAGTTTAGTATTCTTCTATTTAAGCCTTTGTATTGTTTTGTTTTAAGGATAGGGAGAAGCTGGTCCAGTCAAGTACCTATACATTGTCCTAGAAATGAAGAAATCAAAGAAATGTGTATCGTGGATAAAACACAGGGAGAAAACAGAATTATGCTTCCATTTAAGCTGCCTCAGACACTGGAATTAGTGCAGCAGAGCCACTCTTGCATTAGTGGGAATTTTCGGTAAGAGATTCTCTGACATGAGCAGGTCCTTGTGGAATAAGAATATTAAAATGTCTAAAAAAATATTTTACTAATGTAGGGGTGTCAAAAATTCCCCAAGCCTGAATAATTCCTCCCTGGAAATCTGAGCTCTGATTAAGTGTCAACAAGTCTAAAGGATGAAAGCAATTACAGCTTTCCTTTTCTTTCCACTAAATATCAAACCCAAAGCTGCCCAGGAGGGTTTGTTGCATTGGGTGTCTGTTACAGTGTGGCATCTTTCAAGAGGTTTTCTGAACATTAAATAGGTAAGCTTGAAAGCAAAATGGAAAATCAGCAATGTTCTGATTGTTGAAACCAGCAAATAAACCCTCATTGAGAACCCTCCTTGCTATAATCTGCCATATTTATTCATCTCTTGACAATAATGTAACAGGCCATAAGGAAACAAAGGATCTCCTTAAATTTCCATTCTGGGAACCATTCAGCAGTCTCAGCCACAAGAATTACCAAAACAGTCCACTGGATTAGCAAGAAACATGCTGTCTATAACACAAGTAGATTGGTTGTTTGTAAAGACCCAAGAACAGAAAGGACCAGTCCAGAGCTACCATGGTAAAGAGGAAATCTGGTCAAATCACACCCTGTATCACCTGTATTGACACAACCTCCAGTATCTCAGGAAGGCAGCCTTAGAACTCTTCTTTTCCTCATTTTTTAATCAGAATTTCTGTTTTTCTCACCACTAATCTTTTTCTTTCAACTACTTAACTCCTTGCACTGAAAAGAAATCTATAAATTCCATTTCAGACAAAATCTGTTATCCTCCAGCACTATTCTCACATTCTGTTCTAACACACACAAAAATTTTCTCTGACCTCTCTCTTTTCCCGTCTCAAAAAATAAATATATAACCAGCCTTCAGCTTCCCTAGTGTCCCTTCCATGGTCACTGGTAACCAGGGAAACCAGATACTATGGTAACTCAGGGATGACAAATCATTCCTCAAACTTCAAACTATACGTAAAGTCCTTATCTCTTTCTTCTCTAGGTGATGAAGAGGCAACAAAAATAGTGGAAGCAAATCTCCATCTTTACTCATTCAGTCTTTTAACTATGTATTTTAAATCTGTATTTTCTACATGCACCCCTTGTAGTTTTTCAAGTGTCCTGCTATTTTTAGAGCCACTTCATGCTCAGTCCAGGTTGTTCTAAATTAGACCTGAGTGCTCTTATCAAAGCTCTAATTGCATTTTTAATTTTTTTTAAATGTCTGAAGTTATTCCAGTTCAAAGTATATGGATGCTCTTTTCAACTGGAGGGGGAAAAAAAACTTCCCCAAGCCCCACCTGGTTATTTTCTGAGCCTCAAAACTATCACAGTCCAATATCATAGCTGAGATTTCTGTCTCAAGGGTGAGTTTATGCAGTCTCTGATGTCTAACCAAAGATTAATTTTGTTGTCTTCCTAGGGTAAGGATATGACAACAGTTCTCTCTCTCCAATATCTAACTCTCATTTTCATGAAATGTGAATATATCCCACCTCTGTGACTTTCGCCCATGCCAAATTTGTTTAAAATTGGTCAATAAGCTCAAATGTTATAAAGGAAGGACACGCCAAGGGCAGGGTCACAAGGATGCCACTTTTTAGGACAGCATCAAATGAAAAAATCAGAACTAATGATTTCTAGATTATCAATGTTCCAGAAATGCTTATTCATTCTTGAGAAAAAAAGGACAGTTCCATTATCCAGAGCCTTCCATACTTTTATAAGAATTTTTCTAGCACAGTTGCTCTTAAGTCCATTTACAAAAATTAAGCTAATGCTAACAATAATGATTATGCATTAACCAGTCATACATCACAGAAAGTACAATTTTTAATTCTACTCCCATTGTGCTCTGTGGCAATATGGTGATCTCAGGGGAAATTGTAGGTGAAAAACTTCCAAAGCAGCCAGTAAACACAGAAGACATCAATTTCTCTTGTTTCCACCTCTATGCACTGGGTTATATGTTCTGTCTAACTTACAGGTGAGACAAATGATGGAAAGCTCTGTTTTAAAGTATCATCTACAACATGAGGACCTTTTTTCTTTGGTCATATCCTTACAGTCTCTGCCTCCTGGAGTATTTCACCTTGGCTCACTTGCTGGCTGACTCAGATCCTCTGGTCACTCTAAAAATAATAGTATTATCCTGGAGAGTCCAAAGTCTAAATTCAGCCCAGAAAGAAGAATCCACTCTGATTTTATAAGACTGTTTTGGGGTTTAGGTCACTGTCTCCAACAGGCAGCATATGACCTTACAGTGAAGATGTTCAGGTCCCAGCCAGCCCAGTCTTGGAATCCGATGTCAGAGAAAATTTGTTCCAGCAGATTGAAGAAAGATACAACTCCTCTCTGTCTGGCACTTCCTTGTTTCTCAGACCTCTGCTGCAGTTTCCACCTTTACTAAACAGATCGTAAATGTTTGCTGTCCAGGGAAGAAATTCCAGCGCCTTTTTTTTTTTTAATTTGCTGTTTGATGTGACAAATTAAAAAAACATAATACTTGCCATAAAAAGGAGGAAGTATAAAATTCTCCTGCAACAGATCCTCTTGAAATTCACACTGATTCAGTAGGAGAGCTTTTCTCTTAGTAACTACTGAAAAAACCAGCTGATTACTGAGAAAATAATCAATTAAGCTAGAAATTTTATTCTTATATTGGTATCTCCTCCTCTTAATAAGTGAAATAAGAGAGTCAATATCCAAGCATCCCACAAACAGTGCATGATAAATCTTCCTTACAGCCTTTAGAGAGACAATACCGTGCCCACAGAAGGCCAATTTATAAAGCTGCTACTCCATTTGAGACACTAAGCATCCAATTCCAAAACTTCTGAGCACCTAAAAAGTTTACTTGAAGCCACTGTCAGCATCTAAGAAAACCTCCAGAGCACTGAACCTCCTGTGCCACATAATTGATAGCCCAGAACCAAAGGAACTAAAACTAGAAATATCTTTATATACCTTGAGTTTCCCCATTTCCAGCAAACAGTACGTCATCTTCAGTGAATGATTCCCTTCTGAAGTTTTAGATGAGGCATATATTTCTTTCTTTTTTCCCTTCTTGGCATACTATATATAACATCCTCAACTGAATATTTTCCTTTGTAGATCACCGTATCTATCCAAGACTGTTGAGAAACCACTCAGAAATAAAGAGACTATATATAATAATAAGCAGTAGGTTCAAGGACAGGAAATTTTTAGTTCCAGATTTTCAACAGTTTCCAGCAAAACAGATGCAGCAGATCAAGCAGATGAGGCACTGTGTGCTTGTGCATCCTCTCAGTAATTCTAATACATATAAGATGATAATAACCCCATTTTTTAATAATGACAGCAAACAGCTTTTAGACCGCAGAATAACTAAAACGTCTGACATAGAAGAAGGAGTATTGGCAACTTCATCTGATTCACAAGACACAAGGCTGAAGCTATGTCTCTTGCTACATTAAAAAAATCATTATGAAAGTATCAGCCTTGCTCCTGATGGCTTCCCCAGGCAAGGCAGCCCAATATTTTTAGTTAAACCATGACTGGCCTTAGTATTTATTCCCCTCTTCTTCTCTTTCACAAGACTTTCTTTGAACTGATTCTGATAAAGGAAACTGGTTCCCAAGACTCATTAAATTAAACATTAAGATTTACAATCACATTGAACAAACAGTCCCATACTAACAAAGTAGCTCTGGAACCACTAGTGGTGCCAATAGCAAACAATGCATACGGGAGGGGACAGATTCACAGCAGGTGAGGATTTGTCCCTCTGAAAGATTCAAACCATGGGATCACAGCACTATTTCAATTCTCAAAAAAAGGACTTGAGCAGTACTGAAACATCCAGGGATCCCTATGGAGAAACATTATTAAATACAGATTTCCTTTGGAGAAAGGGAAATTTCAAGCAAAAATGTAAACTTCCATAATTGCAATTTAGTGTTGATTCTGTGAGTATAAACAGAGGGGGGAAAAGTGCCCACTTTCTTACACATTGTCCTTTTCAGTGAAAATGTCCAATCTTATTTTGCCAATTTAATATCACCGAATTTAAAAGTAAACAAAAAAAGAAAAATCTTTCTGTGCCATATATTTGTAAAGACACGACTTGGCGTTGTTCTGCCAGCTACCTACATGAAATGGATTCTTTTCTGGTATCCACATGTAGAGGGAAACTTTATAACATTCAGCACCAGCAGGCAATTCAGAAATACAGGATATTTTACTTTGCACAGTTTATAAGTTACAGCAGTTTGCAGTATTTTAGATCAAAACTTCAAAGAGCTAAGGAAAGAATGATGATGCTACCTTTGCATTATTTTTATGATCAAGCTTTAGCATGTTGTAAAGTACATTGCTGAATATATTTTGTAGTCAAAGTTTGTATCACTAAGACTGATTAACCTTCACTCTCCCACCTCCCAAAAAAAGCTCCTCATGAAAATTAGACTAATTTTTAGAGAAAGAAGAAAAAACCCTTAACTCTGCTTTTTAACAGTTACACATAAAAATGTAACACATCATGAAATATACACTGTGTGATCTTAAGATACTAAAGTATCCTGCAGCATATAAAGCATTTCAGTTGGAGAGGAGAAATCTTTCATTTCCTGTGACATCATCTAAATCTCTTTGAAATAGCTGCTGCCTGTAGAAAATTGGCACCTGATCAATAGAGGTGGGGAAACCTCATGATCTCCTTCAGCATCCTGCAGGCAGTTGAAAGAGTTCTGCCTCCTGCAGGACCAGAGCACATCATTTAACTCCCCCACAGAATATAATTTCTTTCCAATTGCTTCCTATAAACATTAAGAAAAAGTAGGTTCAGCCTCCATCCCTTTAGCCTACTTTCTATTTAATATGGATGTGCCTAAAGACTAGAAGTATCTTTTGTTACATTAGATGTTAGTATTAAAAGGAACACTGCCTGTTTCTTACATGGGTCTGTCCCCAGACTGGTTGAAGAAACAAATGATAGATCTAAAAGTAGCTTCTGCAGAACTTCAGAACTTAACAATTATGTGAATACTCAATTTTGTGCAATTAGCTAAGTGGGAAATATACCAAAACCTGTTTTTCCCAAACTCACTTGGGATTGTGGAAAATATTCCAGCAACACCCACAGAAAGCAGCTCACAAAGTGTTGCATCCACCCTCTTGTTAGAGGGTAGAGCGAGCCAAGACACAGACTTCTTGACTATCACAGCATGGAAAGGGTCCTTGTTTATTCCTCCTTACAGCTCAGCCATCCTGACCCCAACCATTCACTCACTCTGGCTGCAGCAGCTCCTGCTGGAGGTTTCCCTTGCAGCCTCTGCCTGCTGGTTATTTCCTGCTGAACCATGACTGCAGGCTCTTACTTAGCTAGACTCTAACTACAGACCCAGACTGACCTCAGAGCAATGATCCTCAGTCTTCAGAAACCCACCCTTCAGGATCCATGCCTCACTAGCTCACCCTCTCCCCTTTATCACACTTATCTTTATTGGATACAGCTGTAACTCGTCGGGGCAAGGCTGTATTGGGTAAATAACACAGCTGTTACTTATCACAGGCAAGATCACCTGTATTCCATCTCCTACAATGAAGAGGCTCTTTTTCCAGAACATTTACTTGTTCACAAATTCATTTCTACGCTTTAAGAATATACTTTCACCAATAATGTCTTACAAACATCACTGATTAACAAAAGTAAGAACTGCTGAAGATTTCCCTCCTCTCTGCTTATTTGATGGACAGTTCTGTGACACCTGAGTGAAGGCAGAGCCTCCTTCTCTTTAGTTCTCCGAGCAGTGGCAGTGCACATAAAAGGACTGAGCCCCAGCCTGTGGCAGTTTAGGACACGGTGCCTGTCAGCCCCCCTGGCAAAGCTTAGCAGTGATCAGAAGGTCGGGGGCCAATGTCACCGTGCTCTACTGAGCCTAATGGAAACTCAGAAACTGCTGTGCAAAAGGGCATCTCACAAAAGAGATGATTATTACAATTTTTAATTAATTACTCAGCATAAAAAGGATTGCAGAAAATGAATCTGGAAGAGGAGTCTGTTCATGAGCTGCTATATGTAACAGCTTCAAAAATACAGACCCATGGCCTGCAGGATCCCTCCTTGCCCAGCCAGTCAAGATGACTTATTACACCTGCATACAGCAGAGGAGAAAACAGAAAGTAAAATTACTTCATTGATTTTGTTCTGGTGTATGTAAATAACCTTATTGTCAGATCTGCCCTTTCCAGGAGAAAAAAAGTTTTGTTCAATTTGCCAGTTGACTTTTTTTCTAAATCTGATTTTCATATTTCATGACTTCTCTACTGAGGACTCAGTAAATAGTAGCACAATTAACTGAAATTATATTTACTTCCTAATCTATTTTATGGATTATTTCCAAGAGCTTTTAAAGTTTCTTAATAAATTTTTTTGTTTTGCTAATATGGTGATTTAGGAAAAGAAATTCTCTTGAGAGATTTCAAGTATTTCCAGTATTTATATTTTCTCACCACAACTGTTACGAAAGGCATCATTTTTCTGAATACATTTTAAGTAAACAAAGCTCTAAACTCTAATATGTGTTGTATGTGTCTCATTTATAAAACAAATATTGTTTTGAAAGTAAAATAATCTATACACCACTAATTTGAGGAAAGGAAGCACAGTCTATAAATCTATGGATCAGTCTCAAGCCAGTTCATTTTTAAGCCGAAATCAGACAGTGTTAGTGAATGGCTGGGAATATCCATGTGGACAGTCACTGGAGGGCAGAAGTAATAACCAGCCTGTCAGTCATCTTAACAAGCTTCAACCAATATTGATTTTGGGGGTAGATGAATACTGTATAATATGTGTGCATTTAGAAATGTTAATAAAAATGTGATCTATTGCACTTTTCTTGCTAAATACAAAAGGCCAAAAATAATCTAAATAAATCTAAGAAAATTGTTTGCTTGGCAAATCCATCTGCAAGGGATGTGGAAATAAATCAAGGGTCCCTCGATGTGGCGTGGCATATTTGAACTAACAGATCAAATAGAAACACCAGCTACAATTCAAACAGTTACAACTCAGACTCATTAGAGACAAAAAAAGCAAATTAGATAAAAAAGATAATCTTAGGTCATCTTTCAAAACAAACTGAAAAGTTGGAAAAGGACATTCTCAGTGCTCATGAGTCTAACTGATGGATTTAATATGAATTATATCATTTTTCTATATTCTTCATATCTACAGCTAGTCAAAGTAGAGGGGTTTTTTTAATGGGCCTCAAAATAATCTTCTCAAAGCATTCCAAGCTCCCTTAATGATAAGATTATATTTATATCCTCAATAAACAGCCTGGACAAAATTCCAAGTAGAATTCTGTGCTCCTACCTATTATAAATGAGAAAAACATTCAAGGACTGCGCATCACTAAATCTGACCTTACAGCTTAAGGTTAAACACTATACAAGATTCATATCTCATATTTTGTCATGATTCCAGGTCGGCCAATGAGCTACTGTCATCTTTGAAAATCTTAGTTTTAAAATCCAGTTTGGCTTGGTAAATTTCTATTCCCAGAAGTGAAATCAACTTTAACAAATGGCAATACTGGATCAATTGATACTAATATTTACAATTATACTAATAATTTGAACAGCTATCTTCAAAATGGAGCTATAAATACACCGTAAACTTTATCAAAATTAACAGAGTTTAATTTGAATTACAGACATGAGGTCAGCTTCTGTTCTGAACTGAACCCATCATATTCTACAGGCTGTAGAAAAAACAGGTGGGTAAATGACCTAGAAATTGAAATATGCTACAAAGGAGACACAACAAAAAAATTGCTACATAAAAATACGATTATAATGCCATGCTATTGTAAAATAACCCACTAATCTGTTGTGAAGCAAAACACGTAAGCATGTATCAATACCTCCCACTTACAGACCAACAACTTTCACAGATGCATATGAACTCTACATTTTACTGCCTATATCTCAAATGTTCGAGTGCTTCCACAGTGCAGGAGATCATTTTACAAAAGGAAAGTACAAAATTATGAGACATATAAAACAATGGCACGTTCTGCAGCCCAACAAAAGTAAAAGCAAAGCAGCAAAACTTTACAGAAGTGCAAAGCCATTTCCACAAAAATGCAGAACTCAGAAAATTATGAATTACATAATTTTTTGTCTATGAATTACAAGTAGAATTCAAAATTATTATCTAAAAAAAGTCATAAGAAGTCTGTCATTAAAAGCAGTCTCTAGCCACTACTGCTTTGAAGCTAAGGACTTTTTCATGCAGCATGCTGTCCATACTTTTTCCTTAAATAACATTTTCCACATTGCCTCTCCCCAGGCAACAAAGCAGCAAATGCTGCAGATGAACATCATATTTACAGCAAACAAGCAAGGACTTCCTGGGAAGCAGATATCTGTCACTCATAGCCATGTACTAAACGGGGATCTGAGCAATAAGCAAATTCCTAAAGACACCAAATGGTGACAAAAGGATCAACCCTCACATGAGAAGTAAATTTTTGAACTGAACTAGCAAGGACAAAAGTACAAATATATAAAGGATGCTCTGAGATCACTGAGCAGGACAAGCATGTGCTCTTCACCTACACTTCAGAACAGTGTCGTCATTTTCTTGGAATATTTCATACAAGGTGGTGATTTCAAGCACAGCAGTCTGAGAATTAAACTGAGGTCAGAAAAATCTGGCCAGTTAATAGCAACCCCAAAGCAGTCTGTTCTTTATGGGGCAACAGCTTCAAATAAATGAGATATATAAATATTTAATGCAAATCCTTACTTTTGCATAACTAAATGTAGCTCTTGGCCATGTACAGAAGCCCTTATGTTGAGATTCTTTTAACTTCCACAAGTTAAAAGAATCCCAGCATTGAGAAAACAGAGATGAATTCACATATAAAAGGAAAATCACAAAAATGCATCTAGTTATGTATTTATTACATAATTTGAGTTTACGCTATATACTCTGAATTGCCTTAATCTGTTTCATAGAACCAGCTTCAAAATTTCCATGTAAAGATAGAAGAAATCAGGTCAAGCTTATAAAAAAGTCTTGCTGCAAGGGGATCTATAATACATTAGATTTTCACACACAATATAATCCTGATTTTCTGTCTTTAAACAGCTATATTATCTAACTAAGCAAAATGACATTTACATGTGAAAAAAGGAAAATATTGAAAAACTTTACAGCTGAATTCTAGCAGAACAGCTGAAATCCACCACACATTAAGGAAGTCAAATTGACAAAATACAGCAGAAAGGTCATTATAAAAAAATACTTTATTACAGTAACATTCAGAGGCAGCTATTTCTTCCAGAAGACACTCCTCAAAGTACAGAGACACTATGACAAAATCAGACTTTTCTTCTCCTGTGACAACCTTCAGTTTCTTAGTTCCTTTGAATATTGTTCCTGGTTATGTTTGTAAGAGTCCCTAAATCTCAGTTTAACTGCAGTTATTGATTCTTAAGGGCTGAAACACAGGTCTAAACAGAGTTTTTTGCCAGCTCCTTAAGTGTCTTTTATATAAAGCATTAAGGACATTGATATATTTGTTTTCTCTTTTGGAGAAGTACAGATAACTCTATCATTCTATACATCACCTTCATTGATTGGTTTATTTCTAAAAATATGTGACAATTTACCTGCAGGACTCTTGTTCCTAACTCATTAAGAGCGATCAGTAAACCCTGTGGTGTTCATTAGAAAGAAACTTCTGTACACAGCAGCAAAAAAATTATTTCCTTCAGCAACAGTGGTTCAGCATTTTAGGGTGGCTGTAAGGTCAAAGAAATAGATAACAAATACATTGAATATAATCTCTATTATATCTCCTTATTCTGAGGTCATCCTGGAGGCCTAATTGTTTGATTCATGCATGTTGGTTAGATTCACTATGACCCTTTTACCCAGTTTTTAATAATATTTCTTTTCCGGG
Organism: Pycnonotus jocosus; assembly: GCA_013400435.1. Classification (NCBI taxonomy): domain Eukaryota; kingdom Metazoa; phylum Chordata; class Aves; order Passeriformes; family Pycnonotidae; genus Pycnonotus; species Pycnonotus jocosus. The sequence goes on along the minus strand of VWYP01021183.1, from coordinate 94,140 downwards.
AGTTCATAAATTCTGAAATTTAGCAGAGAAGGTTTCTGGTGAAGTAATGAGCCAAAATATGACAAAACATCAATCAAAGGAGCATATGGCTTCTGACCCTCTCTGGGCTTGGTTTTATGACTTTCATATCTTTGAAGTTATGAAAAGGAGACAAGATATGACAGGTACTGTGCTTGGAGAAGTCACTTAGTCAATTTAATTCCAGCCACCTGTGAGCAGCACCACAGAACTACTTCAGCAGATTTGGAGGTGTTCAGCTCCCTGTCTCTCACAGCAGTAGCACAGAAGCACTATCATAGCTTGCAGGTGCATTTGGCTGACTTTATTTCAGTCCATTGATGAAGTGAGGGATTTAAGTAAAAATGCAACGACATTACATTTCAACATTGCAATCCATCAAACGAAATCGGAGACAGCCTTCAGAAGATCAGGAAGCCTATAAATGCAATGCAAAATGTGGTTGTGTGAAGTCTTAGAAGAGAACCATGGCCAGTTATCTCTGTATGATGGGTGAAAAGAAAGAAAATGAATCCTAATTTATATTATTGGTGAGCTCCTCATGTAGGGCATTTTAGCAAAATTAGAACTTTTTGCTCCATTTTAGTTGTTCTAGAAGAGGAATACAGATAAAAAGCGTTGGCTATTTCCAGCCTTAGAGCTGCTGAGGCTCAGGCACCAAGAAATTACACTTTCTCATGGCTTTTTTATGAAAGCAGTCCAAAAGATTAAAAAAAAATTCTCATTATAATACATTTTTAGTTTTATCAAGTAGGAGATTTTTAATTTGTCTTTGAACAAGCCATATTGGATCTTTCTGAAGTCAGGGAAGATGCTACAATTTTTCAGCAGAAAGTGAATCAGTGCCTTAGGGAAATAAGATTGCCATATTGTTCCTTTGGGGAAGGGGAGAAGGTTTGAATAGTAGTTTGTGAACAAAAACAAAGTTAAAGTTACAAATAATTCCAATAGAAAACAGGAAAAGGCAACTGAGGCAGCCTGTTGGAAAGCTAAACTGCTGCTTAGGGGTGGCACCCTGCTACAATTTAATGTAAAAATTGACAGACTGAGTTACAGAGAAATATGTGTAGACAGTGATGTTTTCATACTTTTTTCCCATTTAAAATATTCATACTCAATACAGCAAACATAACAGTAGGAGTCTACATATTTCAGAAAGCAGAGTTCTGGAAGTTTGTGGTATGTTAGTTGAGGGTAAAGCCAGAAGGCAGGAAAAAAGGATGAGGAAAGTAAGTGTGGGTCTTTCTGTGCCAATTTTCTCTCCTGCCTGAGGCTGCCACTTTGGTAATAACCTGAGTTTCTAACACCTTATATTACACAGGAGGCTCAAGATTCTGAAAAGTTACGTACAATAAAAATCTGAGAAATGTGCAGAGAGTAACAATATCTGTTAAATCTTTAGGCTCAGCTCTGTTAAATTTAGGCTTTCTGGTAGGAATCAGTTAGTTGCAATGCTATCTTTCAGAGACAAATGACATTTTACTTTTAAAGGGAGGGGGGCATTTGTGTTTGTGGAGGAAAGAAGCCCGAGCCTCTGAGCAGACCAGTATTCAGAGCATCAACCCACATTTTAACTCTCTCAACAGATAGGTTTTGAGCCCTACATGAATTTTACACAGACTGTAGATAAATAGGTAACATATTCGGATTTTGAGTGTTACAAGAATAGCATTTATACGCCTTCTAAACAATTTTCGTAGGGCCAGCTTCCCATCAAAGGCAGTAAAATAGAAAACATTCTCAGGAGCTTCAGTCATGTGTCAGTACTGATTTTTTTCTTCAATTTATTTTTTTAGGCATTTTACAAATTCAGAACAAAAGCTAGTACCTCTGCACTTAGCTCACTGACAAATCTATTAACATGGCAGATGCTCTCCTTGCATCAAACATCAGAGGTTTTTCACGCTTAATGGGCAGTCTTTTCTCATTCTGAAATGGAGCTTCCTGAAGAAGATCAAAGCACAATGAGAATGAGATGGGGAGCAAGACCCAGGAGTTCTAATCCATTTATATCATCCTGTCTTTCAATATTGTGAGCAAATCCCCCTCAAATGAATGCAGCCTACAGTGGAAGTTAATCCTGATCTGTGAGATTACAAAGTTGGAACAGGCAGGTTCATATAAAGGATAACAAGAGGATGGGTGTCAAGTCTGTTCCTTACCAAGTAGACCAAAGGAAAAAAAAAAATGGAACAGAAAACCTTGCTTGCTCCTTGGTGCTACTGTGAATGCACACTCGGGGAAATTTTAATTCTGAGAACCTCACAAAATATTTTGCAAAGATTTTTTTTTTAATATAATAGAAGAAAAGGAATACAAAACTACAAATTACTTGTTTTTCCAGTAAGATAAGATTTGTATTTTATATATATATATATATATATCAATTTATACCCACACCCACTGTGTTTGAGCTTGTTTCATTTCCATTTTTAAAAGTGATTTTCTATATGGGTATTTTATATGTTTGTTTACTTATAGGTGTAAGTGGATGGAATAACATATAGGCTATTTTTAGCCCTCAATAAGGGTAATAAAAGATTCTTTGGAACTCAAAGTCACTTGAACCTGGCCATAAGGAGCAGATCACTCTTGGTGTTATGAGAAATGCATAGATTATAGATTCATAGAAAGGATTTAGCTTTCCTCTGGTGATACTCCTATAATCACCACTGAATAAAAACATGCACTGTGCTTTTACCTAAGTTGCTTTGTAAATGATGGCTCCAAAATTCTGGGACGTGTTTAGTCTAATTAGAGCAATGCCAAACCATACTGCATTCAAACACAATCTCACTAGGACAACTGCTGTCAATATCCCATCCAACATATCTCTTTAATTTCTGTATGTTACTTGGAGAATAACAACATTCCCAAGTCAGGACTGCCATAGCACACAGTCAGATTACTCATGCAAAAGGTGACAGAGCAGTTGAAATACATCAAGATGTCTCCTGAAAACCAAATTAAGACCTAATATGGGATCTCAGCAAACCAGAAACTAGTGGCAAATAGTGCATGTTTATATTTGATTTTGCATCCACATCAAAATGTGGATTTCATATTTAAAAAACATTTTCAAAACAGTGGCCCTAAAGCTGCACAGAGATTATAGCAGGAAACTGCTAGGGGCAGTATTTTGGGATTTAATAATTCCAGAGACAAGCATGGATTCAGCATAGGCTTTAGAGTGCTTTTATAGATAGTATTGTGTAAAATATATAGTTGGGAGGAGATCAAATTTGGACCCTGTAGGCAGAAGTTTAGAGAGGAAGTTTCTATTCAGTGATACTGAGGCTGAACTGGTCTGGCTTCATCATAGAGCCCTCACTTTGCAGCCTGATGTGTATGGATCAGCCAGAATAAAAATGGACATCCTTGTTCTCAGTGAACATTCACAGGCAAAGCTGAAGGGAGGTAAAGCTGAAGGCAACTTCCCATACATGATCCAAAAGTAATAAATGGCCATTTTCTCCCAGCTAAAATGCAAAAGCAGGAGCAGGGAGAGAACTTGAGTGTGTAGAGGTCAAGCACTGGAAGAATTTATAATGATTATTTTTAAACATTCCAGTGCCAACTTTTTTCTCCTTCTCAAGGTATTTGAGGTGAGTACACAAGGATACAGAGCTTGTGCTTAGGCATCTATATTTTCTTCTAGGTCAGATTAAGCTAATGTAATAAAGTAATGGAAAACCACTGATGGATCTTGGCTGAGGACATGGATGTCAAACTTTCTTTAGATAACAGAAACACTGTTTGACAGAGAAAGGTATTTGTTAGTGACTTTCCATCTACTACAAAGCACCTTGAGTTGTCTTGGCACAGTGACTTGCCATATGGAGTGATGTGTGACCTGTGTTAATTTTGTTCCTATAAGATATTTTGTTCAATTTCCACAGAGATGTTGTGATGGAAATTATTGGCTACATATGTTAGCAGGAATGCGTGAAAATTTGCAGCCTTTTAAGTATATTTAGAATGGATCATAATTCCTTAACAAACTCCTAACAATACTTTACCATTATTAGGCCCTGTTACCAGAAAAAAATATTCTTGTGGTAACAACAATAATATTGCCTCATTTCCCAGTGATGAGGCAATTAACTAAGCTGTCCTTCTACATTTTTTCCCTAATGTAAAATATTTGAATATTCAGTTGCAACTGTAACATTAAGCCTTAACAGCAGTAAATTTCTTTGATGTTACTCTTCCCCTATACTTAAAGCAACAACTGATCTTGAGGCAGCAACATTCTAAAGGAAAATTTTAGTAAGCCCTTGTTTCTATCTCTGTAATGGACAAAGTTGTTTTCCTCCTTGTTCTGACTGTTGACTTTCAAATGAATCTTCAGGCCATAACCATCTTTTCTCTGAATGCAAATGCAGCTGTTTATACTCAGTAACATTGGTCGTTCTTTAACTAGTTTGCTCCCAAACTCAGATGTCTGGGAGATATTCTATTATCAAGTCATCAGTTGCCAGCTCATGAATTTCAGATAATCATAGATCATCTCAAATCAACATCTGCATCAGTTCTGCAATAGACTAATAAATCAAGTTTGTTTGTTTGTTTCAGCACCCACCCATTTTGATTACCAGTGTTACCATATTTACTTTATTTTAAATATACTTTGTACTTTCACTAGTCTCTACTTTCCATAGAGTCCAAAGGCTGTTATCAAAAATATCCTTATACAATAACTTTTAACAGTACTACTAGCATGCCTCAAAGTTATTTTTAAAGACTAATAGATATATAGCTAAATGGAGTAAGAAAAAAAAATGACACATATATTACAGCAATTTCTAAAAACCAAATTCCACAGTATTTGATTATATCTGTTGCTTGTCTCAGTGGAAGCCCTGGGTCAAAACCTGACCAAGCAGAAAATTAATTGAAGCCAGATATTTGATTATGACTATAAGATTTTCTTTTCAACAGGCTTTATGTTAATCCTTTTTCTAGCCCACTGGGGTGACCATGGGAATATTAAGGGAGTTATTTGAACATGAGTTTGATCTGGTCTGAAACATCCTCATTAGTGCTGATGATGCTCATGTTGTAGAGAACCCATGTTCACTTTAAAAACAGCAGCTAAAACATGCAAGGCTGGGAGGCAGTAAAAGTTGAGATAAACTTTTTTGCTCACATAAATTGTAATAGCAGTGAAGTCAGCAGAACTGCCAGAATTCTTTCTGGGCTGTTTCATAGGTTAGCTAATTCCATTTGCTTTGCAAGTGTGTCCCACATGGCACTGTCTCATCTGTCACCAAGGGGGTGGGCATGTGTTCATATGTACAGTGAAAGTGGAAATCTGACCAACTGCAGAGTAAAGAGAAAGCTGAAAAAGAAGGGAAGAAATATGAGTTGAAGCCCTCCACACACAATAATAACCTGCATCTAGAAAGAAAATTCCGGTAAACCCAGAATATTGAAAATATTCTGTTTACCTAGGCATCCTGTGAGAAACAGTGCCACACATTCAGGCAATTTTCAAATGGTATCTCAAACACCATCCCCTTCCCCCACCTTCTCTCCAGTATTTTCATTTACAGAAATACTCATAAAATACCAGTATTTTTTTCCCAGAGCAATGTAACTATATCCAACACCTCAGGTTGGTATCACAAGTCTACTTCAGCAATACTCCTGTGTACAGTGTTTATTACTTTTAAGAAAGAAACAGAGCTAAGGCTACAGAAAAAGAAACATTTTCACCATTTTGATTATATAAACTAATAAATATTCTTCTCCCAGACCTAGAATTCTTGAAGTCAATACTTTCTGAAAATAAATTGTTTCTTACTTTCCATATTAAAAAAAAAATTACCAGTCAATAGGGAGGTCAAAAGGTTTTTTTATGAAATATTTTTACTGCACTTTTTCTCTTTTTTTCTTCCCCCGTTTCTTTTCCTGAAGGACACTAAATATTAGAAAGCTGTAACAATCACAGCTTCAGGTGTCTTTGCAAATTCAGTTGAATTTTAACATGGACTCGTGCATTGAGGTGACACACACATGATTTCATGTATTTGCTACAGACAGCTGCATTTCCTTTCCATCATAAGGCTTATCACCTGTCCTTATGGTCCTCTATCTTAAATAAGGCTCTGACCTAGCACAGCCTCATTCTATCCTATGATCCATCATATCCTCATCCTGCATCGTCCATTTACAGTGCAGTACCAGATTTATTGAAAATGTATTGCCTTGCTGTGATTTATATTTGTGCAAGTCACTGAATCACAAGAGCTATTAAGTCTTCAGGGCAGGAGTCATCTCTGATGATACATCTGGCAAATGTATCACATTTATTCAGCTGCTACAGAGTCCAAAATTAGGTTTCAGTTATACTGAAAAAACAATACCAATAATCAATAACAACAATTCTTTTCTAGCTTTATATTTATGCAATAAATAACTTCTGCAGCAGTTGAGGAACATAAGGTCATTTTCTGCAACCTTTCAAATCTTGTATTACCAAAATTAAGAAGAGGAAATCCTTTATGTTATTATAAATCAGGAACTCTTCTTAGTTTGATAATTATGATCCTTTAAGGCTTCTTAAATTAAGTACCACTCTGAAGAAAAAGAAATTTTCTTGGAAGGAAAAATAGCCCAGGGTTGATTTTTTTTTTCATCTGTTTCCTCTTCCACTCAAACATTTTGAAGAAACATCATGTTATCCTGTGATAAAAGAGCAATGAATTCTATCCTATCCTCTCTCATTTTTCTATAGTTTTCTACAGTCAGATTAATATGATTATGAATGGAGTACAACTGTTTTGTAGCTCCCTCTGGAACTTACAAAGGAAAATTGGATAACTTGGCAAACCTCATTTGCACTCAGCAGCTTGACTAAAATCCATCTCAGGATAAACAAGAAAACAATGTGAAACAAGTGTTAGAACAAACTGCCTTGCACAGGCCTGGGCTGCCCTCAACATCAGCTGCTTGCTTGAATGTACTTCAAAAATATCACTCTCTAACCAAATTGCCAATGCTCTTTATCTAACATAGTGAGATAACTCACTGGACATTTTTCACTTGCAGACTGATGAAAACTTCAAATCAAAAACCAGTCAAAACCAAACCCTAGAAAACCACCACAATAAAACCCTCTACAGATAAAAACTATTAAAAAATAAGACTTTAATCAAAATTTACCAGACTGCTCCTAACTGCAGAGTTAGTGCCAATACTTCCTGAGCAGTGGAGAGAAAGCCATGGTTGCCACAGCTCCCACTACATAATAACTATCAGGAAATGCTGGTTTCTCAGTGGTGGTGACAGTCGGAAACCCACTGACTACAGGACAAAAACCTCATTAATATGACCTCTCATTACACACAGCAATCACTATTTATATTTAATGAGACCACAGATCTTTAATGTGTAGTTCAGATCCCCTTTGGCTACAAGAAAAGAGGTGACCAGAGAGGGAAGGTAATGGCATGAGCTGCATGAGATCACCTAAGCTGCACTCATACCACGTTGGTTTTCAGCTGGACAGCACTGAGCTCACAGGCTGCTGCCAGGGCTTTGAATATCTCCAGCTGCAGAAAAATGATCCATAATAAATCATCCCTTGGGATAAATGATGAAATGACCACCAAAACTGATTCCTAGCAATACTGACAAAGTACAGTTGTAGAATGAACCCTGAAGTTTTTACGATAAATTAGTTATTCATGCTAGGACACTTTTCTTCCTGCAGGATGGTGCCATCCTTAAGCTTTGGTAAGATTCTGACAGGAAGGTATCCAGTGGCTGATTGTCCACACCAGTGTTTTTTGTATTCCACATGAAGTATGAATATGTTGTAAAAGCACCATGTGAAATCTCGAGTAGCTACTGAACCTGGTTATGTTTGTAATATGTCTTGAAATCCAAGCTTAATATCTAGATTTCACAGATAACAGAGAAAGTCCAAAATTGAATGGGTTTCCTGAACACATGCACAAAGCCCACAGCTGAACAGAACTTGAATTGACTATTTCTCTCCTCCAGTTTTGGTTTTTCTTTAAAGTGTAGAGGGTTTTGAAACTTTTGTTGGTACAATTCTTAAAATGAATGATTTTTAAAACTGATCATTGCATCTATAAAACAAAATATAGCTACTAAAATATTACTTTACTATTTACTACAGTTTGTCCTCTGGATTTGTTATGAGAACTTTTCTTAAAGAAGTTCCTAGAATTAAAGTGGTTATTCCAATAAATAAATAAATAAATCTAACCACAATTATGAAACATGACTCTACAGATGGGCCAACATAAAACTAATGGTTGAAAAAGAATATTTAAAAAAACCAAATGGAGAGCAAGAAAGTGCTGCAACTACTCTCCCACCTTTAGAATATTAATCACAAGGCAGCTGCAAACTGGACTTTTATGCTGAGTTAAGTAGTCACCCAGGTTGTAGTTTTTACTTTATTTGCCACAAGCAAATAAACCTCAGGATTCAAATTCAAAATTGGCTTAAGATTTGGAAGTGTTCTTTGCAGATATCAGACTGATCTGTTCACTCCAGTGGTTGTTGTAGTTTGATCAATAGGTCACCAGCTCCTGGCTTCTTGACTTGCTCTGACAGGCAAAAAATTCTGATAAGCAAACTTCAAAACAGCACAGCATCCAAACCTCTTAGGGATATACATGTTGATGTCTTTCTTACGTTCTTTCTTAGACACAATTATGGACAGAAAATACACAGCGTATTCATGTGCATCCAGGGGGTTCTTATTTAGTATATACAGGAACATGTACAAAATAAAATACATAAATATAAAATTTCTGGTAAACATTCGATATGAGAAGAGATGGCTGGACTGCTTATCTTCTGCCAGTGGCTAACTTAACCGATCACAGTTTTCTCTAAGTCACATTTTTACTCCTTAAATTTTTTGTCACAAAACAAGTAACGAAGGAAGTTAACTTGTGGCAACATACTTAGAAATCAGCTTTCACACTAATATGTGAAAAACACTGGAGGAAGAAAGCATAATAAATAATAAATAAACAAATAAAAGCATAATAAATAAACAAAAATCCAATATTTACAGAAATACTCAGAAGGACTAATATTATTCCTTTTTCCATGGACTCCAAAACACCAAATAGAAACACTAAGGCTTTGTTCAGTTTCACCTCCTACCTCAGCCTTTTTAACTATTTCCAGTTTGTGTCCATTCCAGTTTGTTAATTCCTTCCTGTTTACTCCTTGGGCACTTTTTGCCGTGGGAAACAGGGTGTAGGCAACAGGGAAAATACCAGGTCCCTAATTGAAAATGACTAAAATGCTGGTTATTGTGCCCTACACTGAACCTTCACTACCTACACTGGCCTCAGTGAGTGTTCCTACAACTGCATGAAATGTTCCCACTCCTCTGCTCTTGACAATATGCACATAATGCTGCTTTATTGAAGAAGAGAGTTCTAACTGAGTTATATTCTCAGAACATCCTTCCTCAGGTAGGGGAAAAAAAGTTTTGAATCTGATCATGGTTGCATTAGCCTAATACATGCCTGTGAAATAAATGGACAAATGACAAACAAGAAATAAGCCTTCATAGAATCCAGTGGATGCTCAGGTCAATGCTAAGATTGCTAAGTCACTTCAGTGCTAAGGTTTACAGGTCCCTAAAACTAAAATACTTTCTTATTTTCAAAAAGCTCTAAGTGTCTTCTTTGGAGCAAAATGGAAGATCAGGCATAATCTCCACAACACTCCAATGCTCCTAGAATAAGGCTTATAGCTAGGGGAGGTGACAAGCACAGTTACTACTGAAATGAGGAGATAACACATATCAACACCTTCTGAAATATCTGGAGAGTAGTCAGTGGTGGCTGCAGACACACTGGTAGAGATCTGTGTGGCTTGGAGTAAGTAATTCTAGAGAATCACACCCAGATTTGCTGAAGAATTAATGAATTAATAAAAAGAATGTACCTGAATGTATTATGGCTTTAAATCTGATTATCACTACTAAAATGTAGTTTTTAATTATGTTGCCTCTTTATTTCTTAATGTCTTAGCAAAATAATACAAAACAAATCACGGCAGAAGATTTTTATGAGATTTCCTCTCTTTAAAATCAAGGGCAGATTCTACCTTAGTTTGCACCACAAAATATCATTTGCTCTGCTGCCAAATGACTGCAGTTACCACTAGACTGGCATCAATGCAAGCCCTTTAAGCTTTGAAGGAAGTAAATAAACAGAGTAACAGAAAATTTAGCACAAGATGAATTATTGTAAAACCACAATTTCCTAGAAAAGCTTGAGTTTCTTAAACAAAAGAAAGATTCTGGCATCTCCTGAGGCCAGAACCATCTCTCAATTTACACTCTGTTGTACTGGAAGAGACTCTAAGTAAGCCAAAGATATAATCATTAAATCTTGTGCTTGAAAACATTCCATCCTCTCATTCAAATGTGTTCATTAAGTAAATCTGACATATACCACTGAAAATTCTTACCTGCTGCAAACATTTCCTTACAAATCAAAAATAATAAAGAAATCCAAGCCTGATCCCACTGCTTTTATTTTAAAATTTCAGTGAGAAATTGAGATTTAATCTCATCCAAATTGAATTAAGCACCTTAAATTAGCAATGTAAAATCAGTATTTCTGAGCCCCCATGAATCTAAGTGACAGGTGAAGAAAGACCTCCAGCTCAGACACATGGAGTACTTGATCAAGACAGGAGTGAACACAGCTCACTCATATTTAAAACATTCTTTCATATATTTTTAATAAAATAACTGATACAAATTCAAAACCAACTTCATAAATCAAACATTATTCGATGTATGAGGCTTCAAGGTTCCCCTGTTATGGATGTGAGCGTGCCTGTCTCAGAGACAAGGGTTTTGCACTTGAATGCTTGAGGTTTTATGAAAGGTTTATTGGATTTCATAGTCCCTTAAGGGGAAACCCTTTAAATGTCTTTGCAATTATAAGTCTAATAACAATTTCAGCTCTTGGACAGAGCCTTGACTTGACAAAGATAAGGAACTGGAAGTTGCTCAGTCAATACAAAGCTATTAATCTCTGTCACCCCGCTGTCATTGTGGCTCAGGGAAACAATGTAGTTTCTTGACCTACGTGAAGCCGTGTAGTGATTTTATTCAGGATGTCAGCATTCATCAGCACAGATTTTGTCACACCCCAACTCACTTGAAGAGCTCCCAGTTCTTTATCTTGACTGCATTGACACCCTTCAGATACCAGCAGTTTGTTTCAGTCTCTGCTTATTATTATTATTTAGCACCTACTCATGTGTAAAAGCCTTCAAGAATAAAGTTTTGAGTTGGAATATAAGCAGTCTCAGCACTGCATTCTGTGTCCTTAGAGGACAGCTTTGAGTTGCCAAATGTTATACGTGCCTGCATATTCAAATGAAGGTTAATTTTGTTCATCTTCAGTAAAATTAAATTATTATTTTTCCTTAGTGGTGCGCTTTTTAATATCATCCTTCTCTGATCTTGAAATACAGTGTAAGAACACAGATCAAACTCTTAGCAAATTATCCTGCCAATGTTATCACGGGAATTCACAATTAGTATGGATTTGTCTTAAATAAGCCAAATTTATCTTTATTTCTTGGTTAGTGTACCCTTGCTGTGGGAGAATCTACAGCACAGATTCATTAATGAACTTATTCTAAAGTCTTGATAAGCAAGGAAAAGAGCCCTCACTTTTTTCTGGAAGATTTTGGAGAAGATTACAGTGACAGTTTGCAGAGATTTTACTAAATATCACATGCAAACAACGAACAGATGTAAAAAGAAGTAACCTAACCATTCATACAGAATGATAACTGCACTCAAAACTTTAATAAATATTTCCTAAAGGCATTACTGAGTAACAAAAATGTGGATGACAAGAAAAGCTAAATAAATTATGAGTAATGTAGCAATGATGATTAGATGCATTATTTTAACTGCCGAACACCAACTTATTATACTAAACAATATAACTGAATATTAGCAAAACCTAGCAAATATTAATAATATCTCCAAAATACTTAGTAGTATAGTATTCTTGTTTTACACTTAAAAGTAAAGTAACTTCACTGACATCAGTAAAACTATTCTAGAATTTCTCTGAATAAATAAGATTTTCAAAGTGAAATGACATTCTACCAAATTTGCAACATTGATAATTTTATATTGTATAATTAATATGGATGATAGTGTAAAATTGCAAGGGTGTTTTCTTTCTGCATTTTGTGGTTTGTTTTGGGGTTTTTCTCAGTGAATATTTTGAATGCAAGGAACTACAAGGGAAAACTAACTAAAATTACAGCAAAGTATTATATTTCTATCAGACTGTCCAGGAGTTTTCTATCAACTCTTGTTTTCCTTTTTTTTTTTTTTTTTTTTTTTTTTTTTAATCTCTTCTTCACTCTTCAATTTGTCCCTCTATGATGTTCTCCTCTTTGTCCTACTACCCTTGTATTCTTACTCCTTCTTGCCCTTGCATCTGTTTCTATTCTCCATCTGTTTTGCTGAACAGGTTGCAGAGCAAGTTATATAATAACTTTCACATCCTCCTGCTGAAATTGGCTGCCACCAGCCTGCTGGTCTTACACTTGCTGAGTCAACCTGCTCCCTTCCATGTAGTCCTTCCAATGTACGAGACTGACAGAGGCAGTGCTGCTTCAGCAAAGTCATCATGAATAAAGGTGACAGTAGGCAGTCGCAAAAATAAATAAACTAACAATTAACTTCAAATTAAATTTTCATCTGGTGTTTTTCTCTGTAGGCTTCAGAGTATGAGGGTTTTGAAGTTGTTTCATAATGTGTGTTCATCTGGTTGAGGAAAGAAGTTCCACTACATTCTCTTTTTACAATGGCCAACCCTAAAATCAACTGACTGAGAAGACATTCTTTAATGTGCCTCCTGGTAGCTACTGAAACTGAAATGAATGGGGAAACTGAATTAATGCATCATTTGTCTTAATCCTGTCAAGGCAAAAATCTATGATCATTGAAGTCCATAAAGCTCTTTCCAGTAGCAGAGGATTAGCACCTACAGGTATAGTTGGAATTGTTTTTTCCCCTACTTTTTCCACACTGATATATTTTATATCAGACCAATTGCCAGTGTCTCAGTGCATTTTCTTCCTCAACTATCACTCTCACTCCTTTTGTGGTCTTTATCTTTTCCTCTTCAGTTCCATTAATCACATTTTGTGGTATTACAGCCATTGCTAAGAAAGAATACTAATCTTACACCTTGTGGATATGCTTCAAATTTTCATAAATCTTTAACCCAAAGTCCTCCTCCCTGTTCTCTGCATGTATATATGTGTGTGTAAGTATTTATGCACACACGTGCAGCATCTGTCCCAAGAAGCCCTCAGTTACTCAGAGTTGTTAGCACACAGTAACAAAAGCAACAACACAGAGGCTAATGCCAATTCTAGAGCCAAGGATTGTATCGTTCATTCTGATCTCTCACACTGTTTCATTAATACTTGTTTAACAACACAAGCCAGTACTTTTCATCCTTCTGGGCCAGTGCCAGCACTACACTGCAGTTTGACCAAGTGTACTGCACAATGTGCACACTGTCCCATGCCCTGATACACTCTGCACAGCTGCCATCTCCTTGTAACCTCTCCATGCAAATGAGATGGGGTTGACAGGAGAGCACAAACAGATTTTAGGAGGTAACATCTTTGTACAATTGGCAACCTCATTATTAACTTAGCATTTTCTGCTTTTTCTTCAGCCTCTCCATTCTTTAATTCCACTTGATAGTTTCTTTCCAATACTTCACAAAATTATATTCTTGGATATGCTCAAACCTATTTCTCATCCTCACAACAAAACACCTAAGGTTTTTGTCTTTGTTTTGGGAGGTTTTTCCTATCTTTATTCATTCTGTTATTCGGTATTTATCCTTGTTCCATTTCACATGGCCAAAGCAGACTTGCCCATAGTCCCTTAGATCTTCTGAAGAAGACACAGACAGTGTCACATATGGTTCACCAGGAACAAGGTGGGAATTCATGGCTGCTGATCCTGCTCAGAGACAGTCAAGTTCATGGTCAGGGCACAATTCCAGATGCAATCTAGCAGGGCCTGTCACCAACTTCATGGCCCATCTTCTGGGCAGCCAGATGAAGTATCAAATATTTCCTCCTGGCTTGCTTCTCCTCTTTCTCATCACTTTTACAACACTGAAAGGGTGCATCCAATCTCATAAATGCAAATGTTTTTACTTCCTTTGACTCATAGGACCTAAAGATTCTAAAGCAGTTTATACCTCCTGTAGTTTCACACCACTTTCCAGTTCCCATGTTTCCTAAAATGTCACTAATTTTTGCCTCATTACATAATAAATTGGAAATAACAATGCTTCAGCTTTAATATATGGTGATTCCTGCATTTTGATGCTCCTTCTTTCACTGTCTTTATATTAATACTAAGGAATTAGTCACTCTGCTTCAATTTTATTTTGCTGGATGATAATATGTTTGTAGTGAAATAAATAATAAGTGAAATAATTAGTGAAACACCAAATAATTAGTACACCTTTAGTACTTAGAAGCAGTGATCTACATATCTAAAACATTCCATAAAAGCTATTTATTAACAGTACTCTTGTTTAGGTGTGTCAGTCTGAAAAAATCAATATGTGACAATTTAAATAAAAATAGGCCTGTATGGTAATCTACAAATGACACGATTCAAAAGATAATCAAATATTCATGTGATTAAAGATAGAGGTTTTCTGATCTGGCACAAGGAAATTCTCTTGGTTTAAATGGCTGTTTAATCTCTCAGTCTCTCTGTCTAGATTACATTTAAAACACTTTAAGAGCACAAACTCTGTAAAACCATAATATCTGATCCTTTAAATTTGAGTATATGTTACTGACCCTGGCACCATAAATTTTCACTGTCTAACTATTATCATTTATAAGTTATGTTGTAGAAGTGAGATTGCACTGTAAACCCTTCTCCTTTGCAATGAATAAGGCAGAGGAGTATCCAGAAATGCTTCCTGAGCTGCAGAAGCTGTAAATCAGGGGAATTGCAGCATGTGGAACAATGCGCGTCTCCCAAAATGTTTCCAGAAAAAAAATCCTCCATCTGCTTGGAACTTGATAATAAATGAGATCAGATTTAAATGTATTTTAAAATAATTGAGAGTGTATTAAACAGAAAGATTTTGTAAGTCAAAGTATTTCCACTGTTTTGGCATGATTGCTACAAATCAACTTTTCCAGGAATTCTTTCTTTTGGACAAGCATTCTGTTGCAATGCTATTTCCCATTACATTTAAATTTGCTTTAAAAGAGTACAATAGTTATTAGTGATTTATAGTGAAGTAAAGAAGAATCAAGCCAAACATTTCTCATTAAATCTCCAGTTTACTCCATGCCTCACTTCATCATTTTGAATAACGCTTCCCAGGAGAATTCACAAATCAGTATTTATGTTAATTATTTTCAAGATTTTTAGAAAACCTTGCTGTCAGTGCATTGAGTAATGAAAGAGGAGTTGAAAAATGCGGTGCTTCATCTACAAGATGGCCTAATAGAATAGCAGTGCAACAAACTTTTGTTTGACAAAGGCTGGGGCAGTTCCAGTGCTCATTCACCAGATATTAAAAGTATGAGAGGATTAAAATTTTGCTTTGTGAAATCAGAATTAAGACTGAAATTTACTGAGCTCCCCATCCCAACATATAATAATGAAAAAAACCAAAGCCGAAAACAAACAAAAATGTTTTTAATTCTATTATAATGAAAACTCATTAAAAGAAATTAAAAGCAAATTTTAAACGAAAATTGTAAAGTCCCATGTCAACAATTTCAAAGACTTGTTATTTATTTTAAATTAAATTCTGGAACAAAAAAACTCCTATGCTTTTATGAAGCATTTCAAATTCAACAAAACCATGTAGACTAGAAGAGTATCATTTTCATGTGTTTGTGTTTTGGTTTTTGCTCTCAGGTGAGCAGATTCCTACCCCAAAGCCTTAAATAAGTCTCTTGTTCTCTATCATAATAAAATCACAAATGCAAAACGAAATTGCATTTCTTAACATATGAATCAGAATTTGGGGAAATAATAATCTTATTTTAAAATCTGAAAGAGATTCTGTCTCACTGAAAGTTTAAGTGCGTAGATTTGGTAGGAATTGCCCATTTATTGTGGAGTGAAAGCTAAATGAAAAAGTCAACATAGTGATATTGTTTTCATTATTTCTGGTAGGTTGGAGTCTACAACCTTCAATTTAAAGGTAACTATGACTTTTGAGCTAGGTAGTGTCCTAATAAATATGCAACACTTTGTTCCTTTCCCCAGTGAAACTCTAATTATTCTCCTTACAAACTGCAGTAGCTCAAGGGAGAGTAATGAAGTAACGTGTGTTTTTGCATAAGTCAGGGCCAGAGCGAGAGCTCTGTCCTGCCAGAACACACTGAAGCCCAATTTCTGGTTTCCATTAGGTGCAAAGATGGCTTTACAACAATTTTAATGGGAAAAAAATTTCAAGGGAAGCAGTAACTTCACAAGGAATAAGTAAAATTCTACTATGTTCAAGTTTTGAGCTTCTAGATTTTTACAGCTCTCATAAACAGCAGTGCATTTGGGTTTATTTATTCACAAATCACAGTATGTTACAACACAGATTTGATCTCATTCAGGGTTGAACCATGCCAGAGTGAAAAACTATTATGCAGTAATTGCCTTTACACAGCAGCTGGAGGAATTTGTTTTTCATCTCTTGTCTCATTATTCACCTTACTGCAGATCTGTGGGTGTAGGAACCACAAAATGATCCAAGTGTCCTAATATTGTCCTATTACTGAAATGTAACATGAGGCTTTAGGTTCAGATTGCTACTTGACCACTTTGGGTCTGGAAGTTGTTGCTGTGAACAGCAATGTATTTTTCCATTTATACACGGAAAACATCAACACTTTGGAGTCCTTTATCACAGGAACTAAAAATAAAAAGTCTTAAGAATCAGTAAAGGCATCAGAATTTCCTCCCTTGAAACTGAAGTTACCTACACAACACCCCATCATCAGGAACACAAAATGTATAATTAAAATTCTGAACAGAAAAACAGAAAGCCCAGATTATACAGGGCCAAGGAAAAATGGGAGCAGTGTTTGAAATCTTTCAAGCAGACAGAGGAGTGATGCTCCATAAAAAGACTGGGGAAGGTCACATTATGTTAACCCAAAAATTATGAAACAAGAATTCAAATACTACATTCTAGCTCTGGCAGCAGACTACAGAGATTGGATGCATTTAGCCTCTTCGGGAAGCTAGTGGAGTCTTTTTTGCAAAGACTTTTTTCTGGTTTTAACTCTTAGAATTTGTACACTTTATGAAGAACTTCAGTCAGGATGTACAACAGCTTCATCTCCTTTCTCCTCTATCTGATCTCTTCGCTATTGTCTTTGAACTCTGGGTAAACTGGATTTGATTTTAAGTTGCGTATCTATTATCTCTTCATATGGCCTCTGACAGTGCACCTATTTTGAAATAGGATGTTTATACAAGAGAGAACTTTTAATCTTCAAAAAGACAAAAAAATCATCTCACATTAAATACAAACCCGTGGTATGTCTGTTTTGAAGAACTATGAAAGGAAGAAAGGGAAACTGGTGGTGTTTTAAACACTAAAAGCAGCCACACGTCATCTTAACGCCATTAACACAGAATTCAACAAAAAGATTTGTTTGAATGAGGACTGCAGGATTCACCACCAAACCCCTTTCTAAATAGGAAACCTATCAATATGCTCTTAGTCTGCACACATTTTATTGTGTTCCTCATAAAGTCAGAGGGAATTTGAATTTAGTCTAGAGGTGATCGACCAGAGCTCTGCAACTACTCTTACATCAGCTCTCTACATCAGGTCCTGTTTTAATACACACAAAAATCATAATGAAGCAATTACAAACATCACACACAAAATGCCAGGAAATGGCAGCAGGAGTCACATCATCCTATATTCCAAGTAGCACACATTTTAAAAAACTCACACTCATTGCTACAAATTCTGTTAAAGGCCAAGTACAACTCTCAACATGACCTGTTCCCCTTAAAGAAATGGTCTGTTCCACAGGATAACTTAAAGTTTACTTTAATGAATCTGTTGTGTGTTACAGTTCTTCCTTCCCTTGTCCAGTGTATTTTTCCCCTAAGGTTGATTTGCAATTATTAACAGGGATAAAATATAAAGAAGAGGTAAATGTTTACAAGAGCCTGAATGCAAATGAGAACAAAGGTCTGTGTGCTAAGACATATAGTTAAGGAAAAAGGGCTAAAATATCAGAACAGAATTGTTGTTAATGGGAAAAAAAATCAATTAACCCTGGTAGATAATGATATCTAACAGTTATTTATTTGCCAGTTGCTTGCAGACATGTTGTCAGCTTTGAGGTTAATTATCAAATTCCCAGCTCCTCCCGATTTTCTTCAAGAACACTCCCACACACTGTGCCTTATCTACCACAGATACCCTTGGTTAAGAAATATAACATATATGTATGCAATACCTTTCAAAAATATCTGTCAATAATGAAAACCTAAGTACCAATGAAAAACATCAGCCAGAGGAAAAATTACAGTAATTCAGATGGAAAATGTACAGATAAACAACCCCACAACCCTGCATATAGAAATCAAGGAACCGGCACTGTAAAAATTTCCTTCTGATAGGCAGAACTTGTTTAAAAGAAAAACAAGGCTTTTACACACATATTATTGAATCTATTGTGAAAATTCCAACTATTTTTGCCTCTGGAACAACTACAGACATTAAGAATTATAATTAATTTCTGTTTTAAAAAACTCCACACATCTTTCTTCTGCATCAAGACACCTACTGTAAATAACTGAAACTAGCTGATTCACAAAAGGTCTTTTGTTATGGTAGTTCCCAGGTTTGCTGTTCTGACAACAGAGATGAGTCTTTCACTGAAGGTTCAAAGACAGTAATGGGAGTAATATAAATAACAGGTATGAAAATGACAATTAGCAGGAACGGTACAAGCAGTAAAGGGACTGTCAAAGTCGAGTCAGGAAAGTAAAAACAGGTTGTAAAAGGAGAAAGGACTGTAATATTAGTGAACATGTTCTAACTACTTCTAATTCCAACAGCTCAGCTGGGGACTCTGCTGTAAGGCAGGAAGGCAGAGTCGTTGAAAGCCAGGAACAGAGCACACCGAATTCCACATTTGATGGGTTCATTGCAGGGCTGTAATGAGGCAGCTTTATGTTAGCTCAGGTGTGTTTACAGTCACGCATCTCAGCTGTGTGAAAGGATGCCTGTAAATTTTGGTGTAACCATTGCCAATCCCAATGTCATAAGTGAATGTCATAAGTGGGGAGAGAGTCCTGAAGCCAGCCAAGATCTAGACAGGAATCAAGCACCAGCACCTGATTAATAAAAAACCCCATCTATAACCCTGTATTTGGGTAGTTACATCCCCAAAGAAGTGAGAGTTTCAAACTCAGACCTGAAACGAAGACTCTTTTGCATTTCCAAGCAGCTGCAGACACACCTACAGACCGCAGGAACGATTTCTTCACTGAAAGGGTTGTCAAGCATTGAAACAGGCTGCCCCGGGAAGTGGGGAGTCATCATCCCCGGAGGTATTTAAAAAGAGGTGCTAAAAGTTAAGCAGTGAGGCAGCATTTCTCACTCATTAAAGTCACACCAGAAGATAATCTGGTAGTCAGTACCAAGGATGCTCCCTGCAAAGTGAGTGGGACAATGCCTGGGAAATATTTCTGAGAAAATGAGTGCTAATTAATAACATTACAGCACCTCCCTGCTTTTATGTTCATTCAAACTACTTACTCTAATTGCTTTGAGCTTTACCTTACAAAGGTAAAAGCTAAACAGAAAACAGAAAAATTCAAATATGCCTTCCTTTTCCCTATAGTTTTCTAAAGATGCTCAGTCCTGAACCTTGCAGACTAACATTCAGACTTTCTCTGACCTAGAACCTGGATTATTTCAGTAGTCTATTAGCTACTTAATTTTGGGAGCATGTGACCTTCCATGGGGATTTGATGTGAATAGCATACAAGGAGAGGCCAGAGGGGAGTCAGAGTACCAGCAATGCCTGGGAGCTCGATTCATTGTAGCAGTGAGCTAGTGAGCTATAATTTAAAGGGTCAAAAGCCTTCTGTTATTTTCTTATGAGGCTTTTCTCTTTTGATGACTGTGCTAACAGACCCTGTCCTATTTATTCATTGAAATTTATGTTTATATTCCATGTGAGATGCTCATCTATCTGCCAACCTGTGTCAGCAAAATTATAAACCTGTCAGAGACACTATTTTAGTAGTAACCTACATTGGCTGTAAAAAACAAATGCAAATGTTCAGACAATTACTTATATGCAATGAAAATAGCATTTTCCAGCAAATAATGCTGCCAAATAAAATACTGACACTACTCATCTTCAAAACAATGAATTTAGATCATCTACTTTGAATTGTGTTAAGTTTTTTGAAAGGCTTTATTTCATTTACTACCTCAAGAAAATTGCAGGCATTTCAGATATATTCAGAACGTGGTTAAACAGAGGAGTGCCAAACAACCTTCCTGAGGCATTTTGCAAAGCTGTGCTGAAATTCAATACAGTTGACTGAATTCAACCATACACCAGCTATCTCCCCTAGTCCATAGGTGTCAA
This sequence comes from Pycnonotus jocosus, assembly GCA_013400435.1. Classification (NCBI taxonomy): domain Eukaryota; kingdom Metazoa; phylum Chordata; class Aves; order Passeriformes; family Pycnonotidae; genus Pycnonotus; species Pycnonotus jocosus. Next base: position 73,434 of record VWYP01021183.1, on the reverse strand, counting down.
CACACTAGAAACTGCAATGTCAGGATAAAGGTAGATATTTGCATATTTACAGGATAAAATCCTTGCTTCTGCTCAAGCAGCATTTTTGCCTTAGAGTGTTAATGCCATGGCTTTTCATCTTCATGGATTATGTTATTTACTGCATAGAATGAATTCAAGTCAGTAACATTGTAATATGTGGTGGGTAGGAGAGAGGAGAAGAACCTTTACCCAGCCACAATGAAAAAAACTATCTCAGGATCTGTCTTGGCTTTAACCTTATTTTTAAAGGTGGAGCTGTACTAAAATTTATGCCATATATGCCTCCAAAAGTTCTGCAGCAGCCTTCTTTGGACAGTACATACAAATGTGTTTTACTCTTTGCTAAACCTTTACAATGCATACTGCTAATATTATCATCAAATAAGAGATTGCAAGAGGTTATCTGGTATATTTTCTTGCCCCAAGGCTTTGTGGCAGTGTGCTTTTTGCCAGAGTATTCTGTGTGTGCATGCACAAGAACCAATTAGTGTCCAAGGCTTTAAATTAGTTATAGAATTATTCACAGCATATTAGAACCGTAAAACAGCCCTTGTAATATGTACTCATTTCATAGATAAGCTAAATTAGCGTAGCCATTGCAAATTAGCTCTATTTCAGGAGTTATAAAGACAAACAGATCTCATCCTTCGGCCTCTGTATGTATGAGGATTATGAAGGATTTGATTCATAATAGCCAGGCTAATTATATTTACACACTCAGGGCATTCTTTGATATCAGTTCAAATTTCCACTCAAGAACCATATAAGTTATTTAAATGTATAAGTTCATACATCTTTTGTCTGTTAAATGTTATAAAAGTGATATAAAGTGATATAAAAATCCTGTTTGGTTTTTTTAAAAAGGTTAATGTTAAATCCAGATCCTTTTTTTTTTAATTAGGCTGCAACTGAAGATGAAAATTTAACATCGTCTTTCACTTCAGATAATTCACATTCTCCTCGTTAAGAGGTATTTTATAATTGTTTTTCCAAATGAAAGTTTTTTCCAATTGAAAGCTTCTTCTCAAGAAGGATATTATCAAAAAGTCAGCTACTTCCTGCTTTTAAGATTTTTGTTTTAAAACTTTTAAAATGTTGTGGCCCCTATTGTATTAAAATTTATTTTCAAAAATCAACTTTACAATTAATAACACTTGCATTGTTAACTAGCAGTTTCAGAAATACAAAATTTTTAATTTAACCATGAATAAGCCCATGTTTTTCCAATAGAACTTCTACTGGTCTCACTAATGATGAAAGAAGATTATCTGGAAGGAATAAAAGCAATACAGAAACTTGGGTAGAAACTAGAGAAGGAGGTCTGGACTCTCCCTATTTTATCTGTAAATAGGTAAATGCATAATTATCCTTACATAATCTCCTTGAATTTTAGTCATCCCAGTACTCATGAGTTTCTCTGTAGTTTCAGGTATCCTCAGGTGAGTGAGAGAATAAGAGAAGAATGGGAGAATTTTACCCACTCAAAAAAATCTGAGGAAAAATTTCTGTGAGCTTTCACTCCATTCTTGGGTTTAGATATTTATACTTCAGAGAAAGAAGTTCTATTACATCTACACAGTTGCAGACAAATTTTAAAAATACCTAAGCATGCTGAGGGGCAAAGTCTGTTAAAACTTGGGACTTAGTGTCACAATGGGAACTGGGCGGGTGAGTGCATTTGAAAATCTGGTCCTGATATACGTGCCCTAGTTGGACTTAAGATCTTTTAAAATTCTGTCTCCAGCTTCAAATGCTTGAAAATTGGGCTTTGGACTCTTCAAGCTTTATTTTTATTTAACAGATCCTTCTCAGAAGTTCTGAGCATCTACGGTTTGTGTTCAAGTGCATATGATCACTGGATACTCAGCACATATGAATTCCAGGCCTATCCTCATTTCTAGGTATTCTGGTAATTCCTGATAGGAAAATTGTGAAGTCTGCTTTTCATCTCTCTTTCTCATCCACATTCTTCAACAATGTAGCCTCAAACTAATTTCTCTTCTTTGTGGTTCCTGTAGCAGTTATGGGCCAAATTACTTCTATATACTCATTATAAAGACATTCTAAACGACATAATATGGTCCAGAAAAGCTTTTGACAAGACAGACAGCCAAGGGACTGAAAGGTGATGGTCTTTTGCCATTTCTGAGTGATGTGGCTGCCAAAACGCACGGACTTGAGGTTTAACCTTGCACAGACAGTGATCTGTCTTCATGAAAACCAACTGTCACATGCACATGCCTCAATTTCACAGAGGAAGCACTGGAACTGTAAAACAAGAGAACCTTGGACACCACTAAAGAGAAAAAATGTGTAGAGCTTTCAAGGCCTCACCAACAGCTAAAATTAACTCTGAATCACCCATGTGGATATATTCTGATGCAAACAAATGTGCCACAAGCAATAGCAATTACAATCTCCCATGGCCAGCACAACTGCAAATGAAAGTTTCTTTCTCTCACTAGATCTAAAAAAGCTGCTAACTCTTTTTTAGCACAGAACCACGTTTTTATCTGCAAGGACAGAACAAGCTGCCACGCCAAACATGATTTGAAAGGATAAGAAAGCATTCAGCATAACAAAGCACACATTTTTAAAGAAGGTCAGTATCATTTAATGCCACTGCTCTGTATTGAGCAAATCTATCTCTTCATTCTTCCATCACCCTCACAGAAAATATAAACAGCCATTAGGAGCCAGAAGGGCGAAGGGAAATGCAGAGTTTTAATTGCTTTGCCTTGGGAATGTTGCAAAGTTGGTCTTGCACAATGAATACTGTGACAGCTCAAACAGAGATTTATCTATGGAGTTAGAACTGCTTTAAAAAGAACACACATGAACCTGACAGAAAGTACTGACTGAAGACACAGTATCAGCTTATTAAACAATATAAATGAAGGAAGGATGCATCCACAGCTGATTTGCTGTGTCCATTTGGGACCCTTTTAGGCTGACAAGAGAAGCATATTATTGAGTGACAGAATTCAGGAGAATTTGGAATAAAGCAAGGAGAATCATTACTGTTCTGTACAGAAAATAAATATATTTATTGCCAGACTCTTTCCTTTTTTAACCCAGTGAGAGCAAACCAGCACAATGTTAGTAATTCAGTATTTTTAAGTGGAGAAAATGCAAAGCTGATCATTTTTTGCCCTGTTAAAAGAGCAGTAATCTTAATTGTGGAGTCAGAGCAAGGATGGCAAAGACTTTTAATACTGTATGTACAGTACCTAAAACAGTAGGGGACATAGGGGATCACTGCTTGGACATTAAGCAATTAACACAAATCAATAGTAACTACCTGGTTTCTATTTCACCAGTTTTGAAATACAGGGGTCACTGCTACTCCTAGCACAGTGTGTAAAACACTCCATTATACAAAGCTATATAAAAATACACGCAAAGGAAAAAACATTTTCCCACTTTCCAAATACTTTCATGGCAACTGACATGTTATTTAAAAAGACTTTCCTATTTAAATGAAACCTCTGCATAAAATTTTCCGATTTAATTTTGAATTTTTTTAAAAAATAAGAGTGATACAACTCTCAACACTTCAGTGAGAAAGCTAGAGGAAATTATTTATAGTTGCTGGTTTGGGATTTTTTAATAGGCTCATTATTTCAAACCAAGCTCAGGTTATTTACACATCAAAATTATGCAATACTGCTTCTTCAGGGCTTGTTTTAAATGACAGTAATGGGAGGATATGACCAAGCTACCAATAAAATCAAGGGGAAAAAGCTTGCATTTAGTTACATATCTTGCATGAAGTTTAGAACCTATTGATTTGGGAGGGGGAAAATCTATCATCCTCTTATTTGTCACAGATATCCTACCAGCTACCACTACCTTGATTTTTAAAAAATTAGTGTCAGTACCATAACCATACAGATTACTCACACCATTATGGCTAGACACATCAGAGAAGTTAAAGATTTTAAAGAATCTTTCTAAGTAAAACGGAATTGCTTCCATTTTGTAAAAGTACTACTAAATCATGGTAGCGACAACATGGCTAGAGAAACACTCACTTTGTGAGGTGGTGGGATGAGGCACAGGAGCCCTGAATATCACCGTGATTCAGCTCCAAAACTCTGCACAACCTGCAGAGAGTTATTTACCTGACATTAGAAACAAAACTGGGAATAGTGCTCAGATTACCCAGGTCCCCTGACTATGCCTTAATCACAAATCATTCTCCCTTTAATCAATGCTGATGTCCGTTTCAAGGGGGTGATTTCAGGACATAAGTCATTATTATAAAAACTAAAAAGATGTAAGAATCCAAAGGCCATCTCTACAAACCTTTGTGTTTATATACCACCCACTCTTCACCAAGTACATCTAATTACTCTGCTATGTAACAGCACTTGGTATTCAGTTATACTCCAGTAAGGAATACTCCAGTGTTCTGCTGCACTAAATATCTACCTGCCTATTAGTTCCAACCTTGCAAATTAGGAAGGAAACTATGAGCTGCTACAGCCCATTCCTCAGAGAAAGCAGCTGTGCTCCCATCACATTTCCAGAACAAGCAAGTGAAATGCTATTACTGTGATTAAAGAAAATTAATTCTAGATTAGGTCATTTCAAGACATAGCAATAAATTCCACCCTTAGCTTTCAAATTGCCCATTATCTTTAACAATTTTCTATTTATTACCATGGGCTGTTTTAGAAGACACCATATCTAACTGAAAGAAAGGAAAATGGCTTTGATTGCCTATATTATATTTACTCTAAAACACCTTTGTTTTCCAAGTGATTTAAAAAGTCAGCACTACATTACAGAGAATACATATGTTATATTAACAGATACTCTTGGTTCACCACGATTAGGCCAAAGAAAAAATGCAACAAATGCAATAACTGCACATGCATGTGAGCATGAACTTGAATATACAGAATGCACCGAATTTTTAACCCCATCCTTTAAGTCTTTCATGTATAAAAATGCAACTTCACATCTGGTGAAATGAAAGACATTTGGGAAATCATTGGTATAGTCTTTTGGACTATTTTATTTCCTTTCATTTTATTCATCTCTCATTTTGCAAAATTTTTTCAAGAGAGACTCAGTATTTATTCTGGCAGCTTTGAATGCCTGCAATGAAACTGTCACCATGTCTGCCATTCTTATGTCCACCAAACAAAGTAGAATCACAGAATAATTTAAATCACACTTTTTAAAAGAAAAAAGAAAAGAAAAGAAAAGAAAATAGTTATCTTCAAGACAAGTGTGACAAAAATGCCTAGATATTAGTGGGGAAAATCCAATCCACTAAAAAGTAAGTTCTTCTTTGAAGTGCTGAGGCTATGCTGCTTCTAATTTCTGTGGACAGAAGCATATCCAGAGTACATAATACTTTTCTTCTCATTATTTGACTCTCCTAATCAATGCTACTTTGACCAAGTTTTGAACTCTGGCATGGGTTGTTTAAATCCAGATCCTTCTCACACCAGACCAGGAGTTGTCTTTCACACCAGACCAGCACAGGAACTGCTTGGGCCTGATGGCATGACAGTGTTGCTGCCACTCTTGTTCACACATCATATAGAGTTTTATGCCTGCTTTACAGGGATCAAACAAATTAACAAAAGGAAGCTGTGCTGGATCAGGGCCTCATGGAGCTGCAGCCCTTTGGGTTATACAGCAGAAGCCACGCTGAACCAGGGTCTGAATTCACAGAACTGGAGCTGTTTCCGTACCAAGCTTTAAATCTTGAATTCAACACTAGTGTTTGCAGACATGAACACTTAAAGCTGATATACACTGTCCATGTTACTAAAAGAATTCATCTTGTCAGCTTCTTCCACCCTCTCCTGTTTGATGCCACTCCCTTACAGCACTTTCTTGGTCACTGTAACATGAACCAGACAAAGAGAAGTACCCAGGCTAAATAACTTGCAGGTGGATTCTTTCCTTGGTTACAATCCTGTTTCCCAATCCAGACAGGCATGTTCATGCCACCATGAATTATCAGAGGCAATAGGTGGGTGGGAGTGATCACTGCATTTTTTTAAGCAATTGCAAGATCTTCTGCAGGCCTACATATCTGTAGAACTACTGCACTTTATCACCATATATAGAACTACTTCATTAATCATTTGAACCCAAAAGGGGTGCAGGCAGTGCCCAGATACCAGGGGACACAACTATTAATTGAATCAAATCAAATAATCAAACTGAAATCTTGGCAGAAAGCTTCCCATATTCTTGCAAATAATCTCATGGGAATTTTTTATGGATGCAAAAATTCAAAACTTTTATTCAGTCTCATCTAGAAAAAAAGAAGGTAACTGTCACAGTGAAGAACCACCTTGTATCTGGGTTATTAACTCAGTGACTCAGGAGGAATAGTGCCACCTACTGAATTAACTACAGTCCTTAAAATACAACCTAACAAAATCATCTCTCATCTGCTGGTTATTGTACATGGATAAGTTCTTTGTCCAGTTAGTTTAATAGAGAATTGTAGTGCAGACACTTCAAATCACTTGGCATCTGCTGGTTTTCCTTTGCCAGGTGCATTTCAAAAGCTTATTCACAAAACAAAAGAAAAAAGGTTATTTTTCTCAATGTCTTTGCAATACTTTCAAGAACCTACATGGGCACAAGGTACTTGGAACAGTCCAGGAGGGAAGTAGCTGTTGGCTGCTAAATGTTACAAGAAAATAGAAGCCTGGAACGCACAAGCAATGAGACAAATCAGAAAGAAAATAGATCTATGTTTACTGTTTCTGCAAATATCCAAGGAAATCCAAAATCCAGCAGTGCAAGCATATGGCATTAAAAGAAACATGATGGACATGGCTGCACACCACTACCAAAATGTCTAACATGCAAAAGGTATATATTAAATAAACCGAAAAATGAGTGGGATGGAAAGAAGTTTTGGTGGCATTAAAAGAACAGATTGAGATAAACAAGATGAGGTTTAAGCACATAAATCTCTTAAGTAGTCACTGAAAAACTATGTCCTTCTATGACTTCTCCTAAAAATTCAGTCAAGAATTTCCTTCAGGAAAAGGAGGAGAGGTTAAAGACTCACCATCAAAACAAATACTGTGCATCAAGATGATGGGTGGATATGGAGAAAATGTTGATAAGCTATTACGGACTTTGTAAACCAAAGTAATATTGATAGGTCAAATGATACTTATGCATATAAATGAAGTATATGCAAATATTTCATCATCAGTCATGTCAGGAGGGAATTCAAAGAATTGACTGCCATAAAAATTGCCAGGTGACTAAAGAAATGTGCACACACTTAAATCTTTGACTTGGTTAAGCAATCAATATCATCACAGGTTATTCTATGGTTAATTACTGAAAATAAAACAATGAAGTAATTTTTTTCAAAATTTATAAACAATTAAGTAAGTCCTGGTAATCATAAAATCAGATTCAGAATTATTCCTTTGGTCTTTCTTAGAATTGATGGTACAGAATCCAAATGTACACATTGTTTTTTTAAATCATAAGCACAGAGAAAAAGCCCTAAGAATCTCAAGAGATTTTATTTTAGAAATAACTGTCTTTACATTTTCATGTCCTTAAAAAAATCGATATTAAAGGAAATTATATAAAAGTGTATAAGTTCTTTAGCTGCATGAATCATACAATGCAGAGTTGATATCCTGTATTTATTATTCACATACATTTCCCAATAAGACTTCAGAGTATAAGAAATGACACCCAAACTCTTTGCACTGCTGACAAGAAACCAGGTATTTTCCAAAATACCAGAACCAATGCTATCAATAACTGTTTTAAATTACTTAATCGCTATATATTACAATTTTTAAAAATTCCTTCTGTATTAGAGTGTTCCTTTTGTAGAATGCATAAATTCATAGTAGGTGTTGTTTAAGTTGATTGTAAATTGGTACATACACAACACATATGTAATTACTTAGAAATGTATTATGTAGCTGTTGAATCACTTTGTGAGGGCATGTTTGTACTACATGAATTTCCAAATGGGGTTTTTCTCAGAAAGATGAAATACCATCAAGAAATGCACAGCTTTTGAGGGAACCGTCTCATGATAATCTTTAAGGACTCTCTGTGGATTTTCAAGTCATCTTGTCAGGCAGCAAAAACCCCTTTACATGAGCTATCTGACCAGACACAGAGCACGAGTAGAACAGCTGAGAACAACTTCATCCCATCCTCACTGAAGTCAGTGGAAAAAATATCTGCAGGATTTTGTAACTGAAGTGCATAGGAGCCTTTACAACAACTTCAATGAGCACTGAATCAGTCCCAGCAGCAGCAGCAGAAGCTAGTGGGTAATCACTATGGGTAATATATGAGCTGTCCTAAGGCTGCAATGTATTTGCATAAACCTTTTGTTGAATAACTTGAAGAACAAAATAAATCAAAATTGAAATCTATTCACAGTTAAATGGCAAGCTGAAAAAGAGATTTAGTGAGTTAAATTATTCACCATGCTCCAGTGAAAGCATATTTCACAGATTCACATTCCCGAGTGAACTCATGCTCTGCCACAGCCTAGCTAAATTTAGCATGAATAAGCATCTCTGGACAAATAACAGCCAAATGAAACAGGTGCCTTAATACATGCACTCAACACCTGTTATTTTGCAGAAAATCACAAGCACACATATTTGTTCTCATTTGATTTATTAATATTTCCAGTGTGTATGAAGTTCTTTTGCACTGGTCACACAAACAGGGCCTTGGGCTAATATGCATCTGTGATTCTGCACTAAATACAAAATTCGAAGAGTTTTTTCCTATGCCTGACTGGTTTATAGTACTAAAATATCACTTGGTTATATCTACTATAATTTCTGTGAATTACTTTTCTTCCGCTTTATACTCCTTGTGAGATGAGGTGACCAGAACTGAAAAGACAAATTCATATGTGGGCATTGTATTATTCTTCTATACATACAGCACTATGAGGGCTGCTATGAGGAAGTTAACCTCATCCCATTTGTATCCTTTCCTTTCTGTATTACAGCCTCTGCATTGTGGCTCCATAAAGATGGAAACTGTATTTCACTGGATTCTATGGACTCCTCCGGAGTAGTGCAGTTTCTACATTAAATCCTTTCCAAAAATTCATATCTGGATTTTTCTCTAACACATTATTTTGTCATCCTCTTGCCTTTCATTAATACTTACTCTGTTAGAAGTACTCTATTTCAAAGGTGCTGTTAAACACAATTCTCTCCAAGTTGCTGGTTCCTTTGTTCTTGGAATGTAAACACTCCCAGGGGATTTTGAAGAAGAGGAATAATCATTCTCCTGAGAAGGGTTCCTGCACAAATGTTCACCTTTGCACAACCACTTTGCTACCAGTTCCTGAGAGAACACTGTAAACATTTGTGGAGAAATGATGTCCCATGAAATAGGACAGAGGAGCAGAGTTACACTGTCTGGTGCCTCATTTGGAAATGATGGGAGAACTCAGGGGGTCCTGTGGTGAAAGAAAATGCTGGCCAGAACAACATCCTGGATGCTGAAGAGTTCTGAAGTTTCTGCAGTGCAGAATTCACTGGAAAGCAAATTGAAAATAAGACTGCTTGAAGAACAATAAAAATCAGTAACAAACACTGACACTAATAAGCTGAATGACTGGCAGTTTGATCAAACACTGTTATAAGAGTGATGAGCAATTCAGTCACATTTGCCAGGATAAATATTAATTGTATGTTAAAGTATCTCCTATCTTATTGTAGCCACAGTAAAAGACAAATGACTAAAACATAGGCATGGAAATGTGGAAATAAATGCAGAATCTCAAGAATTAAAGCAGCTAATAACAGTGTTGAATGACAACTGGGTGTCCTTGCTGAATTCAGATGCTTAAGAAAATTTATAGCTTGGCAAGAGAGAAAAATGAATAAAGAGTTTGAAAACATTCTCATTCCAAAATTAATACAGATGATCTAGGACACAACATTTTACCCAATAGAAAAAGTCACAAAAACTAACATAAATATTGAAAATCAGTAAGAGAGCACACAAGAGGTAATGACCATCTGAAGAGTAGATAGCTCAGAGAAAAGACAGCTACAGAGAGTGAAAAGGAAAATCAGAGTTGAAAACCCCAAACTTTATTTAAATTAGCTGTACTGAAAGAGAACTAGAAAAGTCGTTGGAGTGAAAATAACAATGGATATGGGCCATAAAATGGAGGAGAGAAGGATCAATCTGCTAATGGTTCTGACCTCCCTACTCAAGCTAACATGGTCAGGGCAAAATAAAACATTATAGTCAGACATGGTAAACAGCAAGCAAGCAGATAATTGCACAGGCACACTTTCTCGTCAGTGATTTTTTTTTCCTCATAGTTTATCTGTGATTATTCAAAAGCAGAGGTAATGATCTACTTAGTTTATGCATTAATTTACGATCCAGAAAATAAAGAGCAGCAAATAATGATTACCATCACTGTCTTGCTTTAAATCTTGCTAAAAAATTCTCAGTGGCCAATAAGCACTCATTCATTTAGGATTTTTTTTCTTTCCCCTTTGTAAATATTTCTGCATTTCATCCACTTGGCTTTCAGAAGACAATTTTACCACAGAACTGCTAACAGTAAATAACATCAAAGTCTTCAGTGGCATAAAGATGTAAGCAGTTTAACTCTATATACATAAATTCACTGACTTCAGTGAGATGCATGAAGTCAAACAAGTATCTTTGTTTTTGGAAAAAACAAGAATTAATTATTAAAATACATTTTTCAAACTCTACTTGTAGAAAACACTTTTAAAATCCTGAAACTGCTGTACTATATAAAACTTGGTTTGATCTTCTTAAAGAAAACAAGTTTAACTGTCAAAAATAAGCTGTTGCTCAAATCTTTTGGAGTTCTGATCCAGGCAGCAATGTGCTGGCACCTAGCATTTCTTTTTCTCCAGAAATATACTTCTGAGTAAAGCTGTTCATAACAGGAAATATAATCATCTGTTTAGATACTTTAAACACATTCATATATTTTGCAAAGGCAACTTCTTTCTTTTTGCATTTGTCACAAGCAAATTTTTCAGTCTGGCTGTCAAGTGTGAACAAAATTATTTTTTCTGAGGTTCTCCAGAGCTCTTATTAATTACATTTATTGTGGGCTTGTATTAATTCTAAATGTGCTATCAGTTTTCACTGTGCATAATCTGCGCTCTCATATGGTCCTTTATGCCATCATTCATCTAACATACCCACAGAAGCAACACGTGTGAAAGACAAGACATAGAGTTCAGCATCTTGTTGCTCAGTGCAGATCAGAACTGAAGAAAATGGCACATTAGTGTAACAAAAATGGCACAATGATGATTTCTTGATGAAACTTGCAGGAATATCACAAATGGTGTCAGCTGGCCTAGTCCCAAGGGCTCTAGGGATTTACAGGTTAAAGCCAATAGGCTTGAACTTATCCTGCAAGTTAATTGAGAGCTGATGTTGACTGCAGAGCCTCTACAGAGGATGCTCATGTGAGGCACCACTTAAGAAGCAGGAAGTCATACTTTGCACCAGGTACCCATATTTTCCACCTCCTGAAGACGGATACTGAGGGGAATTCTAATCACAAATTTAGCTCCTAGACCAGAGCTAACTACATTCAACATGGAACATCTCCTGCTGAAACTGTCAACAAAGAAAGCCCATATATACAGATCTAGAAGTCACTCCAAGACACTGCACAGAATGTTCACTGAGATAATTCCATTCCAACCCCTTTCTAGTAATTACACAATGTTAAACGTAATGTATTGCCAATTATGTTGCCAATTTTCTTAAATTGATGGGCTCTGTCCTCAGCAGGTCCCCCACTTAGCCTGAGCATTACACCACAGTGGCACAGCTGTTTGCTTCTGCTTCTGGAAATAAGGCAGCCCTGTTCTCTGCTGTGCTGCATGAGATCAGCATGCCTTCAAACACTTAAGTTTGAAAACAGGGACCAATATATGTAATAAACTGGTCTTAATGTCAAGGAAATCCTCTCCCTTAAAATGTATCATCATGTTCCAGGAGCTGTCCTCAACATCAGGTGTTTGAATGTTTTTCCTAATTAGCATTATGAAGAAAGTAGAAGAATAAAGACAAAAGTCTATGACATGGAAGAGATCCTAAAGAAGAATTTATTATTTTCCCCTTTTCCACCTTATTTCAAGCTGCAGTATCATAAAAATAGATGGACAATTTTTAAAAACACTCCTATAAGGCAAAGAAAACACAATAGGTGCTAGTGCCAGTCTGGCACCCACTGGGTCCTCTGCCTTGCCAAAATGTTTCATTGAGCTGCTGGCTGAAAGTGTGAGGAGCATGCTGATGCTGCAGCTGCTGCTGTATTTGTTGTGTCCTATTCTGGTGGAGATTCTCCAAGGATTTCCTCCAGAACAGCTCATTTACAATACAAATATAATAAATACCCCTTACCTAAGTTCCAAAAAATCCTTCTCAGTAACAGGGATCCTTGAAAACACTAAGATGCAGATCTAAGGCAGACTTAAACCGAACATTAAACTCCGTGTTTGTTTTAAACAAACAAATTATTTGCCATGTGTTACTTGCTCACTCTCTGCAACCCCAAATCATTAACAGTTGGGCCAAACTGCTGAATGCAACGTTTTGAAAAGGAAATGCATTGTTTTAAAACATCTCTGTCAACTCTCATTAGTTTGTATACAGAGTGAATGGGTGTCATAGAATGTTACACATCTGCCCTGCACCACCACAGAAGTACAGAGCAGTTTAAATTCACAGGTAAATCCACAAAACTGCATTTTACAACCTGAGCAAGAAACAGAAGATCTGTGTTTTGCCACAGGTAGAGAGAAAGAAAAAACTGGATATGTTTCCAATTTTGGACACACAGAATTGACAAAAAAAGCCACTGTCCACAGGGATTAGTAAGGAAATGCTACTGTAACAGAGTCCTGAGGAAGAAGCAGGATGCCTTGTGCATGTGGTGGGCAGCCAGTGAAAGGGCATTGCCAAGTACCTGACTGTGCTATGGGAGAGAGCTCAGACAAAGAACAATGTCATTTCACTGTCCCCAGACAGAGTAAACTGAAAGCCAAGCTGTGGCTCTCTGGGTCACCAGCTCCATAGCAAGTTCTCCCTGCACACAATATATTTCATTTTCAAAAAAATTTGTTTTCAGAGAGGTGAGCTGAAAACCGTTCAAGATTGCCAATGTTTACAACATTTAAGCCGGCAAAAGCCAGCTGTTTAGCATACATTATCCAATTACACAATCATGGCTGAAAATGTTTTGGTAGTATTTTTTTAATCTTGATTAACAAAAATTAATAAACTTATGTACTAGTTTTACTGTTCAAAGTATTAAAAATTATTTTTATTAGATAAAAGCTTCCTTCCAGGGAAGCTTTCAAATAGTATTAATAATGATAATGATAATATTTAAGTAATGGTAAGTAAATTTAAAGTCAAATATATTATGCCATATAGGTTCATATACTTTCTTTGCCTCCTAAGCTCTGTCCAGTCACAATTTTGGTGTAAAGACCATCCAGGGCTACAAAGCCTGGGTGGTTGTGAGGGGAGCTGTGAGTGCACACTCCATCTATAATGCATGCTCCACACTGCCACTGATCTAGCAGGAGCAGGGAGCAATTGAGAGCAAGAAAAATATGTACTTAAGCATCACCTATCAAGGCAAAACAAAGGAATTACACCTTCAGCTTGTAGAAGGAGGACAAATGTCTACAAAAATAAATACATAGGAGCAACAGGAATCTGCCCTCTTCCTTATAGAGCTTGCACAGAAAGTATCATCTTCCACACTGTAACTCAGCTTGGTGTGTGAAAACTGTCTCCAGAGATTCATATTTTACAGCAGATGTTGAATAATCCTTTCTGTACTTGTAACATTTCAATTTACTGGGATAGATCTGTTTTCATGCAATATTCTCTATTTCTGGAGAGGATGAACACCTTTACCTCCCACTGACTTCACTTGGAGCTATGGCTGCTCAGCAGCTGGGATTGATGGGCCCAGGATCTTTTTCCACAACAGGAATTGATGAAGATTTGCATTGTTTAATAATAGTAACTTGCCTAATGATCTGCATTCCCTCTCTATAGGTTCTCAGAAGAATCTGACATGAATGGGGGCATGGCTTTTTTAAAATTTGAGTACCAGCCAAATTTGGGGGAAAAAAAACCCCCAACACATTCTTAGAATTTTTTCATTATGGAAATTTCTTTCAGTTTATAGGAAAAGAGCTTGTAGGAAATAGTAACTACCACAGGAAAAAAAAAAGTTTATCTTCTATTGTGATGTTTATGGGAAACCCTAAGAACAATTCTCATTCAGTATTTCAACAAATAGACAAAAATTTAGGGATTCTTAAATAGCGCATGTAATTCCTATGTTGTTCATATGTTATACAAAATAGTTACCATTATCATGCTTTTGAAATAATCTTGTAGTCCTTCTTTGTAAAAAGAACACACTGAAAGGATGTTTATAATAGTACAGTATTAGCTGATAGTACAGTAAGTTAGGTAAAAAAAAAACTAATGTAATTGGGATTAGAAATCTTTAAAAGATCTTTGTCAAACTGGAGTTCCATGAAAAGACAGTAAATTTTATTAACCATAGTTTACTGGAGGATATTTCTCTGGCTCTGTTTGGCACACATGCTATATAAATACATTGTTCAGTGTAAAAAAGTTACACCCTTTTTACCATATGAAACTCCCAATAATGCTGAAGATCAGAAATCAGCTACATGAATGAATTCAGATAGAGATGCCTGTTTGGCTGATTTGAATTCAAAAGGAAACACTTTTTGATCTGGGTTTATTGCAGTGAGAAACTGCTGTTTCCATAAAATTCAAAGTAATTAAATGCAGATAAGAATCTTTGTTTATCAGGAATAGTTTTTTAAAAAAGTTAATATGCCACTTGAGGCCACAATGAAGTCAGCAGTTTCAGTTAGCACTACTTAAATTTTACAGTAGATTTTTTTCAGAATAACACTTTTCATAGCTTCTTACAGGTATGAAAATAGCTTTCCATTCATGAACTACAATACCCTGAACAGTAAGATTCATGTTGTTTCCAGTGTTTTGTGAACAAGGCAAGAAGGAAAGAAAGCCTCCAGTGTGATTCTCTCCTGAGTATCAATACATTGTCCCAATATCTCAGGCTCAGCGTCTGTTAAAGTTGCTGGAGCTAAATGTGTGGAGGTGAGTGCAGGGAGGAGAGAGCATATGCTGCAGCCTTTTGACACATACTGCAAACTGCTGGTGCAATGTACCCTGCTGTGTAGCCCTGTAGGAGAAATTGGAAATGTTTCATCCATGCCCTAATGTTAGAGCTGACCCAGGGAGAGGCAATACAGAACTTTTGTTTCTTCTGTTTGCTCTATCTTTGCGCCTCCTTTAAGAGCAACCCTTATGGGACGTGTAAGGTGGCACGAGGGAATATTGCAGTAATCCTACATTCTTGTGATTCTAAACTCCTGCAACTGAGGTAATTCTGTTAAAGATCCCATCAGAGTTTTAAATTATAACACAAGGCACAGGCTGTACAATTACTACAAATTCTGTACAGGACTAAGAGAAAAGAAGACAGGCAAGAGAGTAGCAGCAGCACGTTGAGGCAGCTGGGTCAAAGAGCATGTCAGAATCCTGAAAAATCATAGAAAGACTCTAAAGAGGCTGACAGACATTCTCCACCAGCAGAAAAGACATTGGGACCATGAAAGCAGAGACTGGTTTGAAGAACAGCTCATTTGAAAGAATATGAGGCATAGCAGGCCAAAATGACTTGGTGTTAAAGGCATGTCTCTGTGATGGGCTGCATGGCTCTAATGCTACAGAAATAGCATGGCAGATACTTTATGGAAAAAGCTCAGATGTACAGGGATGAGCATCCCTTACCTTCCTACTTGGCTCCATAGAGGAAATCAGCGACTCGATTTATTTTACAGGTTCTCAAATAATTAATACTGAGATACTGGCCCTGAGATAATGCAAGCACTTCATTACTTGTTTTAGAAATAGCATCAAAACCCTTCCTTCTCCTTAGGCAACCACTACTTTAAAGTCTCTCTTTTCATCCTGCATAATAGGGATTGGAAAGATTGGAGGCAGAAGACATGAAGTGAAGTAAATCAGTGAATAATTACTACCCAACACAGAAGAAGAAGCCAGCAGTACTCCTAAAGGAGTGAGACAGACAGACAGAGCTAACATGCTGTAGTAATCCTGTCACAGCAATCCAGTCCCTTGAACTGTTTCTTTCAGCTGAGAAAAAGATGCTGCATCAATGACTTTGCAGATTAAAAGAAAAAAAAATCATCAGAAAAAAGCAGAAATAGACTAGACAAAAAGAGAGGCGAATGCAATAATTCAATAAAAAAATCACAAGAAAACATTTGACAAAATTGAACGATGCTTGAAAGCATAATCTATAATAAAAGAGGAAAGTGAGAAGCAGAATAAAATTTACTCCTTTTTGTTCCAAACTGTGATTTGTCTATTATATAATTATCATAACATAACATTTTTATAACATTTTCCCTAAACAGAAAGTTTGTTCAGTGTTTCACTGTCTAAAACCTATGGGTTCCCAGCCCTTGTTCATCCACCAATCATATCTGAAGTAATGAAAAAAGTCCCTAGTTCCACTGCACATCAGAGAACCTTCAGTTTATCACATGCATGACATGGATATACCTGTGCCCAAAAGTTCATACACCTTATGTGACATGAAACACAGGAATTTTACTGCAATACATACAGCAAGACAACTATATTTGTAGGCAAATTTATATTATTTCAGAATTTGAGGAGGGAAACTTCTTATTTTACAGTTATAAATTTCTGTGAGTACCTTGAAACTGAAAGTCAGTGGAAGAAAATCTCTCATCCAGAGGTACAGAAGGTATTAGGACATTCTGTTCTTATTGATCTGGGAAATGCTGGTCTCCTCTAATCAGCACGTCTATCTTACCTTGTTACTTCCAAACCATTAGAGCAGTCTAAAAGAAATATGTAAGTACAGGGGCTTTTAATTGCTTTGTACAAATTTAGAATGAGAAGTTCACAGGTGATATTTCCATCTGATTTGTACCTTGGCCATGAGGCTTTTTTTTCCATTATTGTGCAGCTAGCAATGCAGGAAAGACTAGAACTATTAATAATCATTCGATCCTGTGCATGCACAGCATATTCAGCCCAGTAACAGCAGCCCAGTTCAGAAAAGAAATGTAATTTGCAATGTAGTCCTCTAAAGGGCCATGGTGTGCTAAATGATTTGTTAGTAATAAGAGTTGAAAACAAGAACTGCTCAAAAATAGGTACAAATAAATTTTTTAAAAGCCATACCTTCTCACATGTCAAAATTATCACTATCTATAAGAGACCTTCAGAACTTCATGGTCATCACTTACATTTGGACTTTTCCACTCCTTTAAATGCAACAATATTGTGACAAATATATGTGACAGTGATGGCAAACTTACTACTCAATTACACATTATTAGGCAAATATTTTTACATCATAAAATTTTAAGGATGTATTTCCCCTTTTTTCAGAACTCTAAGTCTAAGATGTTCTAAATATTCTACAACCCTATACCTCTTAAATTTGAGCAATAAAAACAGCAGTGTGGGATGTAGTGGTTTAAGTTTTTTAATTTTGTGTACTAGGCTAATATGTGCTTTATCCTAGACAATTTTTGAAATATATATAAGGAATGTAGGAGCTATAGTGTATAAAAACCTAGCATGATATTGTGTTACCTTTCTGCTGCAGGTTTGCTTCTGAAAGTTACCTTAGCAAACAGAAATTATACTTTCAGTTATCCTTTTCTCATGTGTCTGGTATATATTACATACCACAAGGCAAACTATTTTTGAGACCTGTGATATGGAAGAACAGTGGATCAGTATGAAAAGTTTAGATCTCTTTAAAAAACTACTTAAGAATGATGTCACAATTCTATCTTATTAATTACTCTTCCATTTCATTTTTTGTTTGTTCATCCTTAGTCTCACTGTGGAAACTAGAAATTTAAGCCAGTTGCATTGAGACCACCAGAGAAAGCTGTTAGTGATTTAGTGTGCACAGGACTATGTTCTAAAACCTGCGGAGGCAGCTGTGGGCAATCTGGCAGAATTCACATGTAGTAAAATTTTAATCTAGAACACTGATGACATGGAGTCCATTGCTGCCTTCTCTCTTTCCCAACAACAATTTTACATCTTTTATAATGCTATATGACCTTTCAAATATGGTGCAGCACACAAGAAAATCATCTGACAAATATTCAGGACTTCTTAGCCATGTGTTTTGCCATGACAAGGCAAAAAATGAAATTAATTTCCTGGAAGTAGTGATCAATTTAGACATTAAGTAATTCTAGACTACTTCTTTTCCTCAGAAAGAGCTCATTTTCACCACGTGAAATATGTGAACATGTGGTGTGCTTAAGAAAAATATTGTATTTATAGCAGAAATTGAAAGCAGCCAATAATCATTTTAAAAATTTAACCCTAGTCTTGAGCTAAAATCCTCTGTAAGCTGTTTAGATCAATGCTTTAAAATACATGTTCTGTAGATTAAAAATTATCAATGCTAATTTAATTTACATGATTAATTTCTGCAGAATAGTGATATTTCTGAGAATTAAGGCCAAAAAAATAAATAAAGTAATATAATTAAAATATCACTGTTATGAATCTGGAATCTTTACAAATGTATTTACCGATATTTAGAATTCTAATATATTTACTATTGTAATAGTTCCCCAAGTTGCCACCAGTCATTACAAACCCAAGCAGAATTTCTCTGCATTAAACTTTGAAGGTGACACGAGAGGCAGAACATGAATGGAACACAACTGCCCCTTGGCCAGAATGTTAGAGAAGATCTCATTTGAGACTCAGGATATATGGACTTAAAAAATGGCTCTATGGAGTTACAAAATATAAAACCATGAAGTTGTGTGTAGATTTCTTTTTCTCTTCCAGAGTGTAAACATTTCTGGGAAAGTGAAATCAAGGAACAGATTCCATAGGGAACACATCGTAGTGAGTAAACCAGGCATGATTCTGTTAAAAGGAATGGCAATAAAAATAACATTTGCATATGGATTCCTTAATCTTTTGGTCCATAAATGTTTCCTTATTGTGGGAGTTGGGACCTGGCCAAGGACATGTTTATGAGTCTGTCCACCACAGTTTTGCTAGTCCAGACACTGCTGTTTCTGATCAAACATAAAAAATAGAGACTTAATATATTATTTTATGGAAAACAATGTACCACATAACTGGATGAGAAGCCACTCATAAGATAATAAGAAGTTATGCTCAAATGTGTCAGATCAATAAGCAACAATGACTGAGGCAGAAAGTATTTGTGTTGAGATTAATGGCCAGTTACAGAAGGGTTCTAGTGCTACATCCAGATCCATTAAATCCACCATCTCATTAACAATTAACCAAGTGACCTGTGGTTTAGTCATTATTACAAATACATGTTTGTTTTAGAAGAGACTATCATTAGGATTTTGATTTTGCTTCCATTCCTTGTACAAAGTGTGCCTTCATGCAGCACTAAACCAACGTGTTCTAATTTATATCCAATTCTTTTCTTATCAAGATACTCCAATAATAGAAATGGAGAATAAGTGTTTAGAAAGTCATTTTGTATGATTGAGTACCAACCAAATCCAATTTTGGCATTCTTAAATTAATTCAGTGCCAAGCCTAAATTTATGGAACTATTTGATTCCTCCATTTATTCTCCAGGCAGATACAGTACTGATAAAAACTTGTAAGATCTCCATAAATTTTTCTTCTTTAATTTTACATCGGGACAACCACCAGACCTTTTATTTCCCAACATGAATCCTAGGATAATCCCTAGGATAATTCCTAAAATGGAATCAACTTCCTTTTCAAGTGTACACATGGCCTAAGGTAGCAACTTTTCTCATTTCTTAATTTGTGCACATTTGAATTAGGACAAACTGGGATCAAGAGTGAAGCACTATTTGAATGGAAGCAAACAATTTTTTTTCTATCACATGCACTATATGTCCTTTTACTCTCCTATAAGAACCTCTGGAATATCTTTATTTTAGATGGAGGGAAACAACAAATGAAGATCCTATTTCATTTTATAGACAACACTCCTTCACTTCCCTTGTGGCTCCTTTAATTAATATTAAAACTAAAAACTAACTAAGAAACTTTTTTGGTATTATGAGTAGTTTACATACTGATAGCCCTGCTCTAAGGTTGCAATATCCAAGTGGAAGGATTATGAGGCTCCACAAACTTTCTTCAAACTAACTATTTGTTTTTTTAAAAAAGTTTAATTACCTATTCACCAGAGAGATTACAGATTTATATCAAAATAGAAGGTAAAGTTTTAAGCTGGTTACTGGGGTCATTCACTTGTGAATCTTCTATTGACTGTACATAAGAATGTGACATGATATTCAACTCTTCTGAGCACATCCAGCTCTCCTAGTGATTACACAAGCAGAATCTCCCTGAGAGCAGGACTGGATTCAAATAGGGATGAAGAGGCATGTCCTCTGATTACTCAATAAGTAATTCTTAAAATGAACAGAAGAGGCAACATCACAGTTAGCTTTGTTACGAGCCTACTAACGGGCTTCACAGAGATCACCACAGAGCAATGAAATGGAAATAACACAACTGATTTAAGGTGTACTTGAACCAGAGCACAAGGTCCTAGTGCTGTCTGGTACACTGCTGGCCTTGCTTCTGACAGCACAAGCAGGTCATTGTGCAAACTAAAATTTCTCTATAATAATTAGAATTGGCTGTGTATTGGCAAGTTGAAAATATCCTCAGGCATGCAACATTTTCTATTAATCAACAAATACACTGTGCATGTGTAAACAAGACAGTTAAAGGAAAGCATCACTGTAATTGTATAATCACTCTAATCGCCACAGTACTAAGAATTATGTAGAAATGCTTTGCATATTTCAAAAATGTAGTGCCCTGTGGCAAAATCATTCTGGCTTTTAAAAGAGAAATGTACTAAAATTGATACACACCCCTTGAAACAATTCATCTTCTCAAGCATTAATTAAGGCCTACTGTCATTCACCTTTCCTTAAACTAGATTTATAACATTTACCAACTCCTCAAAGTCTAAACAACACTGTCATTGCAGGTATGCTGTGAATTTATCAAGTCTTTACCCCATTGGTGTATTCCTTTTTTTCTGCTAATGCAGACACTAACGAAGGAAAAGAAGGAAGAATTATAACATAGCCAAAATAGAGAATGAGTACATTCAAATGGCATTGTCTTTTTTTTCACTTTTTAGTGCACTCATTAGACTTAGGATGCATGGTCAGACCAGCGATACCAGCAAACCTCTTTAATTGCACATTCTATTTGCCCCTGTTCCACACGTTCAACCTGCAGAGAAGAAAGACATTTAAAGATTACCAAGGCAAGTTTGTAATGAAGCGGATGCCTCTTTGTCTGTCCTTGCGCCAACAGCAGCAGAAGGGATACTAATTAGAGGGTGAATTATTAGCTTCCCATGGTGCACTGCAGGGGTATTAAAAATGAGTGTAGTTTGTTGCTTTCCTTTTAGATGGTTAGTACTGGTTTAATATATTCTTGTTTCTAGGTGAGCAGCAGGGGACAGTTTTTATTATTATAATTGTTGCATAATTACTGGCCTAAGGTTGCCTATTGTTAAATAAAAATGCTGAGATACTTATGTTTTATTGAACAGTACAAGCAGATAAAATTGTAATATATTTTCCTGAACAATATAAGCTTGTTATCTGGCAGCTTGGTGACAACTCTAAGTTGTCTTGTGGACAAAACTCTGATATTTTATAAAGACTAAGTATAAAATGGGATTTTCGAAAACTTGAAATACATTAACTTAAAAAAAAAAAAAAGAAGTTTTATTTTCGTTTATTTAAGAGGACCCAAGTTAGCATAACATAAGCTCACCAGATTTTACCTGATGAAGATTATGAACTAACCTTAGAATTAAAACCTGCAGCTCTCCTTTCTCTGCAATCACAAATACACAAATATATTCTAAATTTTCTGCCCATAATTTGTTTTTGTTATAATCCAAAACTGATAAACAACATAAGAAATCAAATACAAAAATGACTAGAGTAAATCAAAGAAAACTAAGAAAAATTCAGTATTAACCCAAATAAGAAATTTATAATATTTTCCCTGGTCCACACTAGCAGAAGAGCTGTCTGAATTTGTAGCAAAAAGGTTTTCATCCTTCATCTCAATTTCCTGTTGTGGTTCCTGCATGTCAGTAGGTAACAGGCTATTTTGATGTCCCATGGTTTACCCAGGTGGAGCTCTATCTGCCAAGCCACCTGCTCTGCAGCAAAACTGCCTTGAGAGAAGAATTCCGAATGTGAAGGATCGGCTCCTGTCACTTGTGTCCACGTCACATTTACACAGACTTCTCTCTGAATCGTGCAAATTGTAAGTGTAAATCTCCAAACAGCTATCCTAAATAAACAAACACTATTTTAACCACATCTGCTTCTTTCTACAGAGAAGGAGCAAAAGCATATAGAAGAAAGACAATTATTTGTAATACTTTTGAAAAGGGAATAAATTTCATGGAATTTTGCCAAAATCCACTTTAAAATTTGCTTGGCATTGCACTGAACTGATAAATTACCAGCAAAAATTATTCTTATGATATTTTTAATGGCAAAACCTCTTCAGTTTTCTTACTTTCAAGAAAGTAAAACAACTAAGAAATAGTTAAAACTGAACAAAAATTAGAGGACAGGAATTAATTAGCTATCTTAAAGAAGTCTTTCAATGGTCCTTCAATGCATTATTTTATTGTTGAGCCTTCTAAACTGAAAGATCTGGAGACACCATCCTGTTGCCTTAGAAGCTATTCTTCCTCTTGATACCTTCAGTTTCCTGAGTTGCATCCCTGAAACCCTCAGTTCCACCAGCTCAGATAAGATGCTGTCATTATGAAGAATTATTTTATCATTATTTTAGGAAAAAAAGGAAATGTTTTAAAGCTTTTATTAAACTAATTTTCTTTTCTCTCTAAATCATGACTAAATCTAAATCACAACTAAATAAAGAATCTAAAATTCTTTAAGGGAAGTACTTGTAGCTCCTCTGGTATATCCAAGCACACAATAGATTTCAGGGAAGAAATACTTAAGTATTGTTATATAATGAAAGAAAAGAGTATTACACTGTCCATCCACAGCTGGTGGAATATTGCACACAAAGGCCACCTTCCCCTCCTCAAGTTGTCAGTATCCTTATTTAACTTTTTCTACCTTGACCTAGAAAATACATCAGTCATTTGCTATTTCTGTAATGAAATGCTGATCTATGCAAGCCTGTGCTGGCAGCACTCTCCAGCACTTTCCCTGCAAGGTTCTGCTGGCTGCCAATCTCCGGAAACCCCTCGGTGGTGTTGAACAATAAGGGATCGCTGACCTTTCCTTCCTCTCCAATGAAAGAACTATTTAAAAGCTGAGGCTGCTGTAGAGATAAGACAGGTAAGGAACTGATTGCAGGTGCCATCAGTGGAGTCTTATGCTGTTGTGATTAAAGTTTTATTTCTGTGATATTTATATTGCCCAAGCATCTCAAAGCAAAGAGAAAAGAAATGGCTGTATAGTTTACAAACTTCATCTAAGACAAACCCCCAGTATTTCTATCTAGCCTAGCTTTGCATTTCTGATGTACAAAGTTGCCTATCGGAAAATCTCATCATTTCCCACAAAACCCCTGGTCTTATTGTTTCTGCTTTTTTATAATTTAAAAAGATTTTCCAGAAAGTGACAGAGAAAATTTATACTGTTTCTTTCATTTTAGGAATTCACTTTATTCAGTACTCTTATTAATAAATTATTTAATTTTTTCTTCCTACTTGTATTGATCTCATTCTTTTTTCTGGCTTCAAATTTATTTTGGGGGTTTTTTTCTTGTGTCAATGACCCCATGGAAAAACCTAAAAATCCTAAGTGATTATGTTTATGTAGTTCTGTGAAATCTTCCCTAAACAAAGCAAGTAAAAAAAAAAATCCCTTGGCTCAACTCCATGAATTCAGGTATCAAAGCATTAAAATTGACTGATCACTTACAAGAACATGCTCATTTCAGCCACCCCTTCAGAGTCCATTGCAATAATAGGTTTTAACCACAATTAAACTGATACACTTCTGAACAGTAACATTGTCTTTTGTTTCAAGGTTTAGAAGTGAAAAATAATATATTAAGGTATTATGAGAATTTTATGTTCAGAAACTGATTACACTAGAGCTAGACTCTGAGTGGGATTGTGTAGTTGCACAAAGAGACAGAGGAAGGAAGCAAACACCTCTGGAAAGGAATTGGTGTCTTTGCACTAACAGGCAACTCTCCCAATCCTCCTGTAATGGAGACACAGCTAGTGAGGAGTCCCTGCCAGCAGACTCTTCACAGAAGGAGGAATTTGATGTGAAGCAGTTGAAGACTTTACAACCCCAGTTCCAAACCCAAAGATGCAAAAACTGAGACTTTTAACTTGTGGCAAAGGTCAGCCTGGCCTGTTCACCCATTTAAATTATTTATTCAGCCACATAACAGAGCGTCAAAACTATTCACAATGTGTACGACATTTAAGAGGGTTTTAAGAGCACACAACTGCTATTGGCTTTGAATCTGAACCAAGTGACAAAGCTGTGGGGTTTTACTCTGCTTCCATCACTATTAGTTCCAAATCTAGCCTGAAGACCCCAGAACTGTCACAGGGTTCATGCACAAAGATTCTGCTGAGGGACATGAACCAACCTGCCCACATGGATACTGAGTACTATCAATTTGAGTGGAACCCAGTTAAAACTTTAATTTCTTTTTGCTTTTTTCCCTTAAAATTAATCAAGAGTGTGTTGAGAGGCAATAGGTTTGTCCAGAATGACTGCAGTGAGCCTCCCAACTGAAATGTTTTTATTCCCTGGAACCAACAAACATTTCTCTTAATAGTAAATCAAGCAGCAGCAGAAAGAACAATGCCAGTCTCTTGCACTGATATCGTTATTAAGCATTTGCACCATAGGATACTTTTTATAAGCATGATAACAGCTGTGTTTGTGATCATGAATCCTATGGAAGGAGAGACCAATCTGCATCTCAGCAAGATCAGATAGGATTGAGCAGCACCTTAAAGGTCTCATTGTGTAAGCCTCACTGGATCTGCTTTCATCATATTATTGAAGAGAAGGGATTGCCCAAAGCAAGGGTAATCAGGACCTAAAGAGTGACTGCTTAAGCAGAATGACAGATAACTACAGTCACTGTAAAAAAAGAGAACACAGCACTAAAAAAAAATCATTTAAAATAGGAAAGCAGCAAAAACACCTTCAAATACTTTCTTTTTATGATTCTATGATTACCACAGAGAATTTTTGGCTAAATATAAGTGTCCATTAACCTGAAGTTTGAGATGGTGAGGAGAGAAAATCAAAATTTAGTGTTATCAGAATAGATTCCATTCCGTGAGCTAGATTGGTCCTGTTTTCAACCTCTTAAAAACATTCTGCAAGGCTTTTATTCAGCCACCTGCCCCCATTTTCATAAAGAATAGTTCATGTCAGCCCACAATGCTGTCATTTCATAATGACATAGAACATAGCTGAGGGTCTTGTCATTTACAGGAGCTCATGTTGCTGCAGGAGTATCAAGGGTTTAGAAAGTGCATGAGGAGTGACCCTGAAAGTGTTCATGGAAGCTTTGTTCAGTGTCTCACATAGGTGTTGGAACTGAACAATCTCTGGCAGCTCCATATACCTCATTGAGAGCAATTGTGTGAGCTGATTACATCATATGTGGCAGAATACAGGGAATATAAAATCAGCCTAAGGCCCTCAGGATGGGAACAATGAATAAAAGTGTGGGAACAGAACCTCTGCAGTTTCTGCAGCACTTCACTGGCTACTATGGTCTATCCAGCATGAAATCTAATCATGCTAATCATAACCTTAAGCCCCATTAGACTGCCAGAACTGTAAAAAGTGGTCTTATTATAATTAACAGAGATTTTAGAAGTTGCTTTTTATGCTAGATCAGAAAAATAAATGGTTATTGCAGCACCACACATTTATCTAGCTACTGGCTGAATATTGTAACATCTCAAAAAAGATGCCAAAAGGTAAACCTCTCTTACAGTCAGAACAAATTCATTTACTGCCAGTAACATAAATATTTGATTATTGATTTGGATGTTGGCAAACAAAGAAGACAAAAATTTACTCAGGGAAAATACCAGGCTCAACTTCATTAGCTCACTCCAAACCCCTCTCCTGCCTGCCTTGTTATCTCTGCAGAGTACACTCAGAGCCTTCAGGCAGGCAATGAATGGTCAAGCAGTCAAGGCCAGTGTACAGAGCTTTCTCTTTGCTGTTCCATGCTCCTCACTCGTTTCCTATGCTCCACAGGATGCTGTTCCCCTCAGGGAACTGTTCTGGTCTGGGCTCATCCACAGCCCTCACAGCCTCTTTGGGGCCATACCTGCTGCAGCATGGGCTCACCCAACACCCACAGACCCTTTGGGGTGTGCATGCCCTACCATTGAGCAACTGCTCCTCCATCTCATTGTTTGTCCCCTCCCTCCCTTCTTCCGTCCAGTCTTAAATATGTTTTCACAGAGGTGTCACAAACTCCTCCAGATGGCTTGGCTTTGGTGTGTCCATCACAAGGTCTGGCACAGGGCAGCCCTGAACTCCTACACACAGAGGCCGCCCCTGCAGCCACCTCTGCCACCAGATCCTTGTCCTTTGCAGAATACAGAAGTTAGCAATTACTGGTCTGCTGCTGACCTGTAAAAACCTAGAGAAAATAAGGACTTATCAGGAGCTTTCCTCTTAAGAGAGAGAGAGAACACAGAATTCAAAAGTGGATTTTTGAACAAATTAGTTATAAATGCAAATGAAAAACAAAAGGAAAAAACTTGAGGGTCTTTTTCATCAGTTAATGCCACTAATATCCAATCCAGGTGGATTTTCCTGAACTGCGAATAGTACAGAAAGGTAGTCCTGAGATTCATTTCATTAGTATAAAAAGACTAACACTATCCCATTCACCACGTGCCTTTTGCTCTTTCCTATTTATTAAATCAATGCAGTCATAATTCCATTTAAAGATGATGTTTTAATGTATTTAACAACATCAAGGAGGGTTCCATTCAAAACTCTTTTAATAAAAATGGACTTCTAAAAATCATTTGAGGGGTTTAGTAGACTATTGGCCTTCTTCCTTTCCTATTTTTCTTTGCAACTCATGGATCACTAATGATGGCATTTTCACCAAGCAGCCGTAACATGCTAAATTAGTCTATATCCTTTTGGCAATTTAACAATGAGCATTAACTATTACACTTTAGAACCAAACAATATCATTGATACAAAACTACAAGGTTTTCAAAGGAAGATAATTAGAAGAAGAGCAAAGAACCTTCAGTGCTGAATTTTTTTTAATGAAACAGATGCAAAATTAAACATGTAAAACATGACAGATGAAGCAGCCAAAAAGACATACAATTTAGTAAAGTATAAAATGCAAACTGTTCATTCCTATTTATCAGTACAACAGAGAAATGTCAAGGAGTTTTAATGCTTAATGAGCCCATCAAGCTTAGAATGCACCAATTGTACCATTTTAGCTAATTGGTTACAACATTTTTGTCTCCACCTCTTCTTTGCCTTCAATACAGCAATGCAAAAACTCTGAACATCTTGCCTGGACTAAGTTACACCTTTTACAGTACATGGGGTAATTTGCGGCTGATTTTTGATGAAGGTGGTTCAGAAAAGATTTCAGGAAGGATTTTTTGGTTTTGACACGGCTGACATTTGTTTTGATAGATTACAACATAGTCAATACAAGTAATGATGGAACAATAATCAGTTCAGCTTCATTAGGATGTTGCTTCACCTTCTGTACAATCTCACATTGAACATAAAAGGTTTTAAGCTATCCATATCAAACATACAATATCGATATCAGACTTAGAGTGCAGAAAAATAAATTACTGGCATTATATTAACCAATATTCCTAGAGATCTGATGATCTAATAATTCCAAGATAATCTGTTGGGGATTTTAAACCAGTTTTCTAACCTGAAGTTACATGGCTTTATAAATGAAAAAGAATAAAGTATATCCTTTAGAATCCCCCTTTCATTGTAGAAACCATGCATTGAATTCTCTCTCTGCAGAATCCAATGACAAGAAGCTCTTTCTGGTTCCATCAGTTTTCTTTGAATTATCTTCCTTTCAATAGAAGTGGCAATGCTGAAGATTATCCATTCAAGGCATATTTCATCTCCTCCCTCTAAATAATGCTACCCCTTTAAATCCCAGTAATTATGTTTTATTGGTATAAGACCTCAAAGATCAAAAACACACCAATAAAAAAAAAATCCATGCTGAGTGATTGATACATATGGAAATTGTTAAGAGGCAGCTGACACCAGCTGGCTTCATGCTTCATCCAACTTGCCCATTAAACCTGCCCTGCTGCTCTGAATGAGTTCATAGAGCCGGGTCTCTGGCAAAACCTTGGAATGCTGACAAGCCACACAATCATAACTATTCAATATAGCGTGCATAATTGTATCAGCAGGCAGACAAAAGATTGTTATTATCACTGAACAACTAAAAAGTACAGAGCTTTACTCAGTGACATTAGCACTTGAATGCTGTACAGCAATAGTGTCTTTCAGATCATCCTGATTGGGAAATATTGATCCTTTCGTCTCACCAGCTGCTAAGCTTTACTAGGTTGCAGATGACAAGTTCTTAAAAAAAAAAAAATAAAGTAGAAGTTGGAGAGAAAAAGTGGCAGGAGGGAAACGAAACACAAATATGTGCAGTTGATTAAGTGGCTGGAGCTATCGGGTTTGTGTTATGTATTGATTCTCACAATTTTTTTATTTATTTGATTGATGTCAGTGGCGTTTCATGTCAACTCAAGCCACAATGATATTTTACAGCCATGTTTGTGAGAGCTGAACTAAATGAGAACAATTGGATCAGAAGTCCCTCAGTCACATTTCTTTGATTTAGTGAAGCAGGAGTCCATCATTATTGTGCTGTTGCTAAAACCATCAGTAATTAAAGCTGAGTGCTTAAATCTTTGAAGTTCATCAAACAACATGTCCAACATGCTTGTTTATTGCTAGAGATGTGCTAAACCATTAAGTCAACTAACCCAGCAAAAGCAGTCCTCTGAAGAACTGAAGAACCACAAGAAGTATTTGTTAGAAAAATGCGTTTTCTTTAAAATATTATTCAGCAAATAGCTCCAAAGCTGTTTGAGAAATGCAGAAACAACATGATTTTTACTGATGCTTCCCATGCTAATTTTCCACGAAAATGGAAAAGTACTACATTCAGAAAGTAACACCAATTAAAACAATGAGGTCCTGATTAGGAAAAACAAACAAATACAGTATACTTGTTGGGTCATTCCCATTCAGCAACATTTTTGAGGAATTTGCTTAAGTTTAAAAATTTACTTAAAATAAAAGCATGGGCTCAAACAGTTCTCTAATCAGAATTCAAAATATTGCTTTTAAAAGACAGTCCAGTACATTTCAAACTTTGACTTTAATAGCTTCTTTAACAGAGGGGGATGAGCTGTGATATTTTTCTATTGATAGTTCTAATTACCGTGTTTTACTTTAGAAAGTCATAGAATGACAAAATTGTTAAGGCTGGAAAAGATCTCTAAGATCAGGTCCAACCAAAGGTTGGTCTGTTCCTCTTCTTTCTAAACTGTATAAAAACACATTAATTCCTTGAGTTCCCTATCTGAACCAATCTGCAGAACCAATCTTCTCTTTAACACAGACTTGAGTTATAAAATTTCACCTATGTTTCAAAAATATGCTACTTTTAAAGATCTCTGTAACTCACCTGTACTTGTCACTATAAGGGACTTTTAGATTTAATATTTTTGCATATGTAAATTAGATAATTTATCTAAATAACCTGCAATGGCACACAGGTGAAAAAACTATCTTTTGCCAGGCAAAAAAAGTCCATGTTTGCAGAAACTCACACTTGTCCTATGGAGAAGTTCCTATTAAAATTCACTTCAAGAAGTAAGACTAACTTTCATGTTTAATTTTTTCTTTATTCCAGCAACAATAGCTTGTAACATAAAACTTAAAACTTGTGAAAACAAAGCAAGGTTTGGCTTTTGCCTCTTTCCTGTGCTATAATGAACCTTTAGTTCACTGTATTTTGGTCAGCATTAGTGGTTTTCAAAGGGCACGAACAGAAAACTGCTCTGGAAGAGTCACTGCCATCCACAGAGCTCCCTCCAGGCTGCTCCTTGCCCCCTGGGCACGGTCTCCACGAGTCAGGGTGCAAGATCTGCTGTAAGGACAGCTGAGATTGCATCCACAAGGGCATGGATGGAAATTATCTCCACTTTTCTAGGAGCCAGTTAAAATTCAGAATCTTGCTTTCTTACTAAATTTTCATTTTTGATTTTTTTCCCTGCCTATTTTTTTTTCTTCTCATGAAAGTACATTTTTAAAGGGTTGCTTTCATGATTTGTTATATCTCTGCAAAATATTTTTTTGCAATAAATGTTGGCAATATAATAGTTGAATAATAAGCAATATAAATGTTTAATTTTCATGTGTTTACTAGTGTTAAAATTATTTCAGTTATTTTATTTTTGATCAGCTACTATATTATCTTGTCATGATGTAGCAGCAAGAACATACATTAGCTGTTATAAATCACACATAAAATTAGGAAAGCATAAAGCAGGAAAACTAAAATATTAACAAAAAAATAAATTTCTTTTTTAAAAAATTGAATTTTCTGGGACTAGCTGGTCTAGCTACTCTCTGTACCAGCAAAGTTCATCATGCAGTAAAATTATTTTGTCAAACTCAGGGGCAGCTGTGCTGGAAGAAAAATGTTATTTAAATAAAGTCACTGCTTAAAATATTTAATTGGATTCAAATGAAGTTGACTGTCCAAAACAGCCGAGATGTAATTAACTATGTAACTATCAGCTTCAAACAATAAAAACAACCTTTAGTGATCATGTTTCTTAGCCACTGCTTTTTCACCACACCCAGTCAGTAAAAAAGGCAATTTAATACAAGCTGGTATGCACAAGAGTTTAAAAAAGGGAGCCAGATGATGAGAATTGTAGTTAACATACAGTAATTCATATGAAGAAACAAAAATGAGTGCTCTTTTTACCAGCAGCAGATTCTTCTTATAAGTAACAGACTGAAATTTTCATGTTCAGGACACCACATACAGATCTTTCAGTACAAGGACTCTCCAACAGAGCATTCTGATCTGTTAGAATGGAGGTGGGGTTTATTATTCTGTTTTTATCCTGATGGCCAAAAGCTTTCTGGGTATAAATGACCCCCACCATGTTCATTTTGAGATATATCAAGGTCAGCTCTGTAATGGGAAGCATCTTTCTTAGTACAAATTGAAAGTATTCAAGGCGTCTGTATAACTTCCAAGGTAGTTCTGATGCTAATTCCTATCCCATTCTCTTTACACAATAAACATATATTTCCATGACTATTTGTTGTCAGATTTATTTCTGTAAAACAACAAAAGGCAGAATTTAACCACTGTCTGAGACTTAATCCCTAAGATTTCCAAATTTTGGGGAATGAGCATGTAAGATGGAATTGAAAGCTGACCTCCCACAAGCATTCAGCAGATAGATCTGCAGGATTCACTGTTGGTTCTGAAGAATATTTGGACACCATGGTGAATATGCTGTAATTTTCAGGTATTTCTAAGGAGAGAAACGACCAATCCAGGCACCAATTTATGTCATGTGGATGCAAACTTTGTGCCTTGTTTTCTGTTACAAAGGATTATGTGTTACTTAGATGTCACTGTGAATGTGTAGCAAAGGTGGATGAGGTGGGGTTGCTGTGCTGTTGCTGCCTTGCACCAGCATGGAAATACACGGGGATCTAAGAGGAAAGACTGAAAGACTGAAGCATGGAAATACACAAAGATCTAAAGAAAGATGGAAGCAGTAGCCACTGAAGCCAGTAAACCCTGCCTTTAACATTCTACTGCTCTGGGCTCTGGCACAGGCTTAGGGGTGTCAATGCAGGACTCTGCTCTGCGATGCTTCTCTCTGTAGAGACACACTTAATGTGCTTGCATTTCTCCTCTCTATCTAAGTGATAGAGCAAAAACTCATATTCATATTATAGGGATGAATGTTGATTTGGTAGATAAATAAGAATGTAGGTAGGCCAGGACGTATGAAAAATCAGTCTTCATGGTTTTGGTGCACCAGCTCATACTAACACTATATAGCAACCATGAGGCCTTTTGATTGTGTAGTACAGTAAAAAAAATTGAAAACCATTTTAAAAAGAAAGATGAAAGTTAGTGTGAGATATTTAGAAATCTTGTAGAAATTGGATGGGGAATTCCATTACAGGCTTAATCCAATCAAGAAATGATAAGCCATGAGTCACTGAACTGCTGTGGGATACCCTGGGCTCATAATGTTATGATCGTTATCACTTCTTTTTAGCATTTAGGCTTAATGTTAATATTTACTACTCAGGTTCCCCAAAGAAGAGAGAAGTCATATCATACATATATTTAAGGATGTATAGTAGGTGATAATACCATTAATCATCTTTTAAAAGATACCAATCACTTTAACCAGTTAAAGAGAAATTACTTTAAATTAGTTTAAAAACATATTTTTTGTGTTTAAAACTAATATTCAGTAGTTGCAGAAGTCAGCCAGACATACCACTCTGATTGTTTTAGCCTACTAATGCCTTATCTGCTGTGTCACATATATTTAATACACTGGGGAAAAAATTGTATATTATCAAATATTCTGCTTTATCTGGTAAAAAGGAGAGAAACAGATTGGAGAAAGTGGCTTAGCATGACCAAGAACCACTTCCAGTTCCCAGCCAATGTCAGGCTTTATTGTTATCTCTACCCAGCTGCTTAACCAGTTGCTTTAAGCCACGGGAACCTCTCATTCTCACAGGCAGCATCCCAGCCATGCTGAGCAGCAAGAGCAGCAAGAGCAGCAAGAGCAGCAAGAGCAGCAAGAGCAGCAAGTTTTCTGCCAGACGTGGTGGACACATCCCATCAGCAGGATGTGGGGTATGGAACGTGCACTTCTGCATGAGGCAAACATTCCTGGCTCCTGTTCTGCTGTGTGGGTGGCATTCTTCAGTTCACCTGGTTGTAGACACCAACCTGGATCCCCTATGACCACCTGGCTGTACTTGGGCCCTGGCCTCAAACTCAGATCTACAAAATTGTTCCCACTGGTGCTGGCAGACTTTAGTTTATTCCTTTACTAAGCATTTATAGGAGGTAACTCCATCCCTCCCTTGGGTTACAAATAAATCACATTTTGTTTTGATGCCAGATAGTGCTGTGCAATGCACAAATAAGATATAGGCTGAATGCTTAATATTTTGAGCCAACCATAGGGAACAATAATCCTGTTCATGCTTCTCAGGTATTTTACCAGCTATGCTGATATAGCACTATTAAAATTCAGGATCATAAAAATCCTAATGCAACGACTAAAATTTTGGCAACATACTTTTAATTTAGATAGTTACTTTGAATTCAAAAGTATCTATCTTAAATCTACTCTGGCAAATAGTTACAAACCTGAAATGCAGACATAATTATTAGTAAATCACCACCTAATGATTTGAGTACCATTATCTACTATCCTCTTTTCTATACCCTGTCATAACTACATTTTAAAAAGACCAGCTCACTGAAGGCATCTCTCTAAATTCCAAATAAATGTTTAAACAACATGAAAAATGCAACAGAAAGTGGACAAATCAAGAAGGCATTTTTTCAAAAGTATTTATGATCAACAGAAACAAATTTTACACAGAGATTTTTTTCTCATTAGAAAAACTTTCAACCTATAAAATCAGAAGCACAATAGATTTTGTTTCTGGTTAGCATGAGCTGAATTTATTGGTTTATTGAAATGCCATGAAGTTTTTCTTTTCTCTCAGACCAATGCGTAAATGTGTCAGTGTGTCACAGGAGTCTCCTGGAGGAGACAGGTAACCAGAGATGTCTGTATATAGTGCATTCCAAATGAGAAGTTGTGAGCAACTTCACAACTGCAAAAGCAGTTTCCTTTTAAAGATGCCATTTGGATCAGGAGCAAGTGCTTTATTGTCCCTTTGGAGTTTTCTTGAACATGTACAAGACTTGAGTTGGTAAAGTCCTAAGTACATAGATGGTCCTGCTGGCTATTCTGAAGTTGTTCTAACTTAGCCTACAAAAATACTCAATAAAATTAGACATTGCTACCAGGGTAAAGATGAAACACTGACTCACTTGCTATGAGAAAAAAAGGCACAACCACTCAGCACCATGAAGGATCATGTCCTGATTGCTGGATATGAAGAAGTAACCAGAAAACCATACATAGTGAAATCCAATTGCTTGAGCATAAATTTTAGGTTTATTAACAGCACTCCTAGAGTTCTAGTACCATAGTGGTATAGGCCAAGCCAAGTTACTAATACAAAAAAAAGTTATACAAAAAAAGTATTAAGCAGAGGAATTAATTATCAAGATAACCTCTGCCTCCTACAAACATTATTCACTTCAGGTAAGGAATATGGATGGCTTGGCTGAAGACACAATAGTGATGCACATAAATATCTGTGACATAGGAGACAAAAGGATTTTACTGCCAGGTGGCAGGTGGTGCAAGTTCTTGTTAGTCTTCTAACAGCTGAGAGATTGTTGCTAATTTTTATCAGTGTTGCAAAATTATTTCATCATTCTCAAGTCTTTGTTTTGCTAGGCAAAATAAAAATAAAAATACACAGCACAATATATCCCCACTCTAACCCCTCTACTTTAGTAACAAATGAGAACTATGGGATTGATTTTCTGAAATGCACAGGAAATCTTTCAAATTAAACAATATTTTTTGAGAACTCATATGAATCTAAAGCCTGGTGGCTGTCAGAAGCTGCTGAATAGGAAACCTAAAGGAATCTCTGGGAAGGATGGTAAAAGGTATGGGAGTGCCATGTGAAATAACCTTGGATTTAATCAATGTTAGTCTGACCAGAAAAGAGCTCTAACAAGTGAGCAGTGGTAACGGTTGCCTGAATCACTCCTGCTGAGTCTCTTGACTAACTGAAGCAACTTATATTTTGTCCAACTGGATGTACACAAAAATAGCTCTAAGAGACTCAGAGACAAATATTTTTGAGCTAGGATCCTCATCAACAGCCATCCCTGAGAGGAACAAAGATGAACTCTGTCTACTTTCTTGTTATAAATAAAATGAAGCACCAAATAGGAAAGAGACATAGAATGGGGGCTGGATTGGTGGAACAGGTTGGGAATGTTTCTGCTAATCATATCACACAATATAATGCAGGGGGAGATGGAAACTTTAGCTATTTGATTCTTCAATGTAAATTACTATTTTTACTTGTCAAAATTATATCAAAACCCAGTGGAAAGAACAGACTATTATTTTTTAAAGTAAACAAACAAACAAGACAGCTTTGACTTGAAATGAAAACAAACAGCAGTGGAAGGATAAGCTTTGATCATTTTGGACACCTTGGCATTCTTGCAGATATATTCATGAATTAATCATTGAAAAACTTAAACTCAAAAGATCATGCATTTTCCAACACAAGTAGTCTCTAAAGAGTACTGAAAATGGTTATTAAACAATAGTTAAATTCCTTGCATCAGGAATCTGTTTCACACACAGCTAACTGAAAGAATAGTGTGATGCTAAAGTCCCTGTGATCTTACAAAACAAAAGGAAATTGTGAGCAGGCACTAGCAGTATGTCACCATGTATAACAATACTAAAATCTGTTAACAAAACTACCATACACATAGTAAACAGCAGGAGTTTTGGAATGCCATGCAGCTTTTAAATTATTAGCACTAATTAGCCAAATCAAAAAAAAGAGATCAAGAAACACATTAGAAGTGAAGACAAGTCTACCTGTATTGCTGTGTCAAAATTACATTTCCAAACAACCAATTAGTAAAGACAACCTTTCAGCCCAAGAAGCCATATGTAAAGTGGGACGGCTTCATTACAGTGGCTTCCTAATTAAAATGTAAAGGCTGCTGATCATTGCATAATTAAACAACATGTCATGTGGTTTCATCTGGCAATTGCAAGCAGCTAGGCCTGAATTCATTAATGACTAAGACATCGTCTAAATGAGTCCAGAGACTGTACAACTACATCCTGTCAGAATGGTGAGCATCCTATGGTCATTATGGAGATAATACCCTCCAAAGGGACTGCTCTGTACAAAGTGTTGAAGTTCCTTCTCTCAAAATGACTTTGACTTTTTCTATCCAGTTTTCTTACTAATTAGCCCAAAAGAAAAAGGCTAGCAGGGCTAATTAACTTCCAGCTATAGTAATCTAAATATGAAACTGTAGAACCAAAGATTTTCCCTGTGGATATTCTAAACATTTTTCGTAAGTTAAAGCACTGCTATTGAGAAAATATTTTTTAGGTAACCTTATGCCTTGATTGAGTGCTCCCTACATGGCTTCCCACTTTGCAGAATGCCCAAGGAACCAAAGCATTTGCAGCACCAATTCTCTGTATTCTGCCCACCACAGACCATCCATTCAGCCTTCACTGATGATGCGCAGAGATACTAAAAACAAAGCAGTGAATTTGCAGTTCCATGAATCTACTGGAGAATTTTAGGGGCGGGAATTATTTTGCAAAATAATAATGCCAGTCACAAGAAAAGCATGTATTATGATTTCACGCACACTCCCCAGTCTATGCTTTAGGAGTTTCAAATCACAATGGACAAAGTAACATGAATTCAAGCTCCTTTGAAAAGCTCAAAAAAACAGCAGATGTGCTAAGTTTGTAACAGACATATCCTATCATCCTATCACTTTCACTCTGAGTACAGCTGGTTTGGAAGAATTCTTTAGGTCATTCCCCAAATCAATAGAGGGAGCAGCCATTATTTAGCATTGAGCTAAATTCCAGACCAGTAAAGTAAATTAGCACTTAATATTAAACTGTAGAGTATAATTGGACATGATTTTTCTTCTTCATATTATTCATTTGTATCACCACAATTTACACTGAGTTTTTTCTCTGGTAGGAACAGTCTGGGAGCTGGCTATAGTTCAGAGAAACCCTGGCAGACAAGCCTGTCCCTTCCCTGCTCCATGCAACCACTCTCTCAGTTTTGAATTTATCAATCATGCCACAGCTAATGTAACATGCTACAAATAGAATAAAAAATTAATAAATATAAAATCATGGTGAACACATGCACATGTTTCTTTTCTATATAACACAAATAAAACAGAATTTGGTTCTGTACCATACTTCTTTAAGGACAGAGTGTCCCAAAGAACTTTTTAACAGAGTATCTTACTGAGAGCACATTGAGTACAGAAAAATGTGGCAGCCAGAATGCTCTCAGCAAAACCTCAGATGTGTTCATAGGCAATAGAAGTTCTTTTATTGAGAACTTGTTGCCCAGGAAGCCAGAGTCTATTTCTATTCTTTTTCACTAGAAAGAAAAGACCTGAGACAAGATTTTCTTCAACAAGATAAGCATCCTCTTAAATTCTTCACATCAGATGTGTTAACTGGTTTCAGTCAGAGGACACGGTGTTTCACACCACCTAACAGAATATTGCAAATGAAAGGTTGAACAAAACTGTGGTGAAAATAGTACTAAAATATAGGCTTCTGAAGAAATGGAGCAACCTACACTGTTCTGCTAATATCATGATGTCTTCTGGAGTCTGAAAAAATCCCTGCTGATGTTATCAGGGATCATAATTCTCAGTGCAGACTCAGTTTAATTTGCAACAGTCAGTAAATGAGGAATTTATGCTAATCAATACACTTATGTATATATACATATATTTCTACCATATGTTACATCATAGCTATGTTACAGCAAACACTGGAATGTACAGGCAGAACCGAAATAACAGGAATGACACTGACAGTCACACTGGAAATGTTCACTCAAACTCTCGCAGTACTTGAGGAGACAAATATACCCACAAATTTTTGGAAGTGTGAATGCTTTTGTCATGTTTTTATCTTCCATGTAAATATCAAGTTCCACAAAATTTAAGGCTCAGAGATGGGTACTTCCTGCACCTTTCTGTGGAATTAGTATCATATGCTCATTTTACCACAGAACTGGTCATTTCCAGCTTTACCCTATCTATTCATATTCCTCTGGCTTGCATTCCCAGTCCATCCACAGATCACTCAAATTATTGTTTTTATTCACTTCAAGCGACTCCTTTTTACTGTCTGATCTTGCAACAAGTTGGGTATTTTTGCAGTCAGAGGCGCCTCTACTGCCAGGTTCTTGTATGCAGAGACACTGCTTTTGTAGGATGAGCTGGACATCCTGGAGAATGACCGAGGTTTGACATGTAAAACTCAACTCTAATGTTTAATGAAATTGATGTCACTTAGAGCAATGCATCCACTAAGAGCCACAAACAGTGCTTAGGGAACTCATGGGAGCCTTCTGCTGTGCCAGTACTGCCCAAACTATTTTGGGTTTTTATCTAGTAAGATGCATCTTCCCTTCAGTGCTCCAGCCAAACTTAATTACTTGGCTTACCCCCGGGCTGCCAACTGAGGCAGTTTCAAAATGAGAGCAGCTTATATTAACTATATTTTAATTACTGTCTTCTGCACCATAACAGTAATGGTGGTTCTGTTAATAAAGGGAAATTAATTTCCCTTCACTCAGGTCAGTAATAAGTCCATTTTGGACTTTCACAGGGAAAAAATCCTGCTGANGAACATCCATGGAAATCGGGAATCACAGGTCTGTAAACACAAGATGCACCCAGATTTTCAACTATCTCCTGGCTGGTTACATTAGAATTACAAAATAAAAAGAGCTAATTATTCTTCTGGTCTGCAGAAATTTAAGCTTCTGTGCAGAGGACTACAGTTAAAGCTGAAAATGGGCACTGCTCTAATTCTTTCATGTTTTATTTTCAAAGTCACTTCCACATTTACTGAAATTCTTCAATGCAGCTATGGACCTTTCTATGACTTTTTTTGAGTCCAACTGAAGAACCAGAAGCATATCCCATACTTTAGCCAAATGAACCCTGTCAAACTAGAGGTCAAATTCATCCCAGCTATCTCAACAAGTAACATAATACCTAAATATCAATTTCAAGATCTTGCAGCTAGAAAGATAAATAAAACAGACCTTCATAATGTCATGAAAGTACAGAAAGAAGGATTACAAGAATTTGTGAAGTCCAGAACCCTTTAGACAGTGCTGTTTGCTATAAAGCATGATAACATCACAGACTGTTGAGAGAGTGATTCGGCTGGTCTCTCTCCAGACATTCTGAACCAGAGAAGACCAAAACACATTCTTCTGTGCTTAATTTAGTGCTCAGTGTTAAGCAAATAGTAGCTTAACTGAACCTTCAAACTTCCATTTTTAGAAAGGGAAAAATTTTGTTTGAAATAGGAAAATATTTTAGTTATTTGTGGTGGGATTTTTAAAGAACTACTTGCCCTCGTTGCACTTCTTGATATTGCTATGTAGCATTAGCACTCTGTTTCTATCCCTGTTTTAATGCTGTATGCTAGACTCAGGTCTGACTTTAAGGAATTACAGGTCAGATAGCATTGCCACTCGGAAATTCCTTCTCCCAAGTTGTATAATTGAATAAAATTTAAAGACAGAAAACTAACTAAACCAAGGTTGAAAATGTCAGCCAAAAATGAAAGAAGGTAAAGGAAGAAACATTGAAGTGATTATTTAAAAATTTTAAAAATTGAATCTCCACTGAGATGGTGAAAGTCAGAGGGACAGTATCATTTCACATCCTAAGTAATGTTTTCAAATAAGATATTTATCATGTAGAGATATATTGAGAAGACTCCAGCTCCCCACTGGCTAAGAATGTTACTNTTTCAAACAAGACATTTATCATGTAGAGATCTATTGAGAAGACTCCAGCTTCCCACTGGCTAAGAATGTTACTAAGTAGCAACCGGGTAAGATGCTTTGGAAGACTAAAGTAATTGTGAAAATGATCTCAAGTAGAGCAAAGGTCACCAGCATTTTGGGGGTTTTTTTTCCCATATCTTAGCCCTTGCTAATCTTTATTTTTTCCAGCCTTGTATGCCAGCTAACTGGGGGTGCTTGAGGCTTATATATTAACTATCTAAGGATTAACACATTTTTCCTCAGTTACTTCCTCAGGAACTCAGTTCCTCAGTTACATTTTTCCTCAGTAATTTTGACTTTTTTTTTTTTTTTTTTTAAATTACATCTTGGTATGGAAACAAGTAGATTAAAGGAGTTGAAAAGAGACAAAAGTCTTCTCATAATATTCAGGTCAAGGTCCTTTTATGGAGTTTGCTGATTATATAACTCCATGTATTTTCATATTCTAGGACTACAGTGGAAAAAAAGGCTCAAGCCCATAATATCCTACATTTTCTGACAATCATTGATATGACCCTGAGAATATGATTCAAAGTCCACAGAAATCAATAGCAGCCTTCCTCCTGTTGTAACATTTGTCTTGATGCTCTTCAGTTACTCATCTAATACAAGTGAATCAAAGAACACAAGACAAACTTTGCATTTTTTATTCAGAAAAGTTCTGCCTGTACCCTTTTGCATTTTCAAGCCACCTACCACCACGTTCACCAAAGCTGCAGCTGAAGAATCTTATCTGCAGCTGATTATTTAATTTTGAAAAAAACAGCTGACTGTTCCAAAAAGTCTTGCAGAGGTACATGGACACTGTCAACTCTTCAAACAGAACTGAGACAAGATTAAACCTAGACATTTTAAATATCATTAGTATAAATGTGCACTGTTGCTAATTGGATTAGAGTTTCACTGACTACATTTAAACTACAATCCTGAGTATGCAGTTAACCCAGATTTGAGGAGGTTACCTAAAGTAAATCCATAAATTACTGTGCTTCTAATGATACATTCAGAGGTCTCTGCACAACACTCAGTAGTAAAATACTTTCTCTTATGGAAAATAGCTGCTGAACAATGACATACACTGGTACTGCAGCCTGCTATACCTCTTATTAGAAACCCCCTATTCTCTCCCACATTCATATCCCTGTAGTATCCTGTGGAGCATCTCCAGTGCATCTAAGAAAGGGTAAAAGCTTTGGGTTAATAATTCATTATGAATAGTCTAAATTTTCATGCAGTGTGTATCCAGGTGATACTATGTTTAATATAAATTCAAAATGTCAGCCTTAAAAAAAAAAAAAAAAGGAAAAGAAAAAAGAAAGTATTCTGCCTTTGTTTTAAGTGTGAACCCTGAAATAATTTATTCATGGTACCCTAATAAACTGTCAGCTATCTTGACAATTAAAAATTAAGTGTACTGTACTCCTTGGAAATTCCCAGAAATATTTTTTTGTTACAAAAAGAATAGAGAGAAAAGACAACACATTGAAACCCACGGCCAGGCTCCACATGCACTGAAATTTCATTCAGATGCCACTGCTTAGGATCTGTAGAGCCCTTAAGTCATAACAACCTATCAGAAAAAAATCACCTGAAGTGATCTCAGCATACCTAAAAATGTTCAACTGTCGTTTTGAAGCAGTAATTCAAGTATTTAAACTGAGGCAAAAAAAGTCTTGATGGAAAATACAAGGGGAAAAAGCATGTTAGTGGAAGAGAAACTGCCTTAATTGGGTAGTTAAGAGTATTTGATAGGATTATAAAAAGGCAAAGCTGTCAGAATGCAATTCTTCTACTGGCCACTGGCCAAAGCAGTGCAGATTTTAGAAGGAAGAACAAACCACCAGAATTATACAGCATCTCCCACACAAGATAATTTCAAAACAATTCTCAGTATTTAGCTTTTATTTGAGAGCAAATTTTCACTCATTTTATAGTTGCCCAGTGAATTTCTTCATCATTTAAGTCTTTGTCTATAAAAGGGAATAATCCCCAATGAAAACCATTGATAGCAGCTGCACCAACAAATATTTCTAGTGTGGACAAGCAAGTATTGTAATTGCACCAGAATTTATGCTTTTTTGAATCATTTCACTCTTGCAAAATACCTGTACCAGAAGCTGTATTAATTCAGGTTCACCAATGACTCAGCTGCCACTGGAGAAAATGTCCACCCCAGAAAAGCTCTGGAATGATTAGAGGTAACAGGTCAGCAGCAGCTCCCTGCTGTGAGACTTTAATTCATCTTCAGCTACCAAAGTGCTTGTCTTCTCCACATGAGCCACTACTTTCTCTCTCCCCAAACTTTAACCCTCGATTTTTAAAGGCTAACCATCCTTCTGACCTAAAAACCCTGCAATAAGTAAGGAGAAGCTCACCAGGAAAGGAAGATAGAATGAAGACCTCAATACTGTTGAGCACTGTTGGGTTTATTTTCAAAAAGAAATAAACTTTCATTACTTGATATGAACCTTGAAGAGGTGTCAGAACTACTATTCAGCCAGTGAAAAGAGATTTCTACTTAGTAAAATGGAGAATCTCATGATAGACCTTCATACCTGCTGCCTCTGACAAGTAAGAAAGCTTTTTCTCCCCCATGCTGGTAGCAAACATTTTTAAGTATTCTGTCATTACAACTTCTATATGAAATGGCACAAAGGAACAAACAAGAAAAATTAGGTTGTATATTCAGAGCTAAGAGCTACATTTCACTTGACCTTAGCCTTTAAGTGGCTACTGAAAGATTGCTAATTTGCTGCTTTATGTTCTATATATATTATATATAAAGATATAATATTATATATTTACTGTATATTATATATTGTACACATGTAGTATTATATTAATATATGCTATGTATTGATATTTTGTATATTTAAAATGTATTTATATTATATATGTATGTATGTATGTATTATATATATGTCTCTTCTGCACAATAGACATTAAGTGTCATGCAGTTTGTTCATTGTTGTCTCAACTTTTTTCATTTGATCAAATGAAAAAATATTTGAATTAGGAGGCTTTGAACTAAGTTTTTATAGTACATACTATTTGTTACAATCCATTCTGAGAAAGAACTGGAAAGATGGAAGTACAGTAATGCAAATGTGGGACTAACACCTTCAGATCAGGATTTCTCTTTCCATTCTCTTCCATCCTATCACCAATATGACTTTCTCAATCAACTTGGCAAAGATATACAGACAGCAGAGAAGTAGCAACAATGTTAGAATCACTTCTGTTAGATCCACAGGGACAATTTCTAGCAGAAGAAGTCATAGAAAATGATCATAGTATTTTAGTTAAGAAAAGACTTCTAAGACCATTGAGTCAAACCATTAATCCAGCACTGCCAAGTCTGCAACTGAAC
Organism: Pycnonotus jocosus; assembly: GCA_013400435.1. Classification (NCBI taxonomy): domain Eukaryota; kingdom Metazoa; phylum Chordata; class Aves; order Passeriformes; family Pycnonotidae; genus Pycnonotus; species Pycnonotus jocosus. The sequence goes on along the minus strand of VWYP01021183.1, from coordinate 29,994 downwards.
CATAGCCCCAAGTTCCAAGTCTTTTAGATACCTCTGGGGATGGACTCCACTACTTCACTGGGTAGCCTGTTCCAATGCCTGACAACTCTTTTGGTGAATAATTTTTTCCTAATATCCAACCTAAACCTCTCCTGGCAGAACTTGAGGCTGATTCCTCTTGCCTCATCACCTGTCAATTGAGAGAAGAGGCCGACCCTCCTGTAAGGAAGTTGGGGGAAGTGAGAAGGTTTCCCCCTGAACCTTCTCCAGGCTGAGCCCCCTGGCTCCCTCAGCCACTCCTCATATGAGTCCACACTGACCCTTCAGACCAGCTTCTCACCAGACAAAGCTTCACCAGCTTTGTTGCCCTTCTCTGGACAAGTTCCATCACCCCAGTGTCCTTTCTTCAGTGAGGAACCCAAGAGTGAACACTGGATTTGAGGTGTGGCCTCATCAGGGGCCAATACAGGGGAAGAATCCCTTCCCTGGTCCTGCTGAGCACACTAGTGCTGATACAGGCCAGGTACCCTTGGTCTTCTTGGCCACCTGGGCACTCCTGGCTCACGTTCAACTGTTGTCAACCAGCACCTCCAGGTCCTTCCCTACCAGCCACTCTGCCCCAGCCTGGATCCTTGGATGGGGTTGTTGTGGCCCAAGTGCAAGACCCAGGACTTGACTTTATTGAACCTCAGACCACTGGTCTTTGCCCATTGATCGAGCCTGTCCCACTGCAAAGTCTTCCTATGCTCCAGCAGATCAACACTGCTGCCCAACTTGGTGTCACCTTCAAGGGGGCTGAAGGTGCACTTGAAGCCCCTGTCCAGATCATTGATACAGATATTAAACAGGACTGATCCCAACACTGCAGTCAGGTTTTTACCCAGCAAACAGGGAACCTATCCCAGCCATGTGCAGCCAGTTTCTCCAGGACAATGCTGTGGGAAATTGTGTCAAATGCTTTGCTTAAGTCCAGGTAGACAAGATCCACAGCCTCGCCCTCATCCACTAAGTGGGTGACCTTGTCACAGAAGGAGATCGAGTTACTCAAGCAGGAATTGCCTTTCATAAACCCCGGGTGATTGGGCACAATCCCCTGGCATCCTGCACGGGCCAGGTGATGGCACTCAGTGTGATCTGCTCACGGCAGTCAGAAGAAATACCTGTCTTGGGAAGGGTCCTGGGATTTTGTCCTACATTGTTTTATCATAACTGCTCATTAAATATTAATAATTGCAAACAGGACAGAGAAAACGCCTCTTGACTTGTCCTGAGGATGGCTGCAAACTGGGGACTATGAGATTTTGTAGTATATACATCTTATCTGTGCCACTTCCAGCGACAGGCTTACACATTTAACTGACATGGAATATCCTTGCATTTTCTATCCCTCTTTGGAAATTTTCTGCTTTCAGATTGGAATTTCCAAACACACCATTTCTGATAACAACATCTGATATTCCAGATTCTGGGGGCAATAGCTGCTGCCCAAAAGAGAGATCCTCTTTAACAACTGATCAACATCCAAAGTGACAGTTTATTATCACTAGCTGAAAAACACACTTTTGCCACTAGTGGAAGTTACCATCCCTTGATGCTCTAAACCTGTGAGGAGGATTAACAAGCTTAGAATTTGGTATCTATTGCAAATATTTGATATGGTGTGTTACAGTATGAATAACAGCTTAATGCAATACATTTTCTTGGTTCACCAGCAAGGAGCACACCCTTCAGCTCTCACACAGCTTTTGTGTTCTCAAATACAACAGCCCAGCTATTAAAAAATAAATTGCCTTTTTTAATGTCATATGTGTGACATTTGAAAAAAAAAGAAGCACTTCCTTTCATCTTTCCTTTTTCTATGTCACTAGAATAATTTCTTCTATCTCAACTCACATTTAAACAGTTTCTACTCAACACAGCTGCAGTGTATGAAACTAGCATAAATGATGGTGTCTTCAATTCTTCCTATTACTTGTTCATTATCTAAAACAATTAAAACTTAAGGGAAATTACAAAGTATATCTGTGAAAGTCATGCTGCAGGAAGATTTTCAAAATTACACTTCTAAGAGTGTAAGGAGTCTAATTACTCTGACAATCCATCACTGTCTGTTGTGTGTCATGAGATACAGCTGTTACTGTTGGATTCATGAAATTCTGCACATCTCTTACCTGTAACAAGCCAGCAGGAGCTGAGCTCATCCACTGAGTGCTCTTTTATTGTGAACAAACTCAGCCAAAAGACGACTTATATCAAACAAACTGGAAAAAATTCTAATACCAGCACATATTACAGACACTAGCAGTCTCTTCGGTTGTCAAATGTTTAAATTTAGAAGCAGTGTTGAAACTACCATCAAACTAACCCTTGGTTCTATGAAGACCAAATAAAGTGATCATGGGCAGTCCTGCCATGCAAATGATGCAATTACACACATATTTTCCATATAAGTTTTCATAGGAAGAGTGTAGAGGAAGTACATACAGTACACAATTAAAAAGTTTATTTTTTTCCTTGCTTGAAGAGCATGGAGAGTAGTAAATTTGCTATAAATTTGTTCTTCACTTACAAACCAAAAGGCAACTCAAACATTCAGTACAAATGAAAGAGCAGAGTTTTTCAAAGAAAAAAAAGTTAGAAATCTTTCACTTACAATTAAATTATAAATAACATATACATTATAAGTCAAGGCAACAGCTACAGAAACAATTTATTTACATGCTGCTAGTTGTTCAATCATCTTTAAATTGCCTTTGAAAATTAAATTTTAAAGGCTTTTCTAATCTCAGTTACCTTGCAAGTAAATATTTTGCATATGAATAGCTTTCTTGCTTTGTTTCCACATTTCATAAAGTTTCTATGCATTTAGACATTCCAGAATTTATGTTTACTGGTTTGAAATCTATGTGAAACACCAAAGATTCTATGAATTACAAAAATCAACTAATAATTCAATCAAACAAAAAATATTTGCACTGTTTAAAAACCATAATCAGAGGCTAAAGAACTAAGCTCAGACAATAAGTAAATTAGATTTATGTCTTGCATGTAAAGATCACTGATATCAAATGTTCACTTGTCTCAATTTATTTTAAGCAGAAGTGAGGGCAGTGGCACTTACAAAGAGTCTAAAAATAATAAATTACATCTTATTGCACAAAGTCAAAGGTTAAACTTATTATTGCTCATCATAGGCCAACCTTAACCCCAGGATTAATGCCATAAACAAAACGAAAATTCCTTTTGCACATATAATGCACGAGGTTAATGTCTCTGAAGAATTACAAAAGGGAAATGATGCCCCCTACTGCTCCCAGAAAATGTTTCTGTATAAACATAATATTTTGGTTCAAAGGGAATTATCATGTAAAACCAATGAACATGTATTTTCAAACTAACTAGCAGTCATTAGCATGACATATGCCAGGGAAAATTTATTTCTTCTTTGGACTTTAATTAAAATATATGAAGGGCCTTTCCTTGTAGAGGAAACTCTCAGGAACACAAACAGCTAGAGAGGATATAAAATCTAAGCTTCTTGGGAATTACACATTTTGGTGAAGAAAGTATGAAGATTCAATTCAATTTTTTTTGTTTTCATGCATTTCTGATTACATCAAACATCAATAAACTTTTATGTAGCAGTGATATTTTTCAAACAGCAAAGTTGATAGGATGGTGTTCGATGTCTGGTAGCAATTTGACACAATTCATTAAAAGCTAACAAAGCCCATACCATGCCTTGGAGTTGTGGAAGACCACAGATCAATTCCTAACACAGTTTTATGGTTCTGGTATCACAGACACTGCTGTAATGGATTTCATGATGGGCAGGTAAAGCAACAAGGTTATTGTTTAAAATGCCTTTCAGGGAAAGAGAGCTCAAATACTGAAGAGCTTTTACCAGTGTCTCATTTGTTCTGCTTTTTGTGACATTTGGATCTAATGACATCAATACTGCTAAGTCTTGATTTCCACCAGTGTAAGTGAAAAATAACCCCCAAATTCTTAAAGATATTGGACATACTGAACTTCTCTATATCAAAGTAAACTACACAAATATTGGGTACACTGTTGCCTTTGATATGACCTTCAGCGCCTTTGTGACTATTCTTAAACGTGTCTAATCTTAAATCTGCTACCAGCTACCTTTGTTCAAGGCTTGCAGAGTAAAATGGCTGCACTTCACAAGTTCTTATGCCACAAAAATTAACAAAACTAAATTAGAAAGCAAAGTGCATGAGCTGACATGAACAGGCATGCTTTTTTATTATTAAGTCCTATTTTATCACAAATCTTACCATGTCTGATGTTATTTAGACAGTACTATCGTGACCTTGCACTGGTCATTTTCAGCTCAAAGCACAATGAAACACTGATACAAGAGGAACACTTTTACCTGATGCTTATGAGGATGCCTCTGCAGTAGAGTGTGAGAAATGAAAAAATTCCTCATTCATTGTCAGAGCATAGAAAATTGAAATTGCAGGACCTGTATATTGGGAAACATTTGGTTAGAACCATTTCTGTTCATTTATAGTAACTTTACAATTCATTAATAAGAGGAAAAAATATTCATGTTGGTTTACTGTTTCAAGATGAACTGGACCCAAGACAAGCTCAATAATGAGGTTTAGAAAATATAAATTCTATTCAAACTTGTAAGATTGTATGTCATAAATATATGAATTGTGTTCTCACAAGAGCATATCTTGAAATAAGTTCAGAAATCAGGTTCCATCCCAGATTTTTTTTTTTTCTTTTTACTGCTGATGGTTTCTGGCAGGAAGTTTGGCCTTCACTACTGCCTGAGTAACAGGGGGGCTATGCTCTTCTAATACAAACATAAATAATTATATAAATCTCCATGGATTAACTGGACTTAGATGTAGATTTAAATAAATATATAATGTTCTAGGGTCAAAGGAGATGATTTTAAACCAGTCAAGAGTAGGCATTGTCCAGGGAGGAAATTCAAATAATTGCATCTTATTTCCAAGGCAAAATTGCATTTAACTGTGCTAAAATACATCTCATAAGCCATTGGGTATAGTCCTGACTTATCTACATGCATGATGGAAGTGTGTTGTTTAAGCATTTAATAGTCTGGAAAAGGCTGTAGACTGACAGAACAGCAGTAGGAAAAAGTGGATAACGCAACTAACAGAAGTTTGAAAAATTTTATCAGTCATATAAACCAAATTACCTTCAATTTATTTTTCGAGATATTGATGTAGGACTCTCTAATAAAATACTATCGCTTGTAGTGGAATAAACTGAAATGGGATGGTATCATCCTGAAAACATTTTACTGTTTTTCTACCACTGTGAAACCAAGCACATAAATGAAGGCATCCCATTTCTCCAAATATGCTTTCTAAATATGAAAGGGTTGAAGCAATTTCCAGAGGTCTCTGTCTAGAAAAAGCCCTCCACTGGTATTTAACTGAACTGTCTTCACTCTGAGACATGCAATAAAATACATTGGAATCAAATGTAAATGCATCATTGTGCTTTATGTAAAGAAAATCAGCTTAATTTCCTTTTTTTCACCACTATTACATGAGCATATCATGCCCAGTTGTTGTAACTAAAATTTTATTGAAATTGTTGGAAATGTTCTGATTTACTTCAGCTGATTAATAATTCCACTGTTTTCAGTAGAATTATATTAAGCCTTATTCTCACAGAAAGTCTGTGGGTCCAATTTTTGAGTGCAGTGTTTTCATACACCCCTCAAGGGAGGATCAGTCACAGTGTAAGCATCTTCACACACTTTGTGTAGAAATCACTGAATACAGAAAGTCTGGCTCAGTTTACTTTCCCTTCACAAAAGTTATAAAAATTTGGTGTATTCAGAGGGAACTCTCATCTGTAATTGAACAAAAACTATTGTTCTATATAAGAACATACAAACCAAGTATTACCATACTGTTTCAGACATTAAAATAATACTAAAAATTACGACCAGATTCTGCAAAACCTTACTGAAGTAAAATCAACATTTAGTCTGCTCAGCAGCCAAACTGAAGTCAACAGGATCATACATTCAGATGAATACTCATTTATCTTGGTCTTAACCTTATAACAGTTAGATTTTGTGCAAGTTCTCTGCAAATTGACGTAATTCAGACACAGAAGTTTCTATACCTATTCTCATCCTGCTTTGCACAAATGTAAAGAGAAAAACAAAAAGCAAATCACCCACAGTAATGTTTACTACAGGCTGCATCTCTTAAAATCATTAAAAAGCCACTGTAAGCACACCTTCACAGTTCATCGCACCCCTTGTACCTTTCAATTACCAGTGTAGCTTCCCACCCACTCTGAAACTGAACTGAACAGACAAAAATTAGCTGTAAGGTCCTATTCTCTTAGGAGTCAGGTACCTAACAGGTACAGCACATGCAAGGACATTGCTCAGCAATTAACCATACCTAGTGCTTTACAAAAAAAAAAAAAAAAAAA
>VWYP01021183.1:0-18936 GCA_013400435.1 Pycnonotus jocosus | reverse complement strand
GGTCGATGACGCGAGATATCGGTGCGGCGTTTCCCGGTGCGGCGTTTCCCGGTGTCGCTGTTCCCGGTGCGATGGGATTGCGCTGCCCGCGCTGATGGCGGCCCGCCGGACACCGCACGGCTCCGAGCCGGGGCCCAGGGTGGATGAGTTCACCGTCCCCGCCGAGAAGAGCCGCCTCCTGGAGCGCAGCCGGGGCCGCATCGAGGGCTTGTTCGAGGTGCGGCTGGCCGTGCTGGGGGCGCAGGGGGACTGGCGGCCCGCGCTGCAGCCGCCCAACGCCAGTGCCAGGATCTGGGTGCAGCTGGAGGGCTGCACGAAGGCCGTGAGCAGCGCCAAGGTACGAGGCCGGGCGGGGCGCTGGGGCCGCGGGCAGCGGGGTTTGTCTGCCTGCGGAGAGGCCCCGCCGGACCGGCACGGCCGGGGCCGCGGCTTGGAGGAAGAAAGGGTGGGGAAAAGCCGAGTGCCCCAGAAGGAAACAGAAGCGGTGCTGCTTTGGCAGGTGGGTGTGTGCCCGGTGCCAGGGAGTCTCCGGCCGTGTTGACATAAGCGTAAGGAATAAAGCGAAGCAACTCAGCTGGCAAGTGCAAAGTTCACGGGCACCGCGTTATGAAATAGCCTGGCCTGCAGCTGAGGGGAAGCACCGGTGAGGATGGGCCGAGATTTGTTTTGAAGCGATATTAAAATGTTTCGGTTTCCTTCTTCCTCCCGAAGTCAAGAAATTCCTCGGAGCTGTTTGGGCGTTCCCATGTTTTGCCTTACAGACTTCTGTTATTCTGTGGCATTTAGTAGCTCGTTAGCAAAGCTGTCACTAAAGCTTAACGCAGCTAATATTTCCTTCATGTAAAAGTTGTCAGACCTGAACAGCCTCACCAGACTGGAGCAAATAGTTCTCTTTTTAACCGAGCTCTAACGCGTTAAGAGAACTGTCTATGCAGGTTGTCTCAGAGGGGCAGCAGTTGCTGTGAAGTGTCTTCTCGTGTTAAATGTCTTGCACAACTAACCTTTGGGGGGGAGTTTCTCAGCAGTAATGCTGAAATTGATATTACTCATAATGAACTTGGCAAGTACAGTTGTTTGAATCATGTGATGAGAATTTTGGCGTGAGTGGTAGCTAGGCTGAAGGTCCTTTTCAACCCCAAATCTCGATACATGGGCGTTGGTCGGTGTGTTTGTTTAACTGCGCTTGGATGTTAGTGGGGATCCGGCGAGTGTGTTTTGTGACAGATTTCAGACTTGGCAGCCTGCTTTCAAAAACTTGATTCCTTAACTATGTCATGCACGTGTTCCTCAACATGTAATGCACTTCCTTACAACTCATTGTAAAAAAATTACTATGGATATATAGAGATTTGAACTATTTGACTCTGAAATTTACTCTAAACCAATTTGCCTGGGCTCGGAGAATCCAGAAACTGTTACTGATAGCTATTCTTCTCCAGGCATCTGTAGTGCAACTTCCCTTTTTTCCAGGAAATTAAAGCACAAGAAATAAATAGCACAAGATTTCAGTTTTCTAATTGCTGCTTTTCCTATCAAGATAAAAAGTTTTCTACTCTTAAGACTTTAAAGGGTATCAGAAACTTGATTTCTCTTATAAGTAGAGCAGTTTTCAGACACTGTCTAGAGGAATTATTGATTAGAAAGTACAACGCTCATCTTCCATTGAAAGTTTTGGTGGTAGCAATGTGTTTTATTTCGTCATTCACGTGTGATGTATACATTCTCCACTGCTGCTTAGTTTTGTTTTGTTTTGTTTTTAAGTTCCTAGATACAGAGTATCATTTTTGCCAATTATGTTATCTTGTTGCTCTGCAAAAGCAGTCGGGGTGCAGGGTAACTGTGGGTTTTGCTGCGGAAGCAGTTTGTGCTGATATGCTCCTGAGGCAGCCTGCCTTGATGCCCGTGATGATGTAACTTGAGGTGACAGGAAATGCTGTTACGTTTTTCATTACCTTGTGTTGGTTCTCAGTTCCATTTCAAGGAATTAATGTTTGAGAGTAACTATAGGTTATAAAACGTGGTATACTTGTATTCTGCAGTTACAATGACTGCAGCTTAGAAGCTGGTTTGACTATATTAAAGAGGTTTTAGCACAGAAAGAGGTAGTTTGGGAAAAATAATGCTATCTGAAAGAATAAGTAGTATACTGTATTGACAGGATTTTGAACTCTTGACATATCTAAAACAAAGTAGTATAGTGAATTTATCTGTAGTAGCTTATAGATGGCAGAAATAGCACTGCCATTTGTAAAAATAGAAGTAGAGGGAATAATTTTTTTTAAGTCTTTGAAAAACCTGAGTTTCAGGAACACAGAAGTATCTGGAGCCTGGTGTTTTCTCAGTCAGTAACAAAAATATAGGATGGCTGCTGGTGTGATAAGCCTTAGGAAATGTATTTTGGAGCTTTTTAGAAGTTCAGGTTTATGGACTAAGCTACTCTAGTGAAAGGCATTTGTTCATGAAGAGCGCTCTGACCAAAGAATGGGAATGGAAAAATAAATCACTTCTGGCAGTCTTTTAAACTGTTTGATCTACAAATTAAGTTACCTGTTACTATCAGGTATAAACAAGAGAATATAAAAGAGAGCCTTCTGTGAGAGCTATTTAAAAATCATTTTAGATACTGGTGTTTTATTTCTATAGTCCTGTTTACTGGCAGTGTTTACTTTCTCACATTACTTATGCAAAGTTTGCTTTATTTTCTAATGTTTCTGTCCATGACTGACATAATAAAATCCAGCTGGATATATTAGATTTTCACAACTGTTCACTCTGCTCTCTCTCTCCTCTTAGGAGTACATCAAGGGACTGTGTGAACCTGAGCTAGAAGAAAAGGAGTGCTACCCAAAGGACATGCACTGCATCTTCGTTGGTGCACAGGGCCTGTTTCTCAACAGTCTTATTCAGGATACCTGTGCTGATGTAACAGTGCTGGATATGGGATTGCTCAGTATTAAGGGAGGTGCAGAAGCTGTTGTTATGGCTCAAAGTCATGTGCAGCAGTTTGTGAAGCTTTTTGAGAATAATGAAAGCTTAGTAAATGACAATGAATCAGAGATTAAAAAGCAGTTCAGACAGTTTGTGGAAGCACATGCAGATAAGTATACAATGGATCTACTGATTTTGCCTAGTGCACTAAAAAGGGAACTCCTAGCTCTCACCCAAACTGATGTTTCTGAAGGGGAGACTAATATCATAGATCTCACAGGACCTGACAACCCAGTTCAGTTTGAACAAAACAGCACCTCCAAAGTCATTGCTGCAAGCAGAGATGGAAGGGCAGACGTGGAGGAAGCAAGAAGCAGTGCTGGCACACCTGTATCTGAACTTACAAAGCAAATGGACACCGTGTTTTCTGATGCTCCTGAAACAAGGTTTGTTCCCATAAAGGGCCCTCTGTTAGAGGCAGTGACCTTTAAAGAGAGGCAGTCATGCAAAAGAAGATCTTCTGATGAGGAGGAAAGGCTCCCTAAAAAGCATTTCTCTTTGGAAAATGATCAGCAAGTGAAATCTGCTTTACACAAGAAGCCTTCGGACCCTGATGCAGTTATTGATCTGGTTTTGGATAGCTGCAGTGAATCAGATGATGATCCTGCTTACTGCCTTAAAGAAGGTGATGCTCTCACTGAGGAAATGGAATATAAGATTCTTGTGAACTTTTTCAGAACAATGGGATATTCCCAAAACATTGTAGAAAAGGTTATTGGTATCCTAGGACAATCTGTGGAACCATTAATATTGCTAGAAGAAATTGAAAAGGAAAATTTAAAGTTTAAAAAAGAACACGAACAGTCATCTCAAAAGCCTAAAACTGTCAATCTTCCTTTAGGAAATAACATCAATAATTCACAAAAGCTGGAAGACAAAGGCATTTCTAGGAATAAAAGTCCACTAGAAGACAAAGGCATTTCTAGGAATAAAAGTCCACTTAAATCCAGTCCTATTTCAAAGGAGATAAGAAATGAATATCACAAAATAAGAGGTGCTCCAGACACACAGGTTGGTGCAGAAGATAAAATGCATAAGTTGGTATGCAAATCATGTTCCCCTCCCAGTAAAAATTCAGTTATGTGCAATAAAGTGAGAGATGTTTATGGCCCTGGTAAGAATCACAGCGTAAGGTCAAGCAATATAGAAACTGATGGTGGGGTACCTTTCAGCACTGTGCAAGCTGGAGCTCCAAAAGATGTTGGCTTTGTAGCCAGAGGGAGTTCAGACATGCAGCATATCTCAAGTAAGAGTAAAACTGCATTTCAGCAAAAATCTACAGGGCTCTCAACTGTCCAGAACAGCCACCCTGGTTCTGAGGAGCAGCTGGGACACTGCAGCTCTTCTCAAGCGAGGCCTCTCCACCAGCACCTTTCCCAAACCTCACATTGTGACAATCCTGTCCCGGACCGGTTACTGTCTTCACAAAAACACCCTGCAAATCCCGACAGAGACACAGTGGGCTCACATCCAGATCATTCAGTTACTGGAGTTCAAAGATTTTTAGACTCTCTGAAGAAGCCATACAGACTGGAGTTGATAAATGAACCTGGAAAACCATATTTAAAACACATAATTATTGATGGAAGCAATGTTGCAATTTCGTAAGTATTGTTCTTTTCAGCTATCCCTTTATTAACAGTTCAATGAACTTTCCTATGAAATGAGGGCTAAGAGGTTGCAATGGCATGTGTTAAAGTTTTGGTAGCCGGGTTTTTGGTGTGCATGTACACACAGTTGTGCCATTTCAGAGTAATCTGATAAAATCACTAGTGTTCAGCTAATTCTAACACTTTAGTCAGAAGTAATCCCAGGGCAAGCTTTGCTCTGTTGCAATCAGTGTTATGCATGTAGTTTAATTTGCTTTGCCAGTGCCTAACAATGAGGTTAAATTATTGTCAACTTAAGTAGTTTGGGGGATTTTTTTGTCCTCTTAACATCTTGTAGTTTTAAAGTGGAGGTTCTCATCTAGTAGTGACATATTTCTCCTCTAACAGCATTGCATATTAGTGCTTGGATCCTGTTATTTTTTGCAAATGTGTGTATATATATATATATTTACCAACTCTAAATGTCCATTACTGGGGTTCCAGTATTTCCTTCGTGTACCCCAGTGGATTGCCCTGCACAGCAGCTGGGCTGCACACACCCTACATTGGAGTGGGGTGTAGTAACTGGGTACTATTGACACACAGTCCCCAAAAAGGTTATATAACACCTGGTGCCTTCTACCCAACCAAATATAAACTGGTTATGAAACCTAAAGGACTGAGCTGCCTCAAAATAGCGGAACCATTGAGGTATTCCAATGTCCTACTAAATAATCAATGCTTGAGGGCCTGTTGGTTTTATCATGGAAGTGTTCTGCAGCTTCCCTCTGGCTAAATAAAGCCTCATTAGCTTCTTGCATTTCATAAAGTTGAAGAGTTGTTTGCAAAACTTGCTTTGAATTTTTCTCAATTTTACTTTTCAATACCTTGAGAACTGCTTCCATGCCTATGCTGATTCTGGGTTCTTTTGGCCCGCTTTTCTGATGGGAGTGTGGGTATTAATGCATCACCCACATGCTTAGACTAATGCTGTATGGGTTTCTGAATCATTGCTTGCCTCATGTCATTAAGTCTAGAAAGCTGCAAAAGTTGTAGAATTTTTTCTTTTGACATGCACAGCACGTTGAACTGTTATCACATTGTCTCAGGGTGCTTGTGAAGTGAGAAAATGCCCAGAGTTTACCCTAGCTGATAACAAGTATTCTTTAAAATTACCTAGTTTTGTATGCTGAAAATAGACCTTTTGAGGGCAGACTGCAATATCCAGTTGTTGGGTAATTTAAATTTCATTAAAATGTGGAAGAAACTCAGAATGAAAGAATAATTGAATGGAATTATATCTTCCTAGAATAGTTTGTAAATAATATATACTTGTGGTGGTGCATCCAATCAGAACATCAGGTGTCCAAACAAGTTGGAAAACAAAGAGTAAGCAATTATACTTTGAAGCCTTGGTAAACTATTTACTTGAATCATAGCCCAAGTGGAGGAGCACCATTGTTCCTACAGGACAGAGAAGAAAGCCCAGGAGTTGCTGAGCTGGGTTGTGGCCAGGGGCAAGCTTACTGCTGGCCAAAGTCAGTCATCCTGTGGCCCTGTAGCCAGCAGTCCTGAGGTCCTTTGAGCTCTCCTGGGGCTCAGCACCTCCCTTGAGTGGGGACACTGCTCAGAGCTCCCAAATCCTCACCTCTGTGATGCTCACAGGACTGTTCCTGGGGACAAAGCTCCCGCACACCTCTCCACACTTCCTGAGGTGTCACCCTTGCCTGTTGGGAAATGCAAAGGGACTTGGTGTGAGCATTTCACTGGCACTGAGTGGAATGTTTTGACGAGTACCTTTAGTCACAGAGAATTAGGTGTTGTTCACAGTGTGTACCTGTGTGTGTGTGAACTGATCATGGTATGAATGTTACTGCTCAGATCTGCAGTTAAGTTGTTCTAACTATAGTGAGCCCTATGGAATTGCTTTGTTAAAGTACTGGATGATTATGTGCTGCTAAACCCTTTTGCACCCTTATCTTTGCATCCATATGCTTTGCACCCTCACCCCCTTCTGCATTCCTGGCTTCTGTGTAAATCACTCCAAACTGATTCTAGTTTGATCTTTGTATGCCTTAACCTGTGCAATAAATAATGAACTTACTCTTCACAAGTTCATAAGAGTGAATGTTGCCACCAAACTGTGAAGCTGTATTTTCACAAATTCGTATCAAACCCTGCCTTTAGCAATACCTTTGACAGTGTTTCTTTAAGTAGCCAAACCACTCATTTGCGACAATATTTGCTTTAGTTACAAATCAAAGGGAAAATGTTACATGTTCCAGAAGGCAACCTACTCTTCGCTGCTTTGTGCTGCTTATGATTTTTGTTTAATTTAGGAAATACCTTTGTAGGTAGATTTCTTGGTAGGTGAAACTAGGGTTTAAAGATGAAATTCTGTTCAAAACCAACAGGGCTTACTATTAGAGTTAATAATATGCACCTGCCTATTATTTGGGAGAGTGGTTTATAAAAGGAATACCACTTGGTCACTTATTGTTAAAAGTACTTTGTAGTGATTTGACATCTAATTCAAAACATAGATTGTACACTATTTTGCAAGAAATGCTTTGGCTGTTTGCACCATCAGTGCTCAATCAGAGTGTCTTTTCTAGGGAATTATATCTTTGTTTTGTCTAAGCGTAGCCTCTATGAAAATGCTGGAATCTGGTTAGACAGTTAATTGTGCCTTGTGTTAAATAGGTAAACAGGGTCTTTGGGATAATGCCAGTTGGGAAGGACCTCACAAGGTTATCATTTCAAATCTTTGTGTCCCCTCATTTTAGGCAGTTTTTCTAGAAAGTCACGTTAGGGAGTTGTAAAAACAGATAATGAACATATATTTTAAACTGGAAAAATATTAATGCCAAAATACAATGTTTTGAAAATATCTCTTCAAAGAAATTTCATTATTTTGCTTCAGAACAATTGTTCAGACTGTTGAAATTGAGAGGAGGTCCTAATAATTATCAGAGAGCTGTTCAGATGTAATCCTTGGTAATCAGTTATACCGAAGGTGTTCTATTTCGTAGTAGGACTGTATTTGGAACTACTACAATATTGGATTATTATAGTTTTAATCTATAGTCAACAGAGTCCAGAACCATCACTATGGGCCTCTTTTTTAAAGTTAAACCCACTTCTGACTACTCCATTGCTGTTGTGCCCAGGAAACTGAAAGGAGACTGAGCTGTACAGTTGCAAAGTGATGTCTCTCTTGTCTTCATTTGCTCTTGCACTGAAGCTCTTCCCATTTAGAACATTCCTGTCTTCTTTTCCTGATGCTCTTTGTGGGACTTTCAGTTTTGCTTTGGAAGGCTTTGTTCCATTTTCTCTGCTTTCCTGGTAGTAAAACCCTAGTGAATTTAATCTCCCTTCTTTTTGTTTCACTCTCAGTCATGGTCTAAGGAAATTCTTCTCCTGTCGAGGAATTGCAATAGCTGTTGACTACTTTTGGAAACGTGGCCACAGAAATATTACTGTGTTCGTTCCACAGTGGAGAACAAGACGTGACCCTTCCATTACAGGTGAGGGACATTTCCTAATGTTTCCTTCATTAAACTAGACTGTAACTATTTCTTTGGGTACTTCTGTGAGGAGTAAATGGAGAAGGAATGTTTCATCAAATGTTGAGCAGGAATCTGGCTGCTCAGCATGAGTTATTGGGTTTCCATACACAGTGTGAGAGACCCCAAATGCTGTTTAAGCTAACAGGTGTGCCATCAGAGGAGGCCTTTCTGGGTTGTTTTTTGTTTGCTCTTTAATTTCTAGTTTTGACCTCTTCTTCCTCATTTTTATTATATGAGCAATTCTTCAACTATCAATGTCATTATTTTTAGTTTAATTGGTACAAAAATAGCCTATCTTCTCTCTGCTAATTATATCTCAGACTAATTGTCAAATCATGTTTTAACAGAGCAGAATTTCCTAACACAGCTCGAGGATGTTGGAATATTGTCTTTAACCCCTGCAAGGATGGTTTTAGGAGCAAGAATTGCTGCCCATGATGACAGGTACAGAATATACATAGTTTTAAAGTGTTTTAAAACATCTGATTAATGGCTGTAAAAGCTTAATATTTCATGAGCAGTTCTATTAGCTAGTTCTGCAACCTCTCTAGAGAAAACTATGCATCCAACTTAAGACTGTAGACTGAGTTCTACATCTGTTACATTATTTCACTGTCGTAGGAAACACTTCTATGTATTCAGAAAGTCATGGAGAACTACAAATTTTCATGGCAATTTAAAAAAAAGGCAGCCTGAAGAAATTAATCTTCCAGTAATGTTTTTATGCTTTCCTGGTCATCATCTATCCCTGAATTGCCTTTTATGCTTGGGGCATAAATCAGCTACTGATCAGATACTATTTAGCCCCATTTTCTTCTTGATGCCATGTTGGCACGCAGACTTTGCTGTGTGTTTGGAGCAGTGTATTTGTGTGTAAGCCACTGAACTTCCAAGTTACTTTGACCATCAAAGATCAACTTTAAAATGTGGGGATCATTGTCATTGAACAAGGCACGGGATGCTTTAGGAGTCTGTGTTGTGGGAGTTTCCTAATACTTCACTAATGTTTTATATACACCCAGCATTTCATATGAAATGCTCTGGCAGTGCAGTTGAGATTACTGTGGAAATAAGTTTCATGGTAACATATTTGCACTTTTGTTTAAAGCATGAACTTTCCTTTAAAAGGACACCATCCATTATCTTTGGGCTAAAACAGTTTCAGGTAACAATTATGTTTTTAGAGACGTTATAAAAGAAAGCAAACATGTTTTTTTCTTAATAAATCAGTAGTTATGTTTTGTCATAATTTATTTAACAGATTTTTAAGAAGTGTTGGCAGAACAAACAGCTAACATGCAGAACACTGACTTGCAGAACATAGACATTAATGCTAGCAAAAAGGTGTATGGAAATGAGTTTGTGTTGGATTGTGTAATAAATACTGTACTGTTCCACAAAGTGAGCCATTTACCTGTGCAAATATTTAGATCATGGGGTTTGGGAGCTTTTGCTTGTGTAGGTTTGTTTGGGGTTTTTAATGGGGAAGAAAACGTCCCATGAAGACTCTGCTGCACTAAATAAATGCGTGCCACCCAAACCTTGTTGTAAGTTTAAGGTGGGTAACAACAGAGTAATTTCCTGATAATCAAGGGGCTTGTTTTCATGCAAGTAGGTTACTTTTGGAGCATGAAATGTTTCATTTTAGGTCTTTGGATTGTTTTCAGAAAAACAAACTATCTTAGTGATCTTTGAAATTTATTTTACAGATTTTTATTACATCTTGCTGCTAAAACTGGAGGTGTTATTGTGACTAATGATAACTTCAGAGAATTTGTGACAGAATCATTTGCCTGGAGAGAAGTTATTCAGAAAAGGTAAATATTAAATTTCTGTGAAATCTTAAAGGTTGTCTGTCCTTGCAGTTGTAGGCACTCTATCTACATGTGGGATTTTGCTGCCTTTAATTAAATCTGTTATGCAGTTCTGGTAGATCCAAATAAAGTACTTTATGATTCACTGTGGTGATTCATGGCCTTACGGTCATGTGTTGAGTAGTCTGATATCCCTGTTATTCATATATTCTGTCATGTATGTGTGTTAATTGCTCACATAAGCAGGAGTCTGGTGCAACAGCACATGTGTGTCACTTCTGAAGGTTGATGTTGGATCTTGTTTGAGAAGTGCACTTTCACAACCTCTCTCGTCTGAAAGGTCTTTTTTTCAGGGAGATGTGATAGCTGATAAGGATGTACAGTGTCACTTTCAATTGTTCAGAATCAATCACTCTTTACTCAAGT
The DNA here is from genome assembly GCA_013400435.1 of Pycnonotus jocosus. Taxonomy (NCBI): domain Eukaryota; kingdom Metazoa; phylum Chordata; class Aves; order Passeriformes; family Pycnonotidae; genus Pycnonotus; species Pycnonotus jocosus. Next base: position 8,550 of record VWYP01021183.1, on the reverse strand, counting down.
GGGACAGATTGGCACAGCTGAACCAAATGAACACTTGTAGCATATCCATGTATCCATTTCCCTGCAACTGTTGTTCTTTGGCTTTAGATGAGTTCACTTAGTTATCAAACATCCCTGCTTCATCTTGTGGACTTCGTTTCTGCTTGTTTCTTCTTGTTTCTTAGTTTGTTGGGGTTTGGTGTTTGGGATTTTATTTTTTTTTCTGTTTCAGTTAAATCAGGTTATTTTACTGCTCAGGTGTGATCTTCTGTTAGTGAAATTTCCCACTAATCCCTCACTGTCTGACATCTTCTGAGGATACATCTGTTACAGTGGCTGGGGTCAGCGTAGTGTTACTAATGAAAGAAGTAACTAAAAACTTGCCCTGTATTCTCACAATGTAGCTGTGAGGAGCTGATGCTGGCTAATCATGTAGGCATTTACATCATTTCTTGAGTGAATTCTACCCAAGTCAGGTTCTGTTCTCCCACAGAACTTTAGCAAGAATACTTGGCATGGCATCTCGAGTCTGTGGGTTTTTAAGAGCTTATGTTAATGTCTGCTATTAGTTTTACTTCTGGGGAAATTCCACTGTACCAAATCTCCTTGCAGACAAATTTCATTTGGACTGGGTTTTTTTCAATGCAGATTTCTTCCTGTCTCAAAGTGATTCCAGAAAGAAAAGCTTTGTGTCTTAACTGTAAACATTTAATGCTATATTTGCTAGTTGTGTGGCTTTCTGCTAAACAAGCATTTCAGCTACATGGCTGAAGATCCTTGCAAGGAAGGGGAGTTAGAACAACCAAAAAATCTCTAATCACCTAGAAAATTCCACCGTGGTCTTGTTACAAATTTTCTGTCATAAAATAGTTGCTAAAAAAAAAAGGCAAAATTCCATGTTCTGCAGTGTAACAGGGAGAGTTCACAGCTCCCATGGAATTATTTTGACAGAGTTTACTATTTAATCTTCAGGGACTCCTGATGTGGTGTCTACTCTGAGGAAATTCCTCCTGTGCTACAAAGGTGAAGGACAACAAGGGTGTAATACCTTGTTATTTAAAAGAACTCTCTTGCAGGTTGCTCCAGTACACTTTTGCTGGTGACATATTTATGGTTCCTGATGATCCTTTGGGAAGAAATGGACCCAGATTAGATGACTTCCTTCGAAGTGAAGGCTGTTCTAGGTATAAACACTGTTTTCACTTTTGTTTGGCAGAGTTATTTCACTTTTGAAATAAACTGTTCTCCTGGTTCACTCACACCTGTAAAGCACAGTAGTTAAGCAGGAGCACTGTAGCATGTAGCAGTTTAACAAACAAAAACCCCCATGTTTTTCCTGTTACTTCAGTTGGTTCAGAAACTGCTGGTGACATTTGCCTCTAATCGAGATCCCTCTGAGAACTAAGATAAGTATGACAAAAGCTTCTTCTGAGATTTGACTGTGGTGGCTTTCATGCACAGGTGTGTTAACAGCACCCAGAGGTGCCAGAGGTGTGGGTGTTTGCTGTTAATTAAACTGATGTTATCTAACATACCTTGGTTGGTCACTTCTTTGTAGTGGGACAATAGGTGCTACAAACACTCTGCACTCAGGTGTTATTGTCACAGGGGAGACACTTCATCTCATGGTTGAGGGTACCTTACTGTTGTCAAAACAATTTTCGAGGCATTGTTATTGAATCTGTTTATATTTGAGTAGTAATTATAAATACTAATGAACATATATTGTTCATTTAAGTTTAATGTACTTTTTAAATGTGCACATATTCAAAGTATGAATTTGCTTTGCATGAACTGCCAGCAAAAAGTTTTCTTCTTTTTATTTTCACAAAATAGTAATATGCTGTTCTTTCACTGGTTTAGGAACCAGAAATGCTAGTGATTCTGAGGAGTATTGAGAGGGCCTTTAAAAACAAGTGAGGTAACTTAAAAATTGGCAATAGAAAAGACAAGTTGTGTTTAAGGATTAATACAAAGAATAAGCAAGAATCCCATCTGTTTTTGAGGAAACATTTGAGGAAAGCTGAACATTTTTATACCATAGATTACAAGCTGATTTGAAAATAAGTGTGTTTACATTAAAGAAAGCAAATGCAGTTCTAGAACTCCAGAAGGAAATGCAAAGTATTCAGGCTCTTGTACAAAACCTTTGAGATGTTGTTTGGAACACCATGTTTTACCTGCCAGTGTCTGAGAGAAATAAAATGAAAACAGAGTGTTCTGAGGCAGGTGACTGTGATGAGTGTAGAAATGGAGAGAGTCTGTTGCAAAGACCACAGAAGAGCTTGGTTTCTTATCTGTAAACTTGGAACTGGAGCTAGGCTTTGGTGTTTGGTTTGGGGTTGGGTTTTTTGGGGGGGCAGGGGCAGGGGCAGGAAGAACAGAGAAAAGCTGCCAGTGCAAGAAGTTAATTTTGTTCCTTCCCTGTGACTTTTCTACATGAGTTAAATGATGCAGAAAGCATAAATGGCACCAGAAATAAGATCAGAAACTAGGAGGATCTTCAGCAATTAGAAAACCTTTCCATGCTGAGTAACAGGAGGTGTCATAACCCAAATGCTTTTAAAATAGAGCTCTATAATTTAGATACTGTTTCCCTTGGTGGTAGGAAACCAGACTGTAACATGAGTTCCGCTTCACATTTCTCTGGTATCTGCTGGCATCATAGACATGAAGGCATGTCTACATAGGCATGAAGTAGACTGAACTTTATATTTTGTAGTGCTAGAAGTGTGTAGAGTAGCAAAACTTTTTAAAGTCTGAAATGAGATCTCAATAATTAAGGAAGAGTATTCAAATCCTGAGATTGCTAAAACAACTTAATTGCCCTGTTAAGGATACCATACAAGGAAAACAAGGCCCTGATCTAAATATGAGCACAGCTCAGTCAAGAGCAAAAGTACATCAGGAATAGCCTCCTGAAGCAGTCTTGGAAGCCTTTTTGGTTTGTCAGCATTTTCACATGTTCCACGTCAGTGTACCTGTGTTCAATGTATCCTTTTATCTATACCTTTATAAAACAGTCTTTGACTGTTGCTGTAATCTGCCAAGTAGAGGACTCACAGCATATTGAGGCTATTGCTGGGTAATATTAGTGATCTTTGTGCCAGATTCAGATGGAGAACTGTTATACCTCATGTTTTGTTTCACTTTGAAAGAATGCTTGTCATTTGATTCCAGTCAATAAGTGGCTGAGCAGCAGGAAAGTTTAAGTTACATTAAAGTTATAATAAGTTATTTCTCTTATGTACAGAGATAGCTACAGCTAGCATCTCTTTTAGTTTAATTAATTTTTTTTATTTTGTTCCACAGAGATTCTTGGTCAACAGAGGAGGCTTTTCAGAGCAGTGGACAATATTCTTCTGAGGCACCTTTCTTTTTCCCCCAAGAGAGCAGCAGCAACCGACAGCCTGGAGGCAGAGTGCACGATGATCGTTCATCCCCGTGGCTTCCATGGGAACAAAACACAGAGCCTTGTCCACCAGTTCCACCTCAGAGATCTGCCTCAGAAACTGTCCAGCTAAGAGAAGCCCTGATCAAAATTTTTCCCGACTATGATCAAAGGCAGAAGATTGATCAAATACTAGCTGATCATCCATTCATGAGAGATCTTAATGCACTGTCTGCCATGGTGCTTGACTGAATGCTTACACAGCTTTTATATCACAATTGCTCTGACTAACAACTATCAATGTGAAGAAAAATGTCGCTCTTTTATGTTACTTTGTGAATATTAAAAACATAATTTTATTTGTTTAAACAAAGATATTTTTGCGTACGTTCTGTTCCCAATAGATGCCAGGTTTTGGTAAATTAAAAACTGCTGCTACTACAGATTTGTAGTAATATTTTCTATGAAAAAAAAAAACCAACAGATTTTCTGCTTCGCTTGAATTGCTTATGAAAGCAGTGGCAGTACTCCCTTTTGAGCAGTGTGTTAGTACTTTTTCCAGAACCCTTTTCCCGGAAGGCAGAATTCCTCTCAGTTGGAGACCCGCGTGTGGGAGCAGCTGCCAGCAGGTGGCGGCCGTGGGCCCCTGGGGATCCCCGGGAAGGGCGTGAAAATCCAGGAAAATCCATTTGCTCTTTCAGCCTGGAAATGTTGTGCGGGACAGTTGGAAGAGAAGGTATAAATTCACAGCTCTCATCAGGAGAAGATGTTTTGAATGCTTTAAATGGTCTGAAGCCTACACTGGTTTTTAAATTGGAAATTATCTTGACCTATTCTTTCAGAATAGTTTTAATATCTTAACGATTGCACTGACACCTGTTTGTCTTGCCTGTTCTAAGTGTGAATGGTGTGATGTTAACAGAATGTGATGCCGTCTGTATAGAAATGGGGGTTTTGTGCAGAGCCACAGCTGCAGTCAGCTCCACCCTGTTAGATCCATTCTGGGATCTGTCCCAAATGTAAGGGGAAAAAAGGAAAATAATTTATGAAAGCTGACCAATAGGACCACTTTCAAGAGCAGAGCAAAGTTAACGTTGTCTGTATCTCTGTACACACTGAAGTCTGTCACTCCTTCTTTTTAACCAGTCTCTGGTACCAAGTGTTAGCATGCATAAAATCAAATTGGACTGTAAAGAAAACGTGTTGCAGAGCCCACATTCAACTTCTTATGTACTGAGCCTTACCCTAAAGCATTAGTGGCTTTCTGTCCATCTCCATGGGATCTGAAATCACTCTTTGCTTATATGCAAAAGAGCTGAAGTATACTTGAGGAACAGGGAGTTTTGAAAAACTGTCTTTTTGCATGTCCCTTTCATGTTTTGTGAAGTCAGAAATAGAAGACAGTCTTGCTCTTCCCTTAACACAAGCAACCTGAAAGAGAATTGCAACAAGAACAAAAAAGTTTTAGGAACAGTAGTTACAGCTTCAGAAAAATACAGGTGATTATGAAGAAAGGCCTTTAATGTTTCTATAGCCAGACAGACAAATCTTAATTATTCTTTACTCTGTATAAGTGAGTGGGAGATTTGCTATTCAGATGGGCAGAGTCCTTCTGACCAGCACATTTGCTGAGAGCTAGTTCTTACCTATGAAGTGTTATGTAATCTCCAAGTTCTAACTCCATAAAAACTTGGGCAGGTTGCTAAAGCCTGTTACCACTGACTGCAGTTGGTATAATTTTAATAAATTGTAAGAGAATAAATCCCCATCTCCCTCTCACTGCCTGAGGGGCCCTGTGTACCTGTGTGAACATGCTGCTGGAAGAACTTGTCTTCTTCTCATTAGGTATATCCCTGGTTGCATATGTTGTTTTAACTTTTTAGATGTTGGTGTGGGGAATATAAATATATTATAATCTTTATTTCATAATGTCACAGAAAAAGCTGAATTGGAAGGGACCCACAAGGATCATCCAGTCCAACTCCTGGCCCTGCACAGGACACTTCAACAATCCCACCCTCTGCCTGAGAGCATTGTCCAAACACTTCTTGGGTCTGTCAGGCTTGGGGCTGTGCCCACATCCCTGGGGAGGCTGTTCATTGCCCTGCCACCCTCTGGATGAAGAGCTTTTTCCTGATCTAACCTAAATCCCCCCTTAACTCAGCTTCAAGGCTCAAGTCCTGTCACGAGAGCAAAGAGATTGGTACTCTTTATTCTTTCTCTATTTTGTTCTCCAATGTCTGTTTTTGAAGCATGCCTTGTGCTATTCAACTTTTGGTTGCTGCAAAAACACGACTAGAAGCAGTGTTTTGAGTGGAAAATAACAGGGACTTTCCCATACATGTTGAGTGATTTGGCATTTCCCTCTCCTTCCCTTTAAAGGGGTAAAGTCCTGAGACTGATTCCTGGTGTGATGCCAAGTGCAGGATTTCTGTGACAAATACAACAGTTTCCTGTTAAAAGGAGTGTTTTCTCTTACATTTTAACAGCATATCATGTAAACAATTTTATTGCAGTTGTAAACAAGCAAAGTTCAGATGAATCCCAGTAGTGGGTGCTAGTGCTGCTGTTTTCCTTCCTGTTTTTAGTGCCATATTAGGGTAGCTCATGTTTTGGAAGAGCATTTCTGAACCAGAGAGAGAGAGTGCCTGTGAAAGTTCCATGACAAACAGTGACTCAGTGCCTTTCTAATACTGGCAGTGTTTCCTTCTGTTTTGCAAGCTTGCAGCCCGTGTTTGATATGAATGCCTTTCTTGCTAGAATTTTGTGTAGCTGCATTAAGTTCTATATTTAGATCTGGGCCTGGTTGATGTTCTGGATGGCTGTTTTATTGGAAAGGTTGTAGCTCTGCTATAATTCATGTATAAGACCTGTCATTTTCATAAATACAGTTTAGAATAATAATGACTTTGCAGATTCCGAGGTCTAATCTGCTGTCTGGTATTTGGAGGAGTCTGGTTATATAAGCAGGTGTTTCTCTGATGTGTTCAGTTTCTCTTTTTTATCACAGAATGGAAACCTAAGTGCCTTACAACAGTGTAACTCATGGTGTTCAGACTACTCCTAGCCTTCCTGACTGCTACTGTTTGTGCTCAGTTTTGTACATAAATCTACCAGGTTTGTATATGTTGGTATGTAAGTCTGTGCATATGGTGGAAATACTGGAGTGCTCAAGATGATAACTTTTAAAAAACAGATGGATTTTAGATTTGTACTTTTTTTTTACCTGTGTATTTTATGCATCTATGTTTAGAATGTGGTTCCATTGTACCGTTCAGACTCTGCTGAGCTGTGCTGAGCAATCCCAAGTTTTTGCTGTCTGCCTTGTGGCTTGCTAAGTTCTGTCAGATTGCATTATATAATTTTTAATGGCTAATTCAAAGGAAGCATTTTTTAAGACGAAACTGGGTTTGAATGCACTGGGTCCCCTTTTCAGTCTCCACTTGAGTATTTTTGATTGTTTCAGGAATGATATTTTAAGTGTACATAAGAGAACTAAAATATTACATATTTTTAATTAAATAATAAACAGAAACAACAATCCAAAGACATAAGAATTCTGCTGAAATATATCAATTAATTTTTATTATAATTTTTCCCTAAGTATAGGATTAATTGTGATTCAAATCCAAAGTATAATTTTTCTCCCTGGTTGTTGAATGACCATGCGATATTCAAAGTATTGAGTCTTAGTATTGTTAATTTTAAGATAAAACTTTGCTGAGCAGAATATTAAGAGTCTAATCATCAAAAATATTAGGCTGGGTTGGATGTGTTTTGTGTAGAAACACACACACACACACCCTTCTTAGTAAGAACGGTGAAGGTGAATGCAAAGCGGGCGCTTGGTCTGGTTTGATTAAGTTTGGCTGATTTGGGTTCGGTTCGGTGCGGTTTGGTTCGGTTTGGGTGAGGTGAGGTTTGGTTGGGTTCGGTTCGGTTTCCTGGGGCGGTGCGGGTGCGGGCGGTCCCCGCGCTGTCCCCGCGGTGACAGGAGGTGGCGCCGCCGGCCCGCGCCTCGCCAGCCCCGCCCGTGAGAGACGGACCCGGCCCTGAGAGGGTGACCCTGCCTGAGGGCACAGCCGCGCTGGCCTTTTGTCATCGTGGTGTTTTATTGCTGTCCTTACTGCTCTGTGGTAGGCTCGGTTTGCTTCTCGGCTCAGGAACTGTGCTCTGGTTTGCTGATAGTTTATGTTTGATCGGCACGTGAAATGGGTGGTAATATATTTACCTTTGATATGAGTTCCTTGAATTCAGAACTGTGGCCAGAAATCTGCTGTTTGAACAATTCTGATTGCCAGGAGTTAAGATATTGGCGCATGAGAAATTATATTCTAAAGAAAAAAAAAATCCGAGATTCAGAAGTATCGTATTAAAAATCAGAGAAGGCATCACAGAGCTTCCCATAAGAGCGTGAGGGCAGAGGGGGCTGCCGAGAGCTTGTGAGGGGCAAAGCAGGATCCAGAGGCAGAGGCAGGACATCCCCTTCCCTTCCCCTTCCCTAGGGGCAGTGACCTGGGAGCACACAGCACTGACCACACCGAAACCAGCGGCAGGCGCGGTGACTCCTCTCTGTCAGGAGCATCCCTGCAGCCTGAATCCAAACATACCCGGCTCAACCGTGTGTTTTTTGCAGAGAAGGAAACTGGGAGTGTCTAAAAGGCAGAGCGTGAGTGTCTGGGAATATTTTCTGTGAGGAGAATGAGGAGGTACATTGTGGTTTATAAATACTTTGTGTGGGAGATCTTCCCAGCAGAGGGCTTTGAATTAAAAGAGGCACATCAGAGTTTTTTGCCAGATCTACTGGCAGGACACCAAGAATATGGATAAGGGCATTCTTGACATTCTGAAGTGAAGGGGCATTAAAGTAGTGATATTTGGCATTCATTGGGAATAAATTAATGTTTTCAGTCACAGTTTTAGCTATCCATGTATTATCTACATTAGGAAAACAGAACTTGCCATATTTTAACTTTTAACCAAATTTTTATCCTCTTGGCCTATGTGCCTATCAGCTGCTCTCGCCTAATCTAAAGAGAAATTTTCCTGGCTGAATATAATTTATTGTGAAACATATAACACCAACACACGGCTTCCCAATGTCCAAACTTGTTTCCCTTCCAGACTTGAGCCACAAAGAGACTTTTGAGCAAATGAGTAAGAAGATAGCACTACAAATG
>VWYP01021181.1:0-116483 GCA_013400435.1 Pycnonotus jocosus | reverse complement strand
AAATTGGAAAGGTGTATAAAACAAAAATCGTTCTTGACTTTTGATAAAAATGTGGATTTTTAAGCCATAACAGAAAGACAAAATTTCTGTACGGCATTACAGAGAAGGAGAGATAAGATAGATACTTAAACCTCCTGTCACTCAGTGAGTCAACAAATTCTAACGTAAGTCAAAAACTATAAAACATTTTTGTTTACTGGAGTTTATTTCCTTGCTGATAATTTAATTTATACCTCAAAGCCTACCTCAAATTAAAAAAATCCAACAGTCTACACTTATTATAACTCCAGATAACTGCATGTCTCAGTCCTCTCACTAGTAAGAGTTGCTTTTGTCTTTTGTGTCATCATCTCTATTTCATTGTGAGAAAAAAAATATCATTATTAAGTGGTCTAAGAATGATGTCTGGTTATAAAAGTAGATTCTTCATGTCTCTTGTAAAGAGGAAGGTCGTACTTTGGTGGCAGCTAAGACCTTTTTGATTTCTGATTAAGTTTTCCATTGAGTGTACTGATATTGTGCATGAGGGAAGTAAATCTTGCTACTTCCTTATGATTTTTACCCCAATTTTCACCCCAACACATCAACTCCGTTTTTCATGTGTATTTGAGTGCACATACAGTTGAATGTGATAGCAGGCAAAAAATCTAAACATGGCCTGAGCTATAAGAAGAGCTGCATTCCTTGTGTATTAATATTCAAATGTAGTTCCAAACCTAAATTTAGAAAAAAAAAATTCTTGCCTTATCTAAGTCTTTGTGGCTCCTTTCTATTTTATGTGTCTTTTCATTACATTGCTATGTTAATTTGTAAAACTGGGTTATTGTAATGTAACTATCATCATGCCCCCATTCCTAATTGTCAGAAGTGCTTATGATGTCTTAATTTAATGTGTCTTGTTGCTGTATTATGTCAGGTATGTCAGGTATGTCAGGATTTGATTCATGGATTGAATTCCTAGCTAGATAACTTGCTGAGTCATAGGCCATAGTCGTCATTTTCCATGGGCACAGAAAATACAGGCTATCACCCAACATAAAATTCCAGTAGGCTTCCACAGTTCTTGTTTCTTTTTGCTCTGTTTGCTGACACAAGTGTTGTCTTCTTTGTCCAGATGTTTCTGTCTGGACTTTTGTTCAGTTATTGAGACAGAAATTTTAAGCAACTTTTACTACTGAATATGCTTTACTTTCCCTCCTCTGACCTGCTTAAAACCTTCTCCTCAACATAGCCTATTCATACAGCTTTTTCCTCCTTTTTTTATTCACTTCTAGTTTCTCACATACACATTTATTTTCATAAAAATCTAAACTTATTAAGTATAATTATGAAAACATAACTTTTCTCACATTCATCACTTCTTTGCTTAATTGTTCTTCCCCCTTTTTCTCTGCATATTTATATATCCACTATTCTTATTTACTATTTTAATCAAATTTGAAAGTAAAAAAAAATAGATCTTCAGTATCCTTTTAGCTGTCAATCTCCCTAACCTCCAGTTTCTAAATTATGCGTAATTTTCACGGTGTTGAAATTTGTTACCTTCAACTAATTTCTCCTGTCTAGAGTGTCAGGACACGTTACAGTCATAAGAAAAAGTTTTGACTACTGGGACCTGCCATTTGACTGCTGGGACCTGACACTTTCACAACCCCTCTCACAAACCTCTTTCCCTACGCTTCTCACTTTGTTTTGATGCAAAATATCTTCACACCTACAGATCCTAGTGCTTATCTCTCTACTTTTGGGTTATGTCCTCTACTTTCCTCCCCCAAATTCTTTTTGCTGGGGGTACTTGATTCTGAGTTCTTCAACCTTGTTTTACTTAAATTTCGTTTTGGAGTTTTGGTTCAACTTAAGCTGTCTATTTACACTTGAGCAGTTTATAGCTATAGTGTATTTCTGGGTTTAGTAACTATTTGCCTGCAATCTGAAAACAATCCTCAGACACATCCCATCCTACAACTGACCACCAAATTAAACAAATCATGACTGGACATGAAGTGAGCTGAGCTATCACATCTGCAATTAGTGATAAGAGAAGTGTATAAGTTTAAATGACATTATTGCCACCTGAGAAGTGCTGGTGTTTCAAAATAAAAAAACCCCTTTATTCTATCTAGACACACCTTAAACAATAAACAATATATTTCTATTATCTTTCAGTGCATTTTTCTCTAAGCTATACAATTCTAAATTACTTAATCAATGTCAATTGTTCTTTCCATTTATCATCCCACTTGCCATATGCTGAATTTTCTCCATCCTCACTAACTGACACTAGCTGTACAAAATGACTTTTTCTTATTTGCTACCAAAGCATTCCATACAGCAAGGGCAATTTCTGCATCTATAGAGATCTGGAATAGCACAGAATAAAATGGAATGGCTCCAAATTTGTACCATTATGTGTCATAGAGGATTTTGTGCCTCAGCAACAGTAAATGTTTCTTCACTCAATCTTATGAGTGCATATCTAGAGAAATTGTTTTTGTGTGGTGTAGCAAGCTTATTAGCTGCATTATAACTGCAAGCACAGAACTCCATGTATGCTAATCTGTTTTGTTTCACTTTATCTCTGGTAGAGATGTACTTCCTACATTACCAGATTTATACTGAAAGAGTAGAAGGTTACTGTGAGCAACTAGTAATTCTGAATTATTTCCTTAGAATCAAATCTGATTTGTCTGAATTTAAAGTTTCTTCCTCAGGTTTAAGATCTAGATTTTTCTTCACTTTACCATTCTGTTGGATGTTACCACAACTGAACATTTGGAAACATGGCTGAATGACCCATTTTATACTGACTTTTTGCAATTTATTGTCACTTTCAAATTTACTTTATTTAATGTCTTGCAAAAGAAAAATGCCAAAATGAGCTCAAATTTCAAAACATACACTTTTCCACCAAGACAATCAAATAGCAAAGCATGTCAAAATAGGTTCAGAGAATGAATAATAGCAAAGCTGTGAACAACAGTACACTCCTGACAATATTCAATCTGTTCTTTACAAAAATAAAGTATCCTTAAATCAAAGAAAGTGTTAGCTTCAAGAATAGTGTTTTCTTTTTTCTTCAGAAGTAAACATTGCTCCACACTTCATATAAGAAAAGATCAGAGCAACTTTGAAACATTTAAACAATACTTGTGACACAGAATTTTAGAAACAATGGTTTACAATAGCTGTTATTTTTTCTGAACTCACTCAGAATCCTATGGTATTTTACTTACTTTTCCATCTGTCACTGAATGGAATGACTGTGTCTGATGTGTAATATGACACTTAGCAAACCTGTCATGCAACACCTGATTCAATACCATAATGTCAGCTATTAGTTGTTCTGTCAAAAATATCCTATAGTTAAATTTCTTAAAGAGTCTGATGAATGTTACAGAACCCTATTTGTCCTGAAGTAGAATTGATTAATCCTTTCTGTAAAGTAACCAAGTGAAAAGCAACAGAAACAAGGTTTTCTCAAAATGTCATGTTTCTTCACACACACATACACAAAAAAAACCCCAAACCAACAACTTAAAAGAAGCACAAAATTATTGTATGAAAGTTTGCAATAGAACCTTTTTTAGCAAATCCTGCTCCTTTGTACTATGCCTTTTAAAAATAGGTCCCTTCTTTCTCCTGTGCCCTCAGTCAAGCAGATTTGATGACATTTTGGGTTACAGCAAAATTTCTCTGCAGCATAAAATTTTAATTCTGTTATCCTATGTTGCTTCTGATTTCCCTCCTCTTTTTCTAATTTTTCCTAGTTTCTACATGTGCAGTTATTTTTCAGGGAACCATTTCAGACTTTGTTTTTATTAGGCACTGAAAACTACACTGTCAACGTTTTAAAAGATATTTCAGAGGTTACATACTACCATCACAACCAAGGAGCTAAGTACCAGAATGTCTTTGAAAGCAGGACCGTTTAAATAATTTGTATGCAGATTATTGGGATCCAAAATAAAGCTGGAAAACGAAACAGAGATCACACGGCATAGTGTTTGTTGGTGCTTGGCACAGCAATGCCTTAAGATCAGAGATCAGTTCAAACCAAAGTTCAGTGGCAATGGATAAAACAAATTAAACATCTAAAGCAGTGTAACATGAGGCTCATTGTTCAGATTTTCCTCAGATTTTACCTGATTTGAAAAAGGGGGCGAGATCATATAAATTCATCATAGTTAATCAGGAAAATTTTTGGAATTGGAATACCTTATTCAACAAGGACTTAGGAAGTGATCTCTAAAACTACAGACCCATAATTATATTTTATTTAGAAAAAGGAAATTAAAACTGTGAGAAGAACTGTGAAAAAGACAATAGTGTAAAACTAAATAAGTAAAGTGTACTGAGAGAATTCAACATGGCAAAAGGAAAAATATATCACTCATCTTTTTGTGTGATATTGTTGTATTTTGCAAGTCCTCTTGTAAGGACTTTTAATTTCTAAAAGTACTGAGACTGTCTCTCATTGAAACAAAAATGTAATAGAGGACTATAAAGTCACAAATTGTTTGTGAAATGTGAAGTCATAATGATAATTTTCTATTTCTCGCAGATTGAAAATGAGAAACTTTTCCATGAAGGTATCAGACAACTGGTGTAAAACATTGAGGAGAAATATTTATTTATTTATTCATTACTTCCTTATATATTTCTTTTTCCTAGTACACAGCTCAACTGTGGTACTCCTTGACTAGGTCACAGTGCATAAGAGCTAAGCAATGGAAATAAACATCACTAACCCAAGGATGTGAACATCCCTAAAACTCATACATACAGCACTCGAGAGTGTATATCATGGGAAATACCACTAAAGATTCCAGAATACCTCAATATTTCTTCCTCAGCAACAATTTGTGTGTAATATCAGAATATAAACCAAAACTGGATTTCTAGCTGGACACTGTCTGCCTGATTTCTGTTCTTATCTTACTATCCTAACCATTTAAAGACAGATATTTTTGAAATATTTATATATATTACAGAGTAAATTCTAAGTTGTAAATTAAATACTATAGAACATTTTTGAACTACGTACAGAATAATCTCTCTCTGCTGTTTTGTCTGCTTTTTAAGAATTGAGTTGCTTAAACCAGGGTTTTATGAAATGCACATTAGCATTTTGAAATCTGTTTAATTTAGACATAATCTGAGAATAAAACATATAAATTCAAGGTGGCTTAATCTGATATAGAAACCCATCCTGTAGGATAAGTGTTTGATATCTTCCAGCTGAGAGTTCAGACATTATCTGATAGAATTTCATCGTTGCTTTTATTCATTTTCATCCTTGTTCTCTCTCCTGCTTTGCAAAAAATAACATCTATGTAAGAATAATAGAATGAGGGTTACCTTTACTTGTTTCCTGTGCCTGTGGATGTGAATAAATGGGTATATCTAGTCTCAGGAGAACAGGTAATACTTGCAGGAAACAACTTGATTACCTGTGACTCAGTGGTGAAGGTTTTATTTTGATCCAGTGAACCTAGAAACTAATTCTAAGCCTCTAAGTAGTCCAGTAAAATTTATGGGGAACATTTCAGACTACAGGATTCATTTTTAGAAGAATCTTGGTTTCCCAGTGTTTTTGGTGCCTTTCTCTTCTACTTTCTTTACTTTCAAGGATTTCATTTGTCTTCCTCTTGCTATTTCTTTTAGCCTTACCCAACATGCTTTCTCATATCAAATAAGCCATTTGGAAAATTGTCTTGAAAACTATACATTCTAAACCAAAATCAAAGTAGTTTCACCAGTATATGTTGTCAGCCCCCAAGACTGCACAAATCTTCTATAATGTACACTAATATTTTTTATTTAGAAAATAATAAATAAATGGCAATGATCTTGAAATTTTCTTTTGTGACATTTTACAGAGAAAGGGCTGTATTATATGAAGTAAAGTCATATGGAAATTTCTGTGAATTTTTTTTTCATTTTAATAAACCTAACTCAAATTTCATGTTTTGAACTTCTGTCTCCTGTACATTTACATGAAGCAAAAACATTTTAAAAATAGATCAGCATAATCTATCAGGAAAACAGATATTTAAGCATTGGAGCCCTCTTGATATGTTAATATTTTTATACATTCTTGCTTATATTGCTATAAAATATCACATTTTTAATGCATCAGAACATCAGCAATTATTAGTGCAAGTTTGAACCTGTTCTCCTGTTGTTTAATGTCTTGATTTTGTTCGATTTTTCTCACAAAATAATTAGTCTACTAATCATGTAGTTACTGTCAAAGCAGGTATTGTACAAATCTTCACTATTATGTAAACATTGTGTTATTGAACACTGCAATATTTAAGATGCTAGCAATCTGACCTGTTGAAAGAAAACTTCTCTTGAGATTTCTAGTTTCCTTTAAAAATTTCTGCTCAATTTGCCTGATTCGATAATATTTCTACAAAATTTTTGCTGGAGCATAATTCTCAATGAAACTAAAATTTTCTTCTAAATTGAAACACAGAATTTTATGAACAGTCTTTTACAGCCCAAGATCTGGGAAGACTTTCAACATGATATTTTTGTATAGTTAAATCAGTGTATTTCCCTTCAAGTTTCTTAAGTTGGGATCAATATGTAAGAAAAAATATCTTATGATTAAGTATATCAACTAGAATTCAAATTCATTTTTTGGCTGAAAGACTCATTTATTTATATGTTTGTCAGAGAATTAATTAACTGTACACTATTTTTTTTTTGTATCAGTAATTCTTTATTAATACACTGTTTGTTTTCTGAAATATTTCTGGTTTTATTTTTTCAATATTTCTTATCCTGGATGATTCATTTGCAAACATTTTTTTTTCTTCCCTTTATTTGCTTTTAGATATTAGGGAAACACATTCTTACAAATTCATTGTCAGAATCCAGGGCAGCCAAAGAGATGCCCTGGAAGCTCAGGAAACCCTGGTCAGACAGTCTGAGAACTGAGCAAAAGAAATCTGAGTTTTATCCAAGAGCACTGTAATACCCTGGACCTGTCCAGGGGGGTGAACAGAGGGTGTTTTGCCTCTGTCCATGAGGGTCACAGACCCTGGCACAAAGCAGAGATGAATTACAAATCTCAAGAGTGTGAAATCCAGTAGTTTAGTTTATCACAGAGTGAGAAATAGGTAGTTTTAGGATTTTATAATAGAAGTAGATGGAGACAAGATGGAGATTTTGGGGCAGTCCCTAAGGTTCTTCTTCTTGTTCTTCTCCTCCATTTTCTGCTGTGACGTTAGCACAATGTGGCTTGGGGAGATTGGGCCAAGTGGAGAGGACCTGTTTGGTGTGGATGGTGGACATTGGTAGGAAATGGTAAACAATATGCTCATAATAATCTGTATTTAAGACAATGACCTCCCATAGGGGTGGGAGTCCTGCCATGGCCAAGGTGCAAGACAGATCTCGCTGGGCACAGAATGAACTGTGAAATAAGAAAAAGAATAAGCAAAGTGATAGACCTTGGAGAAACTGAACCTTGAAGCCTCCGTCTTTTCTTGTGTCTGCCCCGAAGCATCCAGGAGGGCAAAAAGACTCTGACCACCTGAATATCGGAAAATCATAATCTGACAATTCATGGTAGATATAAACCACATTTAAGAATGGCTGAGAATGTGCAGTGTATGGCAAATCCTACCAAACACAGTTTGATAAGATTTCTAGTTGTCTTTAACTCTTATTTTTTGGGGAAAAATAAAATAAAACAAAGAAATGCCAAACCCCAAAAGAAAGCCTATTAAAAACCCCCTAAATCTCAAATGAAAACATGCAATTCAACTCTTTGTTCAAGCCAGGCCAAGTGGGAAGAGGACTGATCAATGCAAAAAGAATGACTAGGTAGCCCTAAAGAGATAATGTGAATTCTTGAATTCATTTGTGCTCTCGTGACAGATGAAAGTGTGAAATTGAAGGTTCCTCAGAGAAATTCAACCATTCCTCTACAGCTGGATCTTAAGGAGCAGGAAAAAGTGTATGTGTAAGAGAAAAGAATTAATAGAAAGTCCTGGAAGTAAACAAACCTGTACATCAATTTATATTATATGAAAAGATGCATATACATAAAGTACTTGGAATATATGATATTTCTAAACTTCCATATGATTTCTGCCTCCTCTTATGTTACTTTTTTAAGTCAGAAAATCAATTTCTTTACTGCTCAATATTATATTTAAATTTGATTTATTATTTTATGATTTTATTTGTTATTTTATAATTGTATTGATTCATTGTAATTCTGAAAATAAATATTGGACTTTTTGAGGAAAAAATATTTTACAAATGTGGTTATGTTTATGTGCAGCACTGAAAAAAATCACTGTATTATGGTCAATCAGTTTTATATGTTTACTATTTCTTTCTGTTAGTATGATATTTCTCTTTATGATAAATTGTGTTACTACTACTAATGGAAAAAAAATCCACATCATAATTTCTGTACAAGGAAACATTCAAAAATTTTATAAATATTATAAAGTATCATAAAGAAGGTTATATTTTGCCCAGCATAAAAAGAAATATAATAATCTCTGAAGAAAACCGAGTATAATTTTCTAACGGGACAACTTTGACATAATGTCAGCATCCAAAACGGACATGCTATTATCTGCACAGTCCTAATTGCCTTTTAGATGGCTTTTAGATGGTATTGATTGCTGTGCATATTTCTCAACAGATAATAGTGATTTAAAAGGATAATTCCTGATTAGGCCTGTGAAATATTTGTCTTCACACTTATTACCCTAGTTCCTATAATTAAATGACATGATGTTGAATTTGCATGCAAACTTACATCAATAGAAAGCATAAAATAGGTATTTAAAGAAAGCAACTCTATATTCATGGCTGTGATATGAAGATAACGAAGGACGTGGGATCCTGATGAATCCTCTTTGATGCAGTCAGTACAGATTTGGGGTCTGGGCAGGCAGAACTGTGTACATTTGGGGATTTTTTTTTAAAAATTATGGGTTTAGTTTTAGTATTAGTTCATGCTTATATTATGGAATGCCAAATAGAGGCATCTCTTCTGCCCATCTAGATTGATGGCTTTAAAAGAGGACAAAATTAGAGACTTAGTTTTACTGAAGGGCATAGCATAGCAGGATAGTTCAAGGGTTTCTGCTGTGTTTTTTCCAGATCCAAAGTTGTCATGGTTTGAGCCACAGTTTGGTTTTTTAGTGGACCTATCAGAAGTTAGCTTTTTTAACTGGCATGTCATTTGGCCACTTAAAGAACAGAATGCGACTTTTGGGTGATACTATAAAACCTCAGCTCAGAGTTCAAAGGCTCTCTTTGACTTCTGGCCGGCAAGGAGTTAACATCCCTCCATGAGTTGGACAGGCCCGGTCTGGGCCCCACCATCCCCCCTGGGCCTGCCTGGGCCGGGCTTTATGGGAGACCCGCCTGGCCCGGGGACTCTCAGCCCGGGGGAGGGGATGATGTGCCCCTGTCCCAGCTCGGATCAGTTTTTAGCAGCTGTGAAGCGCCCTATGAGTGGGAGCTGGCCTGAGAGCTGGCTGTGGGCCTGGGCCCTTTCCCCAGCAGGGCGAGGGAAGCCTGCAGTGGCTCCGGGCTGGGCTCGCCCTGGATGAGCCCGAGGGGTGGAGGCGAGACCCTTCCATCAGCCGAGCTGCTCTGGGATCTGTCAGCCTGAGTTTCTTCCCTGCATCCTCACGGCTTTTGAAAATCCCAGCTGCCACCCGGCAGAGATCCTGTGACCACCGCAGGCCTGGGCAAGGACATTAACCCTTTCCCTCCTCCGTGGAAGGCAGCGAGTGAAGATGCAGAGAGACAGTATGGGACAAAGACAGTGAAAGAATTGATAAGGACTGCTGGAAGAAAGGGAGAAAGGAAGTGGACATTTTTTTGTCTGGACTTCTCTGGATGAATCATAGAGATATGGACTAACATCAAAATGCTGTTCGGGGGAGTGCAAACTCTAGTCAAAGGCTGTTTAGTTTGATGCCTTAGCTTCTGGGCAGAAAAGGAGGTCTCTATTTCCTTTGTGATAGGGACGATTTAAGAGATAGAAGAAGAGAACCTTTGTTGTATACTAGAGTGAGCATTCTTAAAATGGTACCCTGAATGTGCTGAAGTCCATAAGCAGCTTGAGAAACTGCTAATGGGGTGGGACTGCACAGGTCTGCCAATCCCAGGTGGTTGCAGATTTGTGACATTGAGAGCCACCAGATTTTTTTCTTGTGGCATAGTCTCTATGAAAATTCTAGGGAGACTCCTCTCTCAAAGGAGTGTAAGGTTATGTTTAATGGTTGTAACTGACTGAAAATCATGGCTTCTCTCAATGTTGTGTGGAAAGGTGAATAGTTTGTGGGGGAGGGAAGGGTCAGTTTTTGTTTTCTTTTTTTTCTTCTTTTTTTTTCTTTAGTGTGTTAATAAACTATCTGTTTAACTATAAGTTGAGCTTGTTTTGCCTTTTTCTTTTGAAATCCTATCTCATATTTAGTTAATGAAATTCAGTGAATTTAAAACCATTACACAAGTATGAGTATAGAACATTTATTATAGTGGCTAAGTAACTAATTATAATCATGTCTAAACAGCATTTGTCAAGGGGTTAATAAAATTTTGCGCAGAAGTACTCCGTTTTCTTATGTTACTATTGTAGTCTAAACAATTTTGCCCTTTTGTTCTTATCTGCCTGTCTCGGGTTCAATAAGGATTCTTGTCACAATGGTGTTCTAATTCTTTTCCCAAAAATTAAACAAAAGTGCTTCTGAATTATCAAAAAGCAAGTAGCAAAACAAACAAGTATAAATTCTGGCATATAAAAGGAAAATCAAGCAGAAGAAACAGAGAGAACACATTTTTCCTCTCTTGTGGTGTGATAATATAACATTTTTTATGCATTTATGATTTTTTCCCCAAACTGATTAATTGATCACAAATCACGCCATAATTGATGTAATGTAAGCAAATTTTCCAATTTTAATTTATCAGGTTGGCCTTGTAAGGCCTTCCTTTTTATGTTTTGACTTTAATAGAAACTTTGGTGAAATGAATAAACCAAATCTGAAAAAGTAGCAACCTGTCTTTGTGTTGCTTGTGACAAGAATACAGGAATGCTTATTTCAACACCTTGAAATGTTTACTCAATGAAGACTGAGACTCCACATCATTTAAAGAGAAGTCTAATTGTCTTACTAATTTTCTGATTTGCTCACACACAGGAATAGGGAGGCATTTCCAATTCTGACATAAAAGATAACAGCACAATTAAAAACCACTGCACACCTTTTATTTTACCACCTAAATGAATTGTGGCCACCTGATGCTTGTCAGATTCAGCAGCAGAGTAGGTTCTTCTAGAAAACAATACTCAGAGATTGTTGGAAGGACTGTAGGACAAAATGGAATGCCTTTCTTAGAATTTTCTCTTGCCTGCTGAAATCACACATTTTTGTAGTGTAAAGTGCGGGGATTGAACTCATCCTAATTTGAATGACTTAGTACTTTTGTGCTGTAGTACTATTGGGGAAAAAACCCCATTCCTTTATCCACAGCTAGTGGACAAAAATATGTATGATTCCTGTCTTGCTTTAGTATTTCATTCTGAAACTCTTGGTCTCTATCACAGAATTAACTCAGAGCTGTATGAGTTAATTTAATGTGAAGGCAGGGATTTCACAGGCACAAAGAAGTCCATGTGCACTCTATAGAGCATATACAGGGAATTCAGCTTGTTCTGAACACGTCACATTTGCTACCTCTTCAATGATCACCTGTACAAAGTGTGAGCTAAGCTCAGCATCCCTGCACAGGCAGCTGGTGTTTTGCAGCTCATCTGATGCATCCTAAGTATGTTAATTTTATAGTCATCATATTAATAATGTAATTACTACAAGAAATGTATGAAACTTATTTGTAAGTCAAATTCAAACATCTTCCAGATCCACTCAGTCAAGATTCCTTTGTGAAAGAAAAACATGCCAATATTACAATGGTGTAATCTTATCACTATTAAAATTCTAATGTCAACCACAGCTACACGTGACCATGACAACACGTCCTGCTATGCCAAAGTTTCTTAGTCATATATTTAATTCCAAAACTGAGGATAATGTCTTTTTTGCACTATGTCAAATAACTATGGATAAAGAAAAATTGAAGTTCTCCTTGATGTCTCTATGTGCTTGTTTTTCCAGCGTGTTTGTAAATTTAACCAAATATGTAAACTCAGACCCATGACAGAATTATAATTTTGTCATTGTGATGGTCTCTTTAGTGTAAAACCTTCTGTATCTTTTGGAGGAGTTGATAAAGAAAACACAAAATTACTATTTCTCTTTCTAATAACTCTTTCAAGTTCTGAAAGTTTCAGATAAAATGTTCTATTTTATTTCTGTATTTATTTCTGAACTTGAAGAAGGCACTTGTCATAGCTTTGGACACTGATCAGAGCAAGCTGAGAAAAGTTGACATCATGGTGAAATTAAATTCTTTGCCATTTCTTGACAGAAGGTGACATGCAAGAAAATACATTTTTTTTTTCCAGTTTACCTGATGAAATTTGTCTAGACATTGTAAGGATCCAACCCCAAGGAAAACCCAAATTCAAGCTGCTTAAATGAAAAGGAAAAGCTGAGTGTAAGTCATGAGTTATTGTAAGATGTTCTGTGTTGCCATTTAAGTATTTTCCATCAGCTGATTGTATTCAACTGAGATGTTTTTGTCCTGAATCTTTTGCAACAAAAGACAAAATGCATTCAGATGTTGAGGTTGTTGACATTTGACACAATATTCAGGAAACTTTCCTAATTTTCATTACTGTAATGTTTAGAGATGTTATATCCTCTAACTCTAAACTGATGTATATGACTGGAAAAAAAGGCTTACAATGAATCTATTAATTTGGTTGTATAAATTAGATAGTCATATGCCTATTGTCCTTGGAAAATAGAAGGTAAGAATTATATCCTCTCAGAGGTAAGAGCATAGGAGATATGTGTGTCAAGTTCTTTCTTTTACCAGTGTCTATCGTGTCATTAATCTTCAGACTCTAAAGAGACTTTTAAAGAGAGGGTTAAAGTTTGAAGGATAGTAAGAAGTAGAAGAAGCAGAAAGAAGCAGAAAGTTACACCATGTCAAGTGAGCAACCTGTTTCATGAAGTAAAACAGCAACTTGATTTTTTTATATTATAGGCTAGCAGCTTTTGCTCAGTTACGTACCTCAGTTGACTTAGATGTAAATTGGTATGCTTTAATAACTGGCTTACTGCCATCTCTGTTAAGAAATATGTCACTATTATACTTAACACTCATTTCAGGGAAAGTACTTGTACATACTAGATACTATCAGCCTTATAATAACTCATTCTTAGTAAATCTTAATAGTAATTACACTTTCTGAATACTTTATTGAAAACCAAGATAGTGTGATTGGGACTGGGCCAACCATCAGCAAATGATATCAACACCACTATAGGGAAGACATAATTCAGTTTTTTACTAAAGTGTGTATGTATCATATGACATTAAAAAAATAAAATCTAGTGCAAGAATAAATGCAAAGTTCATGCATATTTGTTTGCTTCACAATTTATAGAAAATGTCTACTAAAGGGACTTTTTCAAATTACTTTTGCTTGCTAAATTCTTACCCTGCAGAATCAAGATGCGACAGCATGAACAGTCTTAATTCCAATTCACCTATGCACAGTAATAGCTTCAGTTCACCATCCAATTCACCTATGCACAGTTCACCTACACTGAAAGTGAATATGTAAGGGAATATGTAAGGAATATTTGTAGGTGTTTGACACTGGAGGGGTTGTTGGCTCAAAGCATTTCAGATGCATGTGTGTGGGGTAAAGGGAAGGTTGGGCCTTGCCCTGGTGGGGAGATGCACTGCCCTGGACACCCCAGCCCCACAGGCAGCATCCCAGCATGGCAGTGGCTGCCAAACCCTGGCTGATGTCCCACACTGTGAGAGCGGGTATCGACGGCATGGGACAGAATTCTTTGGAGACAAGGTTGCTCTGAAACACATGGTTTATTACTGAGGCCTTTGGTAGAAGGAGCCTTGCTTTCAGCTGCCAAACCCCAGCTGAAAGTGTGGTCCAAAGAGAGAGGATTTCTTGTTGCTTTACAGTCTTATCTCTTTCTCTATTGAATATTCTAACCTACAGTAACCAACCCATACAGGGCACAAATCGTACTACATTTATATACAGCCTATAAGAACTACTACATTACCATATCAGGGTATATTCTAAACCTTAAGGGTCACTCCCTAGTCTATCTTTTCCCTGATACCCTGGGGGGGCTCCACCTATGGGTTCATGGGTGTCCTTTTTTCTGGTATTGCTTAGTCTGCCTTTGGCTAACAGCTTTCTTCTTGCAGGCCCTGCTCACATCTCAAAGGCTGCCTTCATTTGTATTCCACTTTCAGGCTTCATACTTTCAGAATTCCCTTCTAAGCAATCATATCTATAGGGTCTCCCTGTCTCACCATTCCCAAGACTATACCTGCCCCTAAAGCCTCTAACCCAGCTCTTGAGTGGCCAAATGACCTGAAGTCCCATGTGGGGGAAGGCCAAGCAGTATTTAAAATTGAACATGCGACAACCACACGTATTGACTTTGCCCTCACTTGGAATCTCTACCAAATGAACAGCACTGGAACCAGGAGTGATAGCAATGTTTGTTCTTTTCTATACATCTTCTCTCTTTGTCCTCTTCTAATTCCCTCTTGGAATTTTTGGGTAACTTAAAATCAAACAGGCTTAGAGTTTGCTGAGTTGAATGGGTTAAGTTAATGCTTTGAGAAATGCTTTATGCTGATTGAATGCTGCTCTAAACTTTTTGTCACAGCTCTCTGATTTTCTAAAGTTTCCAGTAATTTTTTTGTTGTTGTTTTGATTGCTTGAGAATATCTCATTGGTATTTCTGCCATGTGTCTAACTCAGAGTACATGAACAATCATAAGTCCTCTTAAGTGTCTCATCAAGTGGTGTTTTGGGGCCTAACAGTAGGCCTTGTTCACTTGCAGTTCATTCTTATCTGCAACCTGCAAGGAGACTTGCCACACTAAATTAAGTGGAAATCTTATTTAAACCATCTACTTCACAACCTCACTGTGCAACTTATGCTAGTCACTCTTAAAATTAAAAGAAAAGTATTTTCTGATGTTCAGACAGAAACTTCTGTGTTGTGTATTGACCCATTAAATACACCACTAGTTACTGGTCTTGCACTAGTAGTAATGCCAATGGTCATGTCGTTCCTCTGCATACAACTGTTCAGGCCCTTTTTAATTCACTTCACTTCTGCTCACCCACCCCACAGTTCAACAGCTTACCAGTGATAAATGTATGGTATGTTCAGTTTGCTTACGTGTTCTTAAATATTTACATTATAGGCAAACCATACAAGTGAGAAAGCATTGTGGGAGGTTCATCTGGGGACTCTGGCCCCTTGCTTGACTGCTTCATTTAAGCTCAGGCCCTTGCTCTATGTCCTTGTGCCCAGCACTGCACCCACTGATGCATCATCACTGACTTGGCTTCCTGGCCTCGTTGGGTCATAGCATGATCTCAGACTGGTATTCTCACCATGGGCCTGATAAATGTCATCTGACTTACTGGCCCCTGACTCTTCATAAATACTTCACTTTAGCAGCCCCTTTCAAGATTAGTAAAGCTATTGTAAACAAAATCATAAAAAGAGACTTGACGATGCACTGGGATTGTGTCCTTTAATAAATTTCGGCTAGATGTTTGAGCATTCAAGTACTGCTTTTACAATTCTCTATGGAAAAAACCCCAGCAACCTGGCCATTCATGAAAAGGGACAATATTTCCAAACATTCAGATGTCTAGTTTAATTGGTCAGATTTTTGAAAAGTGTAGGTGAAGTGATATCAAGCACTGTCCCAGCATATAACACAGTACTATGACAGATCTGAAATTCGAATCTTTTATTAAGTGGCATTTAAAGTATAATGCCTGGTTAGCTTGAGGCAGCAGCAAATATTTTCTGCCTAGCACTAAAGTCATACTGCCCTTCTGAATTGAAAGTTACCCAGCATCTCTTCTTGATAAAAGAGAATTTACCTGGCATTTGATTGCAAGGAAGAAGCAGCTGTTGTAAGAGTGAATATTCTAAATAAGATACAAGAAGGTCACTGAGATTTCCTCCATGTTATTAAAGAAAAAACCTGAAGCAGAAAACGACAAATAGTTTGCTCAAGGTTATCTGGCAGTTGTGGCAGTTGCAGATCTACAAGAAAAGCTTAAGTCTTCTTAATCTTAGAAAAGGTGAAGACAAGATTGGTTTCCTCTTAGAATGTCCTGCACCTTCATTGGAACTATTTCCAAAATAAATGAGAAAAAAAGAGTATTTGTTTGAAATTAGGCAGCAGTTTCCCCCTTCCCACTTACATATTCTTTGAATTTCTGAGTACTCAGTAATCTTTTTTTTCCCCCTCAGGCATTCTGTTCTGGAAAAAAAAAAAGAAATTAAGTAATATTTACTATATTTAAAGTGTTTTTTCCAATTTAACATGATATCTTTGAGAGGAATAGGTTGCACTTGTGACATTTTTATAAAAAGCTCTTCTTGTTTATATAGACATTACAGTAATAGCGTCTGAAATAGGCTTTTTAACCACTCCTCTTATATTTAGAATCTCAAATGACAGTGAGTTATAATTTGACATATACTTCCTTGTAATCTGATTTAAATCTGATTTTAATCAAGCCTTTATTACTAGAAACATGTTCTTTATTTGTGATAATCTAAAGACTGCTTCAGAAGCTGAAATGATTTTTACTGATGTCCTTTAGTATTTGAAAAAAGTATCTGTTTTGGAGCTGCTGAAGCAAATACTTAGATCCGTTGTCTGAAAAGTGGTATTTTGGGGGCTTTGTATAAACATTTGGGCTTATTTTTCAATCTGAAGTAAAATTTTTTCTTTTCCTGTCTGAGTCTCTTTCTATCCCTCCCATATTAACCATCTGTTCTGGTTTCTTTCTCTAATCTAATCTCCTTTCTCACATACTTTATTTTTTCTACCACAATGATAAGCTTTTCTGTGCAGTAGTCAACTGAAAGTGTGAATTTTCTTTCAGCCATATATCAAGAACCACAGTTTCCATTCTTCCAGGCTTCATATTTTCATGATGTTCAAGTCCAGTACCATAAAAGGAGCTGTGAAGAGTGTAAGATTTGATCATCTGAAGGTGCTTGGAGGTATAGTTTTAAAACCATGCTCAGGATTCTTGCAGGAGAATGGCTTATGAACCTGAGGCAGTTTCAAGCAAAAGTTTGTGCATATGCACTACACCACACAGAAATAGAAAACTCGATGCTGTTGGGAAGCATAAGATTGACATATGAGTTTATTAAATATTCATTCAATGTCTTGCATGTGAAGATCTTTGATAAAGATGCCTGATTCACCAAGCATGCACTGACGTGTTTCTACTGCACAGATAGTATGTGTATTTGGGATTATTGCATGGCAATTCCAGATGGAAAAAAGGGGAACTAAATACATTGAACATTTAAATTACTAACCGAAGAAATCTACTTTCAACCCTCAAAGCTTTGGATGCATCAGCCTTGAACTGCCTTCTCAAAATGTGTGTCAAGTTCCTAATGAGATAAAACTTCCCAGGTCTGAATAAACTATATATTGGGACCAGCTCACACTGCTTGCTTTGGATTTTGAGTTTCTCTGACACCTTTATTCTTTTCTTCACATGTATCTCTATATTCTCTAAGCAAGAAATTTGCAAAATCCTACTTTCTTCAACAGTGTCTGCGCTATCTACTGTTAGGACACTTCTCAGATCATGGAAGTCTCCAGGCTGCTCTTGCAGTTTCTGAGATAAATACTCAGTTTCTGAGATAAATATATGAACACTAGTCTTGCAGACCCTTTTTATCAGAGCTCCCAAATGAGAGTATTACTTTTTTTTTTTTTTTTCCTCCAAAGTCCTTTTTGTGTCTGTGATTGTGTTTTCAAAACAGTGAAAGCAGGATTATCAGTTAGCAGGACAATTTGGTCAGAGGTAAAATGATGAAATAAGACAGAGTGAAAATATTGGAGATAGATTATTATCTTGTTATAAAGGCTAGTGAAGGATAAAAGATGCACTTTGACTACCAACAGATTATTGGGGGAAAATGCATTAGATTGATAATATTAGTCAATATTTCACTAATACATCTCAATTACAAATTGAAATTTGCTATGCAAATAATTACAAAGCATATAAGAAAAGGATCACCAAACCAAGAAACTGTAAACAAGTAACTTTGTAAAATAAACTAATTAATATTCCTTATTTCATTGTGTTTCAATGACAATGAAGTCCTTTTGTTCCTTTCAAGCAGCCTACTTCAGGACCTTGGAGAATTGACTCTGGAGAGGTTCTAATGAGACCTGTACATCAGTGTTATGAGTTAATTGAGCAGTTACTGGGAGATGTACAATAGTAGGCATAAGTTTTGTTTCTGGATTAATGTACAATGTGTGTACTGTTACTGACAGAAATATAGGCAATTTTTCATGGTGATTAGGCTTTAAAACTATTTAACTAGTCATTGAAAGGTGAAACAGAAAGATCTATTCTGGCTTCAAATTTTTTCTTAATAGGGAAAAATGAAATAAACAGAAATTTTCCTATCAATAGTGCATTTGAAATTGTTTACTTAATATAGACTTTAAAGGCCCCTGAGGAAAATGAGATCATTTATGATGATCTCTAGTTTACATCAAGCCTGACCAAGTCCTAAATGATTCTTCTATAAGACTTACAGATAATATATTGCTGGTCTCTTTATTAGTATAGTACTTTCAGATGATGACATAGAAACAGTAAAGCCTGCAACTTCTCCATGTCTCCTTCAGTTTTCTGCTTTAACCATAGTATACAAGGTATTATGAAAAATAAAAATGAAAAAATAATGCAACAACACTGTTCTACTTGTTTGGCTTAAAGCTCTTGTTTATTTTTCATTAAGTTGAGCAGCTAAAGGAAAAGAAAGGAAAAAGACATTTCTCATGTTAAGGTTTTACAGTTACTATTAATGATACTGTTTCCTTGCTTAGGATCAAATTAATGTGAAGGAACACGTAAATTTCCATTGAGGCTGAGAAACTGATAGGAAATTCTCTGAGAATTCCACTAAAATAAAACATAAATATTCATGGCTGAGAAGTGTTTCTTTTCTGATATGGATCCTGCCACGGTAAGCATTCATCAGAGGTTTATATTTCCAGTACTATAGACAGCTTTTAAAGATGTGACATAAAGTATGATTTTGGCTTCTTGGCTTTTCATTTTCATTTTTATTTTGTTAACTTTTGAAGGATTTATAACTGTTGTGCCAATCTATCCACAAAACCAGCTTTTCTGAATCATACACATAACTGTAAATGTTCACAGAATCAGACTTACGTTAGCAAAATGCTTTTATTTCCGATTGCTTGATGTGATGAAGTAATTTATTCAACTCATGTATAAGTGAGTTGACCAAATTCATCTCAAGTATAAGTGGGCATAAATCAAGATTAGTCATTGGAATTGCACCAACTTTTATCAATGCTGAATTTCTCTCACTCTATCAAGGAGTGGTTGACTCAGTGTAAGTAGTTTAACAACATTGATCCAGATAAGATGAATAACACACCATCACACAGAAAACTAAGAATATGTCCTGGTTTCAGCTAGGGTAGAGTTCATTTCTTCTCAGTACTTGTTGCAGTTTTGGATTTGGAATTAGAATGGTGTTGATAACACAGTGATGTTTTGGAGGTTTTTTGAGTTGCGTTTTTCCTAAGTCAAGGACCGTTCCTTTCCTTGTATCTTAAGGAGGTATGCAAAAGAGGTATGCTCCCACTGGATGGGAGCACAGTGACTCAAACTGACCAAAGACAGAACATAGAGACATACAACATCATGCCCAGTATATAAACTGGAGGAGAGTTACCCAGAAGAGGGGGCCAATCTGAGTTCAGAGAGGGGGATCTGAAATCTGTCAGTGCATGGTGAGCAGTTGCATTGTGGATCAATGGGGTTTTTTTTCCCTTTCTATTATTAATATTATTATTATTGAAAATTATTATTGTATTTTACTGTATTTTCAATTAGTAAACTGTTCTTTTCTCAACATCCAAGTTTTGCTTTTATTCTCCTCCTCATTCCACAGGGGTGAGGGGGAAGAGAGGAATGGTTAGTGAGAAGCTGTGTGGTATTTCATTTCCAGCTGGGCTTAAAATCACAACAGAACACTTGCAAAATTATAAGTTAATATCTGAAAACTCATAAGAAAACACATTTTTATCCATAACTATCAGTTTTATCGGCATTCCTCAATCTTAAGATCAACCCCCTTTCCCCCCCAAAAAAGGATGCCTTTACAGTTCATTTTTCTATGCTCAGAGTCTAGGATTTGCAAAAATAAGTACCCATCAATTATATGTCTTATGGTTTTTCCTAAGGGTATTTAATTTTTCCACTCTATATTCTCTCCTGTGATATACACTGAAAGTGAAAGTGTGTCTGTGCATGCATTATGCAGTATGGGAAAATTTGTCTCAGTATTTAGAGAATTGGGGCCACAGTGGTGGACTTTCTTTTAGAAATGTATTTGGTTTAGAGAAGCACCTGGATGTAAAATTATGGGAAAATATTAATCAACTATTGGCATTGAATATGGAATTGTACTAGCTATAGGAAATCAAATCTGGTTTATTTGACAATAAAGTAAATTCATCATTATTGTACATATTTTTCCTTAAGTCAGGGAAGCAGTACTACTCAACTTTCAAAAAAAAAAGATAATTTTTATCCCTATGTATTCAAATTTCAAACCAAGAGAGACGACTTCTGTGCTTCATGATAGGAACAAGTAGTGCTACAGAAACAATACAAAGGTTCTATACTGGGAGAGAAATCATCTGTGCAT
The DNA here is from genome assembly GCA_013400435.1 of Pycnonotus jocosus. Lineage (NCBI taxonomy): Eukaryota > Metazoa > Chordata > Aves > Passeriformes > Pycnonotidae > Pycnonotus > Pycnonotus jocosus. The sequence continues at coordinate 95,547 of VWYP01021181.1, read as the reverse complement.
GTTAATGTTAGAAGCGTATATCAGTTCACTCTCCAGTTTTTCCAGATGTATTAATTTCCCAGATGACATTGTTAGATGTTTTCTATTACTTGCTGAGGAAAGCCAGTAGCTGAAATATATATTTACAGAATTTGCATTGAAGAAATTTTCTTCCTAATATAGTAAAGTAATTACTTCTTGTTTAAGCAAGTCTTGAGGCAGAAAGCTCTAGATGTGATGTTATGTATACAGATAACTATTGGTTAGAATGAAATATGCATTCATTCTATTAATGCAAAGTGGTAAGTAAAAGAGAAGTCTATCAAAATAGAGGCAAGGGGAATATTATATAATGAACATGTCTACAGAGACAAAGTAATTGTATTGCATGCATTGAAAGCAAGTGTTCCCTCCCAATTAGAGAACTCTTCCATTACAGTATTCTGCTTGCAAGACTAGAAGGATATACATTTTATTGAGTACCTAGAAATAACATATTCTTGAATTCCAAAAACACTGGACTGGCAGAAAGTTGTTGGCATGTTATGTGCATAGTACTGATCATCAGGGGCATCCAGGAAGAGGTTGCCATCCTTGCTGTTAGCAACATATCACTTTTTTTCTGCTAGTGCAGAAAGGAAAAAGGAATGTACGCTAAATCAGCCACAGACAGATCAAAGATACATGGAGTGAATGAGTTTACAATACAGACAGGGCAGCGAGGTTATTTTCTTCCCCAGTGGGGAAAGGAGGCCAAGACGTGGAGATGGTCACATGAGAGGTACAGCGCATCTGTGAGAGGCCAATGGGAAGTATCACAAATTTTCCTGCACAAGGTGCGTGGTCCATTGGAACAGAGTTGGCCATGTAGGCTTGCATTCACAGACCTTTCTCTCTATAGCATTCTCTCATCAGGAGTTTCAGGAGTAGAGACGTGCAGCTGAGGAGGACAGAGTGAAGGAATTTGGCCATGATATTTCAAAATGAAATGACTGATGAAGTTGCCTTATTGCTTTTAATAAATGTTCAAGAGACAGAGTGCCTTAGTGTTCCCTGAGTCCTCAGTGAATTAGAATACAATCACTTGTGTCACAGCAATATTTAGTGGCATTGCTTTATATCCATGATGATTATCCTTGCACTGTAGAACTGTGTGCAACAGCCACTTACAACTCAGATGTCTGATGTGGCTGATTTCCATGATCTTTTTATGAATGCTGAAATAGGATAAGAACTAACAAGTGTTGCTTATCACTAAAATATTGAAAATTACAATTTCTTTTACTTTACTTCTCAGATCAAATAATTCTTCAGTTCCAAAGAACATGAACAAATAACATATATCAAAGAATAACTGCAGGTGTTTATGTTGAACAGGTATTTATATTACTTTTGAGGTGGTTATGTTGTATTTACATTGAGAAAATTCCATTCTCTCTTTTTGTTCTTCCTAATCACTTATTTTATTTTAATCCATTAATGTGAACTTCTAACAACCATGAGTAAGTCCATCTCCTCTACAAGCAATCATCATCACAATTCCTCATCTCAGCTACACACTTCTGGCTTTTACCAATTGACATGTATGAAATAAAAACTTACTCTCATGAGCTTTTAGTACTTCCTGGCATTATTTTTAAGATTTAGTAGAAAATAACAGAATATTTTATAATCAAGTGAATCCCCCAAGAACAAGCTGGGAGATAGGCTTGTTAACATTTGTTGATGTTCTCTGGAAAGAACTAGAATGATTCAGTGCATCCTCTGGTGTAAACCATCCTTAACTGGGTAGAGTAGAAAGGTTTGCTATGAAGAAATAGGATTTAGACTGTAGACCCAGAGGCACAAAGAAAACAATCTTAAAGGCAGAGAAAACTGAGAGCAGATTTGAACAGAAATTTCTTGGGGTTTTCTGGATTTCTTTCCTGGTAATATCTGAGCACAAAAAGAGAATAAGAATTGATTCTGATTAGTCTTAAAATGCTAAAGTTTGTTTCCTTTTATTTTTTTTTTCTTTTTTTGATAGTGTGGACTAAATTAGCTCAGAAGCTTATGTAATGAATATAATGTCCAGATTATACTTGTTGTCATCCAGACCATTAGCAAAAATTCCAGATCATATGGGTTCTGAGTGAATCCCCTTGAGACTAGGCAATGGACATACATAAATATTTTGTTCAAAATTTAAGCAGAATGGTTTTGAGGACAAGGCTGAATATGATACAAACTTGTGCCTACAGGTATGAAGGAAAGACTGGGGATATATTTTTCAGAGTAGGATTATTGAATTGTATTTATTTTTTTTAAATAATTTTAAAGTATTTTTAACAGAATACTTTAACTAATATTAGCTCAATCTCTGAATTACTTTATCCTTTTATGCATGTATCTTGCTGGAAAAGTATGGGAGGATGCATTGGTAAACACATGACATAAGCATATAAAAATGAAACTCATGAACAATGTGTAAAAATGGGAAACAAAACCCACCAGTAGAACATGGAGCTCAGTTTCACACAAAGAAAACATGAAAATTCCATGTAATATAACAGCCATCTATGTTATTTTATTTTTCTCTTGAATAAGTTGAATAAGTTGAATTTCAAACTTATTAAAATAATTTACATCATTCTATTAGTTTGACATTACATATACTTTCCTGACTTTATTTATTCAGATAGCTTGCAAGTGCCTGCCTTGAAGAAGACCATGTAATTTTAATAGTCAAGTAATAAGATGGACTCAAGTTCCTTCTTTCTAGAACAATACGTACACAAATGTACGTAAAGAAAGCAAATGCTTGTTTGTATCACTCTGTTAGTATTGGAGGGACAGAGACAAATCATGAAACTACAAGAGGGAGCAGCAAAAATTAACTCTTATAAAACCTGATTCAAGAAAATTTTCATGAACAGTAGATAAATATTCAAGTATACTGCCTGCCTTGTCAGTAAGCATAAGTTTACATGGTTATTTTCTTCCTGTTTACAGGAGGACCAGAAGCAAAATAACAACAACAACAACAATACAATAATAATAATGTAATCCCCACAACTCATATTATTCAACTTATTATAAAGGACAGGGGAGAAAATTACATTCCCCATCTTAAAGTCTGACAGTCTTTCCCCAAGATCAAAGTTAGTGTTTTTGAGAAAAAAAGCATCCAATATGCCTTTGGAACCCTACCAAATTATTACAGTGAAGTCAATATCTTGTTCTGATACTCTAAATAAAGGTATTACAACCAGTTATTACACCACAAAAATTTTGGTGATATCATTAATCCTCTTTCTCAAATTTGGAAATTTAGACTCAGGTAGTCTAAAGTTTTTGACTGAGTTCAACTTGAAAATCACTCACAGACTTCTAAATATCATTCTTATCTCCTCTCAATCTTCTGCTCACATCACTGACCCTAAAAACAAACTGTTTATTGCCACTTAAAAAGTTCTAGAAATAAATTTACTAAACCCTTGATTTAAACTGGTAAATGGGAGAGTTAATTGGGATGTCACTGGTTGCAGTGTCTTGTCTTTAAGTGTCAAATGGAACTTTCCTTTAAAATATTTTTCGAAAGTGGAAAAGTTACTTGCATTAATCTAGTCAAATTCTGCTTTGTCTGATACTTGATCAAAAAAAGAGTACTTCTATTCACACTTGTTTTAGTCAGATGTCTGTAGATAACAGAAAAGAATTAAGCTGATTTTATCTCACTTTGGTATCTCAAAGTGAGAGATAATATACTTTCTGCATATTTGGGTAGCTATTTAGTTCTGCTCACAGGGGAAGCAAAATATTTACAGTGGTGATTGTAGAAAGATTATAGTACATTTCACTGTGTGATCATGATCACTCCTTTATTAATGCTGAAAGGCCTAGCTAGAGACAAGAACAAATTCCCCCCACTCCAAAAGAAATATACAGAAATGAAAAAATATGTTTCTGACCAAAGTTTAAAATAAGTTTTTTCCATTGAAAACATTTTTTTTTAATTGTGGTAACAAGATCTTGAATCAAAACTGTGTTTATTTCATTAGGGAAGAAATGTACTTTCACTCTTCTTTAATAAGTAAATAAATAAATAAACATAGATCACTACATGTTGAAGCTAGCAGTGCTTAATTTCTTTCCCAATGTTGAGCAACAAGTTTCATTTTTATCATAGAATAAAAGGTGACTTGTTTCTTTTTTCCTCTTGACAGGAAAAGAATTGTTTGCATTATGAATATCAGTTGAGTGCTGAAAAGTGAAAGAAATTTCCAGCTTTCAGTAACTCAAACAAAACCAGCACTGCCCTTGAAAGATGAAGATACAAAAATAGAAACTTGAATATATCTTTTTACTTGATTGTTAAAACTGCATTGTCATTGTCATGACAGACACCTGTATGAAATCTGACTAAATAAAGGCTGTAAAACTGCTTAAGAGCACAGACATGGCTTAGGAAACTGTTTCTGTGTGACATGGATGCTGGTCTAAACCCTTTTTCCTTAGGAACTTAAATTTTATCTTTTAATATGGGTAGAATTGAAATCATTCTGAGATTGCTCAACTCCACAAAAATTATGTTGACTTTTCATCATTAGGCACAGTAGGTTGTACAAAATTTTTTGAGTACTTATTGTAAAGAATCATGTTGTTGGATTCCCACATGACAGGGATTCTTAATGGAAATTTGAGAGATAAAGGATTACGAATCCAGTACTGTCAAAGAAATAGATGAAATATCACTTGTTGGATCACATATGCAGGGACTTTCAAGCTGCAGAAATGATTCTGGTAAAAAGAAATTGATACATAAATGCATTCTTAAGAGCAGAGGACTTTTTTTTTTTTATTTTGCTAGTTCTAGACCTAGTAAAAAGGATGGTCTTTTTTTTCAGTTTCACTGTGTTTCATAGAGAACTAAGTAAAAGCATTGGTGTCACAGCTGTCAAATTTTTCAGTAGTTGCCAATAGGTCTAGACTCTTCATTGTTGTCTATATCATTGAAAGGACCAAATAAGATGTTCCCAAAGAAAAATAAATACATCACAGATAGGTGATTAAACTGTCCTGACTACAACAATGAACAATTTACTGTAGGTGACCAAATAATTAAATAAAATACTGAGACATGGACCATTTTCTACTATTTATAATTGTTTCAATATGTATTTGAGGAAGAAAATGCAACATTTTGTGTACCTAGTTTCCAAGAAGATAACAGAGCTATAAATTACAGCTGTTGACTGATTTTAACTTAGCATAATCATAAGTAGTATATCTTATGACCTTTAATGAAATGATGTAATGTAAATTGATTTACAGTCAATAGATATCAATTATGTTTTCTTTACAAAATGCTTTTTGAGTATGTTCCATTCTTATACTTCTTTTCCAACACTAAAATATCAATTTTTATTAATTTAAGTATTACTATTGTCAGGTTTCTACCTGAGAAATCTTTGGATGAATCCAAAGTAACTTTCTTTACTTCAGATATTGTGGTTTGGTAATTTAGAAGAGTTTATAGAGATAAATGGTATACTTTTAAAAAACCTCAGAAGATTTCAGTGAGCTCCAAGAAGCAGCTATCCATTAAATTAAGACAGGATCAACCTCTTTTGTCAAAGATCAAGGTTACTGGAATATTGACAGCTTCCTGCCCTTTCTTCCTCCTCTCTGCATCTTTGTCTCCTACAACAGCTGTCTAGGCATGCTAGTTCCCAGAACCACCAACCCCTTTTCTCTCTGCCAAAGCTGTCTTGCCAGGGTAGTGATGGATACAATGGTCTTCATCTTCATTAGATATAATTTGTCCAAAGGAATTTCCAGGGCAGTCTGGATGCTGACAATGAGATTGATGTCTACAAAATAAGTCTTGATTCTCAGAGGGCTAAGACATGCTAATACTGCTTTATGGGTGTAAGACCATATTTATAAAACTGGATTTTATCCAGACAGTCCAAAGCATGAGGAGGGAGAGCCAATTTGTCTGCAGGAATTTGTAAGTCATGGTCACAGAATGCAGGAGTGGAAACACCACCATCAACACTGAGCCCTATGATACCCTTCAGTCGCCGTGGATAGACCAAACCCACCAATACAAAAATAACAAAGCCTCCTAAAATACTTTTCTATTAAATCCTATAAGCTAATGGGAAAAAAATAGAAAAAAAAATTTGAACCCCTTCTTTTTTAAATAATTGGAGGGATGTTTTGCCTTCATGTAGGTATTAAGCATATTTTTCACACTTACATCTGTTTCTGGAGCTCAGTAGGGTTAATTTCAACTCAAGGTAAAATATTTTATCAAGTAATTTTGAGGACAAGCAAGCTGCCATTTTAAAATATTTGCTAAGTTATCATTTTATAAGCAAAATTGAATTCTTATGATTTCTAGGCCATTGTATTTATTTGGAGATGTGTGAAACAGTAACATTTAGCATATGGGAATATAAGCACAGGAAGATCACTAAAGGGAAAAGAAGGAGCAAAGGGATACAAAAGAGCAATTGACCCAGTTAGTGCACCAGGTGAGGTCCTATGCTACTACCAACATCTCATAACAGTTTCATCTGTGCACTCTTTAATACTGCTGAGACAGAAAAAATGCAAGGGAAATAAATTATTTTCTCCAATAAAATACTGATTTTATTGGACTTTGTGATAAGAATCAGTTCTTTAGGAAACAAAAAATCACCTCCAAATACGTATGTATTTCACATCTCAGTAACAAAAAGAAACACGTTACTTAAAATATGATGTGAGAAGGAGCCAATTGCCATATTTTGCCATGCAACAAAAATTATATTCCCACCAAACTTGGAGTTACAATGAGTTATTCTGCTTTTCTTCATGGCAGTTACATACCCTAGGAAGCATAAGACTGGATTGTAGGTTTACAGAATTTTTTTCCAGCAAACATGTATGTTACCTTGTGACATAGCTAACTAACAGATTTAACACAGAGAACCATATATTTGCAAACATCAAAGTGTCTCTCCTCATTGTCCTAGGGTGGCTTTATGATGCTTATATCCCCAACTGTCTGTTCTGCTTATGCTGGATGTTGAGTTTTGTGCCTTTAAGGGTGGTTCTGAGAGTGAAGTGTGGGAAAAGAAACACACACAGTTTGTTTTCAGAAACTGCCCTCCCTCTTCCACACTCCTTCTCACAGACTGTGGTGTCTACAGCAGAGACAGCTCTCCTTTGCCTTTAGTTAGTTATTTTAGCTAGTGGAGGCACAGAAGCTCCCCAAACTGTGGCTTTTCTTTTTCCTAGAACTCTTCAAACCTCCTCTGGACCAAAAATCCAGAAGAACACTGGGAGCTCACACCTGCTGCCCACCAGGGCCTGGACTTCAGCATTTTCCAGTGCAGGAGGGGCTGATAAGAAGCCAAGTGAGCTGAGCTACACCCCATGAAAAGGACTCTTTCTGAATTTGCCATCTCTTCAGCAAGAAGAGCAAGAAGTTTCATTATTTAATATCAATTTTTTCATTTTTGTGAGTACTGTACTTGTTAAATAAACAGCTTTTTCCGCTTCTCTTGAAGGAGATTTTCCTTATTAACCGGTTGGGGGAGGCACCACTGAAATCTGCTTTTTTAGAGGAGACCACTTCAGAAGTTTCCTCCCTAAATTTGCCCTAAACTAGGACACTTATCTACAGAAATCTATCACACAAAGGATTTTTTTGCTACAACTCTTTTTCTAGATAGTGTGAAAGCAAGAAATTCCTGACTTCTTATCCACATTGCACTGGGTGTTCTTATCCAGATGTTGGTAGCAGAGATGTGGGAGGCATCTCTAAGAGGCCAGGGCTGTTCTGTGCTGGGCACAGCTGTTTCCAAAGGACCCATCACAGGACACAGCTGAGCCCATCAGCCACGTTGGTGGTGCCTCTGTGAAAACATTTTTAGGAAAGGTCAAAATGCTACCCAGTCAGTGAGGAATGAGGGAAAACCTGTGAGATAGGCATGTCTGTGAACATTACAGCCAGAGAAGATGGAAGGTGAGGGGGTGTTCCACACACCAGATCAAAGATTCCCTTGCAGTTTGTGGAGGGCACCACAGTGGAGCAGATCACATGGAGGATCCCATGATAAAGTGGGTGGATACGCCTTGAAGTAACTGCAAACCAAGGAAAACCCATGTTGGAGCACAGAAAAAAATGAATGAGAACAGAAAGGAACAGTTATGGACTGACAACACTCCATCATTTCCCATACCTTCTGTGACACTTGATAAGGGAGGTAGAAGAGTCAGGAATGAAGCACTTGACCTGGAAGAAAGCAGGGATAAGGAGAGGTTTTAATTTTTTCTTTGTCAGAATTCAGCTCCATTTTCACTGACAATAAATTGAATAAATTTTCTCCAAATTCAGTCTGTTTTGCTCATGGCAGTGATGGGTAAGAACATCCTTTATCTCAACTCAGGAGCTTTTCTATTGCATTATTTCTCCCTATCCTATGGAAGAAGGGAAGTGAGAGAACAGCTGGATGGGCATAGTCCAGCCAGCTAAGCTCAAACCAGTACATCTACAGCAGATTCTATTGTACTTTACAAGACCTTGCTAATTTTTTCCTTCTAAGATATTCATCCAAATTTAGTCCTCCTAGTGGTTTCCAGCATTCTGCTGCAACCTTCTGCAGATTCTCAGCAGTATTCACCTCATCAGCTACAAGTTTGAAGGGTAAAACTGTCTCACAACAATGTTTCACAACACCACTTTAATCAAGCTTTTAAATTTAGGAACACATTTAAAGAATCAAGTCATAAATCAGATTTTGAAAGGTGAGAAAAAAGGACATGATTATTTATTGAAGTAATATTCAAGAAAAATATTTTACTCTGAAATAGGATTTAAAACATGTTGATTTTATTTTGAATAATAATAATAATAATAGCAAAGTGTAACATCTCTTTATTTACAGTGGAGATATCCTTTTCCTTAAATCAGCACTACATGATAATTCTGAGTTGCTCTTGCTGACAATGAAATTATGAGTTGTAAAAACAGAAAACTTTAGGTTTTCTATAGGTTCTATCTTTTTTCTGTAGGTTTTATCTGTAGGTTCTATCCTTTTTTCTGTAGGTTCTATCTTTCTATCTTCTATAGATAGAAGTAGGTTCTATCTTTTTGCAACAAAGATGAGGAAAACAATATACTTATACTATATGAATTTGCAACCACATTTGCATGTAATGGCAAAAACTTGAAGTGGTACATGGAAGAGAAACCCAGAATACATGCAAAATCACTGATCTCCAGTTCTCTGATATGTAAACATTAATGGCAAAGAATCAGCTTAGATTCATGGTAAAAGCATTCTTTTATATAGCTGGTCTCACATTTTTATTTTTGTTAGTAACAATATTGACAAAACAAGCCCTATTCTTGATTGCAAGGTCTTGTGAAAAAAGATATTGCAACAATACCTGATTCTGGAAACCCCTAATTGTCAGAAGAAATTAATTTCTGAATTGAATTGTGGGCTGCCAGAGTAGAATGAGAAAGTGTTGTGATTCAACCCCTGCTGGCAGCTAGGCCCCACACAGCCACTCGCTCGCTCTCTCGTCCTCTGTGGGTTGGAAGAGGGAACACAAACAGTAAAAGTGAGAAAACTCATGGGATGAGATAAAGATAGCTAAATAGGTAAAGCAAAAGCCATAAAAACAAGCAAAGCAAAATAAGGAATTTCTACCCCTTTCTATGGACAAACAGGGGTTCAGCCATCCCTAGGAAAGGAGGGCTCCATCACGTAAGAGTAACTCGGGAACACAAAAGCCTGAACATGCTAAGCATGATGCCATATGCTTTAGATTATCCCTAGGGTCAATTGGGGTCAGCTGCCCTGATTGTGTCCCCTCCCAAATTCTTGTGCACCCTGAACCTACTTCCTGCTGGTGTGGGATGAGGAGCAGAAAAGGCTTTTACTCTGTGTAAGCAATGCTCACCAGTAATTAAAACATCTCTATGTTATCTGCACTGATGCCAGTCTAAACTCTCAACTTATCCACATACTTGCTACTGTGAAGAAAATTTATCCCAACCAAAAGTAACACAGGTAGCCACCTAGTAAGTGACATGAAAATGGATAGAGAGAGAAGAGCTACACAACTGAGGGGGAAAAAAAAAGCTAAATTCTTGTCTAAGAGAAAGTATTACCTAGGGCTCAAAACTAAGGTTAGGGATTTTTTGCAATTTTTTCCTCTGTCTATTTTGTGTTTCTGCTTCTCATTAAACTCTCTCATCTACTCCTCTCTTGAAATTCTGGTTAAATATTAAGGAACTACAGTGATTTCCTTTATAAGAACAGTGATTAAAAAAACTGTTAATTAACTAATACAAATTAGTCCAGAAACATATGCAAAAACACTGGCATTGAAGTAAAAGATAAATCAAAACTTCATAGTTATTTATAAAGTTATTAGAAATTTATAAAGAAATCAATTTTTTTGCAATTGTTTATATTGTACAGAGTCTTCAGAGCTCCAGTCATATTATAAATTAAATGTTTGTACACAAATATAAATATAGATTGCAGATTGATTCTCAGACTATGTCTCAGTGTTAAACTAGAAGTGGATTACTTTTATGAGCTTTTAGCTATTCTCAAACCATCTGCTCAATGTAAATATACTAATATTTAAATTACATCACATTTGATACATTGTAATGTGAAAAATTCAGGATTACGGAGATGCAATATTTACTGTAGTCAGTGATGATCAAACTATGAGCACCTATGAAATTCCTGAAAAATTCAGGCAGTACAATGAACTATTTAGTATTTGTCTTTTTGGAAAGCATCCTGTGTTGTCTTACATAATCAGGTGTAGATGACATTGGCACATATGAATGTACAAGGCATCTCACTGAATTGAACTAAGGCTACTTAGTCATTTTAAATCACAAAGAGAACAATCTAACCTATAACAAATGGCTTTCCAGTAAGCTGTTGTGAGATAAAAATGAATTCTATGTCTAACTTTTCCAAAAGATTTGCTGAATATATATGAGATTATTCAAAAGAGCAAAAGATAACATTTTCCTGTGTGTACACCACTTGAATGACCATAGGCTCATTCTTTGCTCCAACAGTTGCTATGCAATTAATATTGAAGTTTGAAAAAGTATTTATTAAAGAATTTAATCAAGTATTTGATTAAAATGATGCATATGTCATTGATTAACCAAAATCAGAATAAAAATAAAGTGCATGATTAATGGTGAAGCTGAGAGCTAGTTAATTAATTCAGTTCTCTGGATCATTTATATTCTTTCAAGTAGACTATCCTAAAAAGATATGAAAAGCAGTAAATAGTATTCCATCACATTTGACCACTCTTAGAGTTGAAACAAAAAATATGTATATGAAATGTAGGAAAGTTACCAGTAATTTGTTTTTGTTCATTTTCTCCAGTTGCACATATGCAGATGAAAAGAAATGCTGCAAAAAAAGGAAAATTGAAAGGCTTCAAATTGTATCACTAAATGGGTCAAGAAAACATCCAACACCAATTTGATGTGAATAAGCAGACACCTCTTTACTGAGGGGACTGGGAAGATGGGGGATAGCTCCCACTCAACAAATACAACTCATCTTTTTTATATACTTTTTCTGCTAAATCATCCTTACATAAGTTCTTTTACATACTATGCATACTATGCTCGCTCTTAAATCTAACCTTTACATTGATTGGTTCCAACAGTTAATAACTTTGTCAACATTCTTATCCTAAACCAATAATTTTTACTAAGGTCTACTGACTGGAATCCTTGATATTAAAATCAAGATGGGAGCGGTAATGGGTTTCCAAGCAGCATAACTGGTGAGCATGACAGTCTCCATTGTTTTCTGACTGAAACATAAAGGTCTAGTAACTTCTTGGTGAGTTTTCTACAGTTACATATTCTAAACACAGCACTATTGATATTTCTATACCTTATACTTCACAATTTTCTACTTATAGCTAACTCTTTTATATGATTTGTTTATTTAATTGAAATATTCATAACAGTTGTTCCAATTCAGGTTTTATATATTTTCTCCTGTTGATATTTTAAAAAATAGATATTATTATCTTTAGAATACAAAACACAAAGCAAAAGGACAAACTAGATACACAATGCTAGAATTTTGAAGGCTTGGCATAAATGGTCGATCAAGAAGCTATATTAGAAATGTAGTTGTTGAAATTATTAAACAGCTTCCAGGTTAATTTCATTATCTATAACTGATGTATCTTTATTTTTCAACCTGAGCTGGGTTGAGAACCCAATGACTCCACACAACCTCTCCTACCCTGAGTGACCACCACAACAAATTTCTTGACTAAATTAAATCAGTGGGCATTTATAGATATTTTACAGACATTTCAAGGGGGTGTTCTGTAGACTAAGGGAATCATATCTATGTCCAATATCAAAGGATGACAAAGTGGATGGTGGTTAATGAGGATGTATTGAATATTGTGGAACCCAAGCATGATATAAATTGCATAGATTAAGGAGTATGGAATGTGGTGATTTTGTCAGTGGTAATTAATTTTCTTTACAGTAGTGAGTGGTGCTGGTTTAAGAATAGCATTCTATTCCCAATGGGTGTTCAGTGCTGCCACCGAGACTCTCCTGAACCAAACCCTGCTCAATCACCCCCCACCTTCCCCTCCCTTTCCTGCTCTGAGGAGTTGAGAATTGGAGGCACAAAAGGTGCAAATCACTGATTGAGATAAGAACAATTTACCAGAAACAGCAAAGAGATAAGAAAACAAACAGTAAAAGCAACAATACCAATAAGAAAAGTGTACAAAGAGGGGGTGATTTACCTGAAAAATACTCACCCAACTAGAATTGATGCTGCACAACTGCAGCCAGTGGTGGCAGCTATCCCAAGTGCACTATCCACTGGGCTTGCTCCAGGCCTTTCTTCTCCAAACCGAGAGTCACCTTCCCTTACCCCAGCAATGATGTCAGATGCTATTGAATAACAAAATGTCCTGGCCCTGCCCCCTCCTGCTGATCCTGGAGGAACCAGAACAGGAGTACAGAGGTACATTTTGGATTTGTACTGCTAGCACAGAGAAGTTTTGATAATGTTGAGCAGTACTGGGACAGTCAAGGCCTTTTCTGCTACTCACAATGCTCTGCCAATGAGTAGGCTGAGGGTACAAAAAAAGATTGGGAAGATCCAGAGATGGAACAACTGACCTGAATTGACCAAAGTCATATTCCATACCATATGATGTCAGGCTCAGCACATAATCTAGGGAGAAAGTTGATTGGGGGTTGGCTAGGCATTGCTTGATTGGTGGTGAGCAACAGTTTCTCATTTGTTGTCATTTGTCTTTATTGGGTTTTAGTTCCCTCTCCTCCTTTTTTTTTTTTTTCCTTTGCATTACATTATAATTGTTGTTATGATTATGACTGTTACCTCAATTATTAAACTCTTCTTATCACAAGCCATTTGTATTCTCACTTTTACCCTTCCATTTCTGGAAGGAGTGAATAAGCAGTAGTTTAGTGCTGAGATGTCAGCTGGGGGCAAACCACAATGGAGCATTATGTCATATTGTTAAATAAAATTAAGCAGAGACCACTGTCTGAAACTGAGGCCAGCTGGCGCAGGCTCACTGAATTCACACCGTACAGTATTTGGCCCAAGGCTTCCTCAGGGCCCATATGGCATCTCTACATCTAAAACAAGTAAATCTAATTCTAATTCTGTGTGTGTATGTGTGTGCTTCTGTATGAAGGAGGGGACTTATTTCAAACTAAGTCAAGAAATTGCCGAGGTGTGTTACAGCTCATTACGAGAATGTTTTCACAGCAACAAACTGAAAGATTTTTGTGGTGAGCCCTGGTCAGTGGAGTGGAATCATGTAATGGCTGTTTGAAGATACAAAGCCAACTGGGCTAATGTTGGAGGACCTTGTAAGGCAGAGAAAGTGCATTATTATGTGTATCATCTATGACAAATGATCCCTTGCATACATTAACACCTAAATCATGCCCAGGCAATCTCTTGGAAAGCAAACAAAAATGGCTAAAACATGCCGGGGAGCATGCAAATGCTGAAGCAGTATGGGTGATCAGCAATCTAATGCTGACTTTGCCTCCTGGCACTGTCTTGCTTAACAGTACAAATGGAACTTATCTGTCTCCATTGGCAGTAGAAGGTTTGGGTGAATAGGTAAGCTTTCCACAGAGTGTCTTTATTTTTGGTTATACAGGTCAGTCCTTAATGAAATTGAAGAGACAGGACATGAGATATTAGGTAAAATAAGTCAGAAAAAGTAAACTGGGTTTATTTATGGGTTGATTTCCTTGCGTTCTTTGGTCTTTTCTGAATTTTTTTTGTTGTTGTTGTTGTTGTTTTTCTCGATATATTGAGTCATATATTGTTTGTGTTATAGATGGCCTGGTAGCTTAATTAGCAAAGGGAAAAGAAGAACTATTTTGATATTCAAAAAGACATTGGTGTATCTTGGAACTCTGAACCTTTTGTTGTTGTTGTTGTTGTGTCTGTATGAGCTGTCTAGATCTGTTTATAATATCAGTACATATAATTTATGATTCAAAAGCCAGTTACAAACTTCAGTGCCCAGGGCTCAGGGCTCACCTTGGCCAGAGCTGGGCTGGGCTGGTTTCAGCTCCTATCTCAGGGCTGAGTGCCTGGTGCCTCTCCTGCTGAGCCTGAGCTGTGTCCATGGGATGAGCCTGACAAACCCAGGGAGACACAGTCCAACAAACAGGAGCCTCTAAGGGGGCTGAGCCTGGGGAGGCTGCAGGGCCATGCTCACACTCAGCGGAGCAGCCAGAAGGCAGCAGTACAGGGCATGGAAGCAAAAATTAGACCAAGATGAACATCGTATCCCTCCTAGTCAGGGCCTTGGGATACTGAAGGCTTGCTGTGTTACCCCTTACAGAACAGTGACATTAGAGGGACACTGTCAGTGAGAATAGCATCAAAGGAAGTGGCAAATACTGGAAAGATTTCTATACAAGTTACAGTACATCAATGAATATTATCTATATTAATTTGTACTTAGAGTCCTAGTGATTCTTTAAGTGAACAAATGCTGACTGTTGTATTTTAGTTAGATTTTTTGAGATGCTAGTTACCCACACATATGCAAGAAAATAATTGTTGAGTCCACATATGTGGTATCTTTTCTTTGATCCACAGTGGAATGTGGTTGGTTAGATGTTATCTTAGACTTGTGTCACTGTGTGCCCTTTTTTACCAGCCTGGCTAGCCCCACACACTGGTGGCACTTGAAGGTCAGGTTTGGTCTTCGGAAGGACCTCGCCTTTCCTTGTGGGTTTTTGGCCCCCACTGGGGAGAAGCACGGCGGTGGTGAAGGAAGAAGAGGGGACTCTCAGAGGGGACAACTGCAAAGGTTTATTGTAAGGTCTCACAGGGAGCTCCTCAACCTTGGAGTGTCTGCCTCGGAGAGCCAGGGACACGGTTACAGTAGCTTTTATTCCGGGGAGGAGACAAGGGGTGGATTCGGAAGGGACCAATTAGGTACAATGGGGTGTATGACAGACAGAGGGGTATACAAATCATAAAGTGAAGGATTCTCACAGGGAGCTCCTCAACCTTGGAGTGTCTGCCTCGGAGAGCCAGGGACACGGTTACAGTAGCTTTTATTCCGGGGAGGAGACAAGGGGTGGATTCGGAAGGGACCAATTAGGTACAATGGGGTGTATGACAGACAGAGGGGTATACAAATCATAAAGTGAAGGATGGGATTCCCCAGAGCTCTCCCCAATCATCCAGAGCCTTCCCTGGAACATTCTAGAGTCAGGGTGAGGTTCCAGAATGACAGGCAGACTTTAGGGGCAGGGGTTAAGGGGATTGACAAGGGGGTTTGAGGGGAAGACAGCTTTGAGTGCTGGGGAAAACCAACTCAAAGGTGAAAAAAGACATAGGGGGGAGTGGAATAAACCGAAGGGAGAACTGGGATACATGAAACTGTAAAATTACAAAGAACTGGATTACAAAATCAGAACGTAACTTGAAAAAGCACCACTATAGACTTGGATACAAAAGAGTATTACAACCCCACTGTGACTTCTGTGTGCAGCTCTGGGGCTCCTGGCACAAGACTGACACACACCTGTTGGAGTGAAGCCAAAGTAGAGCCAGGAAGATGGTTGAGGGATTGAGCACTTCTCCTATGAGGAAAGGGTAAGAGAGATGAGATTGCTCAGCCTAGAGAAGAGAAGGTTTTGGCATCTCCTAATTGCAGCCTTCCAGTGCCCAAAGGTAACCTACAAGAAAGATGGAGAGAAACTTTTTACATAGGCATGTAGTGATAAGACAAGAGGGAATGGTTCAAACTGAAAGAAAGTAGGTTTAAGTCAGATATTAGGAAGAAAATCTTTACTGTGGGTACTGGAACAGGTTTCCCAGAGAGCTTGTGGATGGCCCTTCCCTGGAACAGTTCAAGGCCAGGGGCCTTTGAGCAAGACACTGTTTCTGCCTACAGCAGGGGCATTGGAACTAGATAATCTTTAAAGTCCCTTCCAATCCACACAATTCTATGATAATCCATGGTTTTGAATAATGTAAGTCATATAATGATATTTTTAGAACAGAGGAATGAATTTTAATTAATTTTGGAAACCATATCTACCAAGTATTGCATCTCTAACAAGGTTTTTTCTTGTTTTGCAACACTTAAAAATTAGTTAAATGCTGGTGTATGTAGGCAGGAACTATTAATGCTTCTTTCTTTTTTCTCCCTTAGTCTTACTGTAGATAGGACAGAATTCACAAAATACTGATATATTTCCAATTAAAATATTTTTTTCTCCCTTCCAAGAGGATTCAGCACAAAGCAGAACTTAACGCTTCTTTATAACATGGGTTAATAAACCTAGCCTTACTTTTAAGTCAACAAAGCTATCAGAACCTGAAGGTTTCAGAGCAGAGGTTAATAGACACATGAGTAGTCTGTTCCTGAAATGTTTAATGCTTAACTTTGGAAAGGATGACATCTTGAGTCATTGAGTGCATTTGCTTCTAAAGTCTTTTGAAGGAACAATCATAACCCTTTATGATTTTAGACCATGACAAATTCCTTGATAACTATTTGCACAAAAAAAGGGTTAGGATTTGCAAGCACATAAAGTGCTCTTTGGGCTTGCTAACTAATCAAACAGGCTTCATTTCTAGAGGGTGCTTCATGTAATACTCTTTATAATTAAATACATTTCATTCCACGTGCAAACTCTGTTCTTGGCCTTCAGAAGCCAGAAAGCAGAAGGACAGTGTTAACGAAGCTAATTAGCTAAAGCATTGGTTAAGACTTAGAAGGGTATTTTCATCTAACAATATCTGGGTACACCAT
Organism: Pycnonotus jocosus; assembly: GCA_013400435.1. Classification (NCBI taxonomy): domain Eukaryota; kingdom Metazoa; phylum Chordata; class Aves; order Passeriformes; family Pycnonotidae; genus Pycnonotus; species Pycnonotus jocosus. The sequence continues at coordinate 78,216 of VWYP01021181.1, read as the reverse complement.
TTGGTATTGCTTTTAGGTTTGTAGTTTTGGGTTCTTTTAGTTTGCATATGGAACATCCTTTTGCAGAATTTGCATTTTAGAAACAAAACATTTTTCAATAATAAAGAGTGGGTTTTTTCTTTCTGTTTGTAAGGAGATTACATATAAAAAGAAAAGTGAGATTATTTTTTAAATAACCTGTTAGTATTTATAACATTATTATAGATATCACAAAGATGTTGTAATTTAATTCACTGACTTTATGACTCACTGGTCTTTGGCTAAAAGAGAATTTAAGCTTTTGGAAAGAGAATCTCTTACTTAGAACCTTTTACTTTCCTCTAGTTTTAGTTTCCTGTAGGTTAAGACTTTTTGAGCTACGTGCCTTCTGGATGGAACAAGCTGTCACCAGCCTTGGACTCAGATAATTTAAATGGTCCAGGTTGTAATTATGAATCCTGGAATAGTTGTTTGGGGTTTTTTTTTGTTTGTTTGGTTGGTTGGTTTTTTTGTTTGTTTTTTTTGTTGTTGTTTTTTTCCCCCACTGTTTCATAAATTTAAATGCACAGTGTGAACATAAATTAAGTATTGCTTGCAAATAACAAAACTTGAAGCCAAACCTATAAAAAACTTCAAATATGGAAAAAGTATCAATAATATTATCTGTATTTTATGTGATAACTGACATATCCATAACTGCAGAATTAAAAAAAAATAATACATAAACAGACTAGAAGGTCTGATACTGCAGTCTCAGACATAGTGTAGGAAGAAAAAAAAAAGTCAGTCTCTGCAGATGCTTATTTTTCATGTAGTCTTTGAATGGAAAAAAATATTTTTACCACCAGCTGAAAGTATTCTCGATGTTCTTTGCCTTTTCCATAGTTTCATTGTATGCATTTGGAAAGCTGTCAAAAGGCTAAAAGCTGCTACATAAAGGAGGCTGTGTATATAGTTAGCTGTTTCCTCATGGAGGTGAGCTTGCTGGGCATGAATAGTGTCTGAAGAGAAATTATCTAGACATTCTGAGAATAGCACCATAACCCAAAAAATTATGTCAGCAGGCATTTCCAACAAATATTTCTTGAGAGGAAAAGACTCCACCCAAGACTCCATATCAACTACTCCCCAAAGAAACCACATTAGAGTTTTAAAATTTTAATAAAATTTTAAAATTTTAAAATTTTGTTTCATAACCACTTCTTGAGAACAAAGTGAAGACAGCCTCAGTGGTAAAGAAAGTGCTTGTTGATGGTTAATTATAGAATTGCCCCCAAGTGAAATTCAGAGCCATGTTAAGATATTTACTCTCCATACACATTTATGAAGACAGTTAATTGTATTAAAGTTGGAAAAAACCTCCTCAGGGAGAAGAATTTTCCCTTGGGTAGCCAAGGTATGTTGACAATATAACTTGAAAATCTCATCCAGGTACTGTACCTACAGGGGCAGATGGGTGCTTCTATTCACTGATGATCCCTTCTAGACCATTTTTATCCAGTCATTTGTTTTAACTACTGTGAGGGCACTGTTTCCTCTCATCCTCTCACTCATTACTTGGAGAAGAGATTGCCTCCCTGCCTGGCCACAGCTTCCTTTCAGGTAGTTACAGAGAGCAAGAAATTCTCCCCTGAGTCTCCTTTTCTCAAGGCTGAACAACCTGACTCTGAAGAAGGGAAAGAGGAGTCCAGCTCATGAGGAGGAAGGAGCGTCAGAGACAATATAGTGAACTGACCATAATCCCATTTCCCTGCTCCCATGCATTTGGAGGAGGTACAGAATTCATGAGTAAGGTTAAGACTGGGAAGAAGGGAGGAGTGGGGGAATGTGTTTTAATATTTGTTTTTTATCTCACATTATGTCACCCTGATGTGACTGGTAACAAATTCAATTAATTTTACCCCAAGCCAAATGTGTTTGGCCATGGTGGTAATTGGTGAGTATCTCACTCATTGGAACACCAATTAGTTTTTCTTCTTATTTTCTCCCTCCTCTGTCCAGTTAAAGAGCACAAGTGATAGAGCAGCTTTGGTGGGCACCTGGCATACTGCATCTACCACAACATGAAGACCCTTCAGCAGATGCAAGAATTTAGCTGTTCATACTGCAAAGATGCATGAATATTCTACACAAGTTTCAGTAAGAATATGCATATCTATATAAATATGTATGTGTAAGTATTTCAGGGTTGGAAAGACATAGGCCAGATACAAGTACTCAGGGGTACATTAGTGGGGACAACTGGAAACTCTGCTAGTTTTAGAAATGGAAATACAGACTCCAGAAATGAACATAACTACATTAAAAAAACAGGGCTATGAATGGGCACAAGGACTTGAAGGAAGGTTTTAGATGACATTGCCAGCTGTGATGTGAGAGGAGACTGATTTTAGCTAGGTAAATCCACAGGAAAAAAAAAAAAGTACTTACAAATAAATAAGAATTTCAAAACTTTATTTTAGTTCATTGGGGAACTAAAGAAAAAATATGGACTGTATGATGGGGGAGGATTATATGAAATGTGCCACAGAAAGAACAGATATAAGTGAAAAATGGAGGTGAGTTATGAATTGAATGCTATAAAATATGAAGAAAACTATTATGTTTTCAGATAAGTACTGATGCTTTATAGAGATAATACAGTTTAAGTTATGACTGATTTTAGGAGTAGAGACACATGTTGAAATAGAAATAACATAAAATTAAAATATGAAACATGTAAATACTAAAATTGTGAGTTTTAGAAGGGAGAGCATGTGGTGAAGTAATGTGTCCTCAAGATCAGAAAAAGTGACTCAAGTAGAGGTTGGCATTTTCACAGTCAATGCAGTATATAATACTAAAATAGTGCAACTGCTAAATTGCACTGTGGTCACTTCATTCTTGATCGTCCAAATCTTTTTCAGTCAGGCATAAATACTGGAATGAATGTTTAATTTCAAGTAGGCCATATCTGAAAGGATTATTTACAATTAAATGTAATGATATTGAGGAAAGAATCAACTAAGGAGAAATGTTTAGTATTGCATACAGATAGGAATCTGATAAAAGAAGGCCTTATAAAGCCAGGCCTTGCTCTGCTGAGTTACCAGCTGGCCTGTTACTTCTTCTTAGTGCAGCTAACTAAGTTCCCATGTGCAAAAATTTTGAGAATGAAAAGCTGCTTGCATAACGACCTATTCTTAGAGAGAAAAATAAGTTGCATCTGTAATAATAAAAGGTCCATTCCATGAGAATCCACAAAGAAAAAATGTAAACACATATGAATAGAAAGTCTGAACATATACACACAAAAACACCTTCTAACAAAAGACCTGAGTAGTGAGAAAACTACTAGCCAGGTAGAGTTGAACACAAAGCCTGTAAAAACTGCATAAAAATGATTTATGTGAATAAAAAAATTGGGTTTTCCTTCATAAAGAAATGGAGTCTCGGCTGCTTTATTGCAACAGTTTAATGTTTCAAAAAGTTTACAGTGGATGGTTTTGTGAAATAACCTAATGTTGTATAATTATCAAGTTAACTGAAACAAACACTCTAGAATAACTAGATAGAGCTTTCTTTAAGAGCTATCAAATGACAAAAGAAAATTGTGAATTGCAGACCTCGAGAAGAATGTTAAAAAAGACAAAAAGACAAAAGGGATATTAAAAATGCAGAAAAAGATGAAATAGAAATCTGACAAGAATGATGAAAACAGTAAAACAGATAAAGGAGATATTAGAAAGGAAAGAGATAATTGAAATAGATATGTGTATCGAGAGATGCTACTCACAGTCCTAAAAGGATCTTGAACACTGCAAAATAAAAGATCAGTGAAGGATGAAGTTGAAAATTTCAAGATTGAATAAGATACAGAGTAAAAGAGAATAGGAAAAGAGATAAACCATTAAATTGACTTTTCTTCCATGAACTACACAATATTTATGAGAGAATAAGGAATCATGTCATCCGTTATTAGCTGGGTGTCCAGAATCATGAAGGTTTTCAAAAAAGGTGAAGAAATATCATATTTGGGGCAAGTTTAACAAATCTTGAGGGGCTAAATAAAACCTTTATCTGACATTTAAAAAATCACACAAGACACATACACACACACACATACACAATGTATTGTTAGTTATAAAGTAGAATTTTCAAGATGACACCTTATGATTAAAAGATTGTGAAAAATTTATGACTGATCTTTAAATACAAGGCTAAATCGTTATTTTTCTCTTAATTTGAATAAAATATTTTTTAAAAAAACCCTCAAAAATTAAGGATAAATAATTTCTTCATTATTATAGCCCAGATCCTGAAAAATATTTATTTTCATCCTAAGCTCCCCTAAAAATAAGCTTCTCTTCTTACTGTTACTAGTCAAGTTATAAAACACTATGGGAATTCATTCAAAGTTTCTGTGTTAGACCTTTCAAGGTCTGGACCATAAGTATCTATGCAAAAATACATAAGGGCTATGAACATCTCAGTTGCAGGACAGACTTTCTGTACGGTACACAAAGAATGTAAAAAATTGCAGAATATATTCTCCTTGCTTTGTACATTGAATAAAGAGTCGTCTAAAACCACGTGAAACAAATAATACCTGATGTAGATGATGGAGGAAGAAACAAACCAACAAATGTCATTTATGACAGAGGTGCCTCATTTCCTTGCTTTAATCAAAATTCTCAGCCTGAAGTCTTATGATGTAAGTTATGTCTCCATACACTTCACTCAAGAAAACTACAGTCAGTGCTGTCTTTCACAAAACACCTCATAAAGGATATGATTTCACCCTCTTCATTTTATATGCAGCTATTTAGGAGGTGATGTCTATTCACATTTCCTTTTTACCTTCCAATGGAATGTCTTAAAACCAAGAATACTCTCTGAATTCCATTATTTTTTGTGTTTTCTTCTGGAGATGCTATGATAGGGATAAAACAAAAAAAATCTTTTAACTCTTTAGCTTCATAATCCTGTGGTATCCATTTACCCCTGAATCAGTTAACTGCAAGTTCTGATCCCACATCTTGGTGCTATATATTATATTTTTAGTAACAACCCCAGCCCCCATCCAACACAAGTGATAGTCTTTAAAGCAAAGATTAGAGATTTTTTTGCTCAGCCAGCACACACACTCTGACCATAAATCTTAGAGTTTCATCTAGCTTCTTCTTTCTGACTCACAAATTTTAAGTTTCATCTAGTTTCAACACAATGTATTTAATGTCCCATCTCCTTTGAGACTTTAATCGACAACAGGATATATTCTTTTTAGAAGGTTTGGAAGAGCATTTTCTCAGAGAAAGAACTGAACACCTAACCTGCATGTACTAACTCAGCTCTCACTAGGTATTCCTGAAGCTGAGAAAATTAGTAGAATGTGTTTTGCTCAGGGCATGATCTGTTATGTTGAAACCAAATTTAACTCTGTTTATCTCTTTTAATAAGTCCATAATAAATAGAATCAGATGCTACCTAAGAACAAACAACAATTTATTTCCCCAAAAGTAGTATGAACATAAAAAAAGTTGTCATGTAACTGTACTAAACTGTACTAAATTTTAGTATCAAAATTTAAAGTACATTATTCTGGTTTCAGCTGGAATAAAGTTAATTTTTTTCTTAGTGTCTGGCACAATGCCATGCTTTGGGTTTAGTATGAGACTAATGTTGGTAACACACTGATGTTTTGGCTGTTGCTGAGTAGTGCTGACCCTAAGTCAAGGGCTTTTCAGTGTCTCATGCCCTGCCAATGAGGAGCACTGTAGGAGTGCATTTTTTACACTGAGCAAGTATATCCATATAGGGAAAGGTTTGAGGCTTCCCCCTTGTATTTCTTATAAAGTAAAAGACCCAGAAACTTCTGTAAGGTTCGGATAGCCATTGGCTCAGTGCCAAAAAAGAAGCTTTGATTGAACTCTGTCACTTCCTGTCAAACAAAGCCTGTATCCATTCCTATTGGCAGCTTGTCAGCAAAGCTCACCTGAAACTTTAGGTACTTAAGATAGGACACAAAGAAATCAAGAGGCTTTTTGTGGTGTCCTCACAAGGTGTTGGAAGCTGCTCTAGCACCTGTGCTCGGCTTTATATTTTGTTTATGTAACAGTTTGTTATTTTCTTTTATTAAAACCTGTTGCTTTACAAAACACACTCAAAGAGCTGTCTCGCTTATTTTTATGCCACTGCTCTGCAGGATGGACCCTCAGAGTGAGGATTCCCTCAGAGCACAAGGAATTGGGAGGGAGCACACCTGGGACAGCTGATCCAAAGGGATATTGCATAACACAGAACACCATGCCCAATGGATAAATTGGGGGAAGTTGGTTGAGAGGAACTGATTATTACTGAGGGTTGGGCTGGGCATCAGTTAGTGTATGGTGAAGAATTTTATTATTTGTTGCTTCTTTCTTCTGTGCTCTATTTATCTATCTCCCTCTTTTTGTTTCCTCCTTAATAATAAACAATACAATTCTTAAACTTTTCTCATCTCATCTCAGTGCATGATCTTTACCTATTTTGATTATCTTCCCCATCCCATTCTGGTAGTGGGAAGAGTCAGCAAGCATCTGAGTGGTGTGTAGTAGTCTGTGCTTAAAATGCAACAAGATACAAAACTTCAGACTTCTAGACAGTAACATGTCAAGCAAAGAAAGTCATTTAAGCATTACCTGTAAAACCTAAACTTCAGCAAGTTCATTTTCTATGAACACATCTTTTAGCACAAAATCATATTTGGCAATGGGATGAATCACAAAAAATGTAAGAATTGCACTATTTCATTCAGTTAGGATTTACCTGGTTACTCCACATAATTATGTAGTTTTCACTGGACATGCCTGAAAGCTTAAAAAGAAATTTTCTGTCACCTTCCTGACCATTTGTGCTTACATTATATTTCTTGGTTTACATTAATTTCCAATATTTTTATCTGGAAATCTATCTCTACAAACACATTTATTGTGTGAAGTAAAATGTGAAATGTTTTGCTGTTAAATGGAATCACGTGGAAAAAAATCAGTTTAAATAACACTGTAATGTAAGATGTAAAATGTGAAGTACCTTTATTTACTTAAATATCAGTCTTTAAAGTCAATCAAATCTGTTTTAAGAATTTATTTCCATATGATTACCCTTAGGCCAAAATTGCATGTAATATACCACTCCAATTTAATTTATAATATTATAAAAGCATAATACAGACTTTGAAAATGTAGATGGTTTTGTACTTAAAATACTGCTTTGGAAAGGAAAAAGGAAGCTGGTGATAATAAATATGCTCAAAAAATTATATAAGAATTTGTAACATTATGCCATATAAGACTGAGTATGATTCTTGGATAGATCTATATGTTATTACTGTAATTTTCTATGTGCTCACAATCATGGAAAAGTTTTTTTTCATGTATACCTGGTTTTACATCCCATTTTGAAGTGAAATTGAGAACAGAGTTTGTCTTTCACTTCTTCTTGAACCTTAGAGCACACTGCAGAAAGCATGGGATTTAAATTGTTTCATTGTTTTTTTCTGTCATGAGTACAAGACTGCCTTCACACCATTCCTTCTTTTCCACATCTTGATCAGTTGTATTAGCTGAGTTCTAGCAGACAGCCATCCATCTGGAATTCAGTGTTGCAAAAGAAAATAAAACTATTCAGGATTTCTTCTCATCTCTTGCAGTGAGTATTTATATGCAAGTGTAAAAGGCACACAAAAATTAGAATCACCTGCAGGTCTCTGTAAACACCTGCCTGCCTGCATCACTCTGACTTTGTTCAGGCACTCTCAGCTGTATCAAAAACACTCTCTAAAGGTGGGGAGTGGGAGAAGTGCTGCAAAGAGAGAGGAGGAGAGAGAGGGAGACAGAGAGAGAGAGATGAATGCACACAAATGAACAAATTACTTACAAATGCACATCAAAGATAGGTTAAACAACACTGTGCTTGCTACTCTCTGTAAGATGCCTGAAGAGAACTTGCTTTTGAAAGAACTCCTTTGAATCATGTGGGTCCATTTACAACATCAGAAGTAAATAAAATAAAATTAACCTTTTGAGGTAACCAGTGTGTGTGTTAGAACCTGATTTATGCCATTGATGTGTGTTGCCTTTTCCCAAATTGTTTTCAGCTTATTCTTTTAAATAGGTGCATTTCACGAAAGATCTTGCTCAGTGAAATTCTTGGTAAAATTCCCACAGGCCTCAAGGTTACTCCTGAATGGCTTTCAAGAAGTAGAATAATGTAACCAGGGCAGAGAACACGCTCAAAACTCTCCTTGAACATATTTTATCACATTTTCCAAATGGAAATCCTGCATCTTAACTGAATGCATCCACCAGTCTGATAAATGTGGTCAATTTTTCCCAAAAAATCTTTCTCTTTATGCCGGACTTAAGCCACAATAGAATGTAAATCCCTAAATATCATAGAACCATTGCTAATAAAAGGCCTCCAATCTTGAATTGACTTTACTCTGCAAGTTCTGAGGACTCATCTGGACTCATCTTTGCTAGAAGTATAAGATCAATTTTTCCTTGCTAATGCCTAACCTGCCTGAACAACCTAAATGTTTACAGGAACGGTCTGACAAACTGAGAGGTCAAAACCCCCAAAATACAGCAGCTTCTTTACTTGATCTTGGGAAAGGCTGATGNCAAAAATAAACTCAAGCTACCCAAGATCAAGGAAGGATAAATCCCACCATGATTTATCTCTCATTTGAAGAATTCAGGATGATGACAAGTCTGATTATTGAAAAAAGATATATCATTGACACTAGGATCCAAAGATGGTGTTCAATAATTTTGTCTTACAGATGAAGTATTTCTGTATTAATCAAGTAATCTAGACTGCTTAAATATTACCTTATCCAATAATAATTCCTCTATTTGTAATTTGACTACCTTTTTTTTCACCCAAGATTTTGAAAGCACTAAGAGCATTGCCATAATTTCACATTTTGCATATGTACCCAACAGAAGTCTGACTTACTTGCCTCATAGAAAAACTTTATTTTGGTTTAGCAAAGACCTAGTGCTCTGAAATAAATCACTAACGTGCTAGCAAAAATATTGGAGTTGAGAAATAGTGTCAAATATTAATAATTGTTTATGACTGAAATAATACTTTTCCCAACCTGTTGTATGCTCTTGTAACACACAAGAGACCAGCTTAAGCCTTGCCCATTAATGAACTCCTCAGATCAAATGTCAGACTTTTAAGAATGTTTGCAAAATAATACGTGTGTAGTTTAACAATCCAAGTTTGTGCACATACCAAATGTACTCAGCTCAAATGTAGCACACAGAATTTTGTTTCTTTGGACATTTTCCAAAGGTTTACAACAGGGCTAGAATGATCTTACACTACATGTGAGAAGAACCTTGAACAGCATCATTTATAGGGGAAGGGTACAGAGAAGCAAGGTACTCCAGTACCTAAAACACAACCTTTGACCAAAAATTAATAATGGGACTGAAGTATAGGTATTTAGGAAGAAGTAGAACAGTTAAAATACTTTGTAGTTACATAAAAGACTTGTCTCCTAAAGAAAAAATCAGCATGATGCATTTCAGAGGGTTATAACTTTCTTTCAAATGTTACATAAATAACTGCAAATTTAATTTTCAAATGATAATTTATAATTTGACAGAGCTTAATTCTTTTATGTCAACCCATTTGACACGTCTAAATTTAACATACTGCGTTTAAAGTTTTCAATTTTAATATCAATTAAAAAAGTTAAATATATTCATGCTACAAGTCAGATAAATAACCACACTAAATGATGCAAAACTTTTCTTTTGTTGATTATCATGCCCATAATTCAGTTCTTTTGATAAAGTTTTTCCCTCTTTAATATGAAAAAACCCCTACATTTATTCTATCAATGTCTATTCTTTAAAATCAAATAATCTGAAGAATGATCATTCTCAATAATCAATAGCAAATATGGATTCATACAAATGGGCAGAAATTGGCATTTATTAGAAAAAAAATAACTATACCAATTTAGAAATGGTGTAGAAACACCACAGCAATTGATGAGTTAACAAAAATACTGGATTTAAGTAGTCAGACACAGCTGGTGAGAGTTACCATAACTAACACTGGAGGAAACCACTGCATGTAGAAGGCAGGAGATATTTGGAAGGAGATTTGGAAGTGAAGGGGATTTTTTTGCTGAACCATGACAGTGCTAAAAGCAATGTAATCACTTCAGCTGACAACTGACCCCACTAGGTTCAGGCTTTCTTCTGCGTGAACTACTTCTGGAGGGGTTTTTTTTATTAAAGCTTTGATAAGTGTTCCCGTTTTAGAAGGATGCCTGTGAAAATTTACAGAAGCATTTCCAAAGCATACACATACGTAGATCTGTTCATATTGTCTTTCTTTCTCACCAATCATAACTCATTGTTCTTTCACAATAAAATTAATTATGACAGAAAATTGGATCTCTTTGTCCATAGGTGTTTCCTGCACTCAGTATGCTCCTTATCTTAGTCTCACTTGACCATCTCTGGTTTCCTAACTGTGGAGGTTAGGATCCTTTCATAGTCACAGCACAAGGCAGAGTCAGCAAAGCTGAGTTTCAACAAATCACATCCTTTTAAGTTTTAATATATGACTCTTTATTTGTATCAATCTATTGTTATGCACTGCCTGGTATGTTTTATACCCCTGCTTGCCTTGTCTGTTTTATTTAAGTCTGTAAAGCAGCTTGTATGAAAGAATCCTTGTCTGATGTAAATCTAGTTAGATTCCAAAGGAGCTACCTCAAATTACATCAGCCTCCAGTGTAGCTCATTATGTTCCTTTGATATCTACTTTGCCTTATTTATAGCAGGAGAATAAGCTATGATTTACATTCACTATTAAATTTTAGACTGAAATGTCTAGTTTTATGTTTTCTCTTTTAGCATTTGTCTTTAACTCCATTCACAGCTGTCAAGGCTTTTATATGCCCTGGTAGCAATTCTTAGAGGAGTATTCCAGGTACAGAAAGAGTCAGCTGAAATTGTCATACCAGTCAGAGATTTCTCACTTCCTCCAGGCATTTCACTTTCACAACACCAGCCTCAATATTAACAGATTCAATTATTCTCTACTAATCTCTTACTGTAGCCCTACTGTACACCTTGGGTTCCTATAGTATGGCCTGATGGGGTCATGACAATACCTCTTTTCTTCCCTGTCATTTTCATAATCCAGAATATTTGCTTATGTGATTTATCAAGTGCACTTATGGTATTAATGATGAAAGCATTTTATTTTTTTTCTGGTTTTAATCATGATATCTTGCTGCTGTATAAACCTATGAAAGCAATTTTTTTTTCTGGTTTTAATCATGATGTCTTGCTGACGTATAAACCTTTACCAGAGGTTCATACTTATGTATCTTTCCTTGTGAGTAGATTAAAGAACATTTTGCTGTGTGAAAATGTGTAGCATAATTATTCTAGGTGTATTTCAAGTATTTCAAGGTAATGAGCCATCAATAAAATGTAAAGCATAGTAATTGTTTTTACACTCTATACAGACTTTTGAGTGACAATAAGAAAGGGTCACATTTTTGCCTCAAGTAGTCATAGCTGAAAAAAAATCTGAATGTTAGAAATTAACAAACAAAAAAATTGTTTGCAAAAGTGGGAAGTATCTGAAATGTTTAATTTTCCACCACCTAATTTTCCTGCCACTGTGTAGCTTGTTGGAGACATATTTGTAATTGTTGTAAGTTCAATAATTTTTTTCTAATTTCATTGCTGCCCTACACCTTGACAGGCTTTGGACAGTCATCTTAAGAGTATAGGAGTAACACAACCTGATTTATGATAAAGAGCACACATGTACTTCTAGGGACTCATCATAACTTCTAAAAGCATTAAAAGATGTGTAGAGATCTATTTGTGGAACAAGACCAACATTCTCCTTCTTAGACATTGGTAACAGCATAATGATCATAAATCTTTTAAAAGGTTTTCTACCCCTGCCAGATGTGGATGACACATTTTTTTTTTCTATGCTCAAGCCTACCTTTTTCCCCTGTACTCGGCACTGGTGAGGCCACACCTTGAGTGCTGTGTCCAATTCTGTCCCCTCAGTTTAGGAAGGATGTTGAGATGCTTGAATGCATCCAGAGGAGGGCAACAAAGCTGGTAAAGGGCTTGGAAAACAAGCCCTATGAAGAACGACTGAGGGAGCTGGGATTGTTTAGCCTGGAAAAAAGGAGACTCAGAGGTGACCTTATCACTCTCTACAACTTCCTGAAGGGTGGCTGTAGACAGCTGGGGGATGGTCTCTTTCTCCAGGCAGCAACTGGGAGAATGAGAGGACACAGTTTCAAGCTGCCTCAAGGGCAATATAGGTTGGATATTAGGAAGAAGTTTTTCACTGAGAGAGTGAAAATTAAATACTGGAATAGTCTGCCCAGGGAGGTGGTGGAGTCACCGTCCCTGGATGTGTTTAAAAAGAGTCTGGATGTGGCACTCGGTGCCATGATGTAGTTGAGGTGTTACGGCTGGGTTGGACCAGTGATCTTGAGGGTCTCTTCCAACCTACATACTCTGTGATTCTGTGATTCTGTGATTATCATCATACAGTTGGACTTGATGTTCTTGGAGGTCTTTTCCAACTTAAATGACTCTATGATTATTGCACACAGGGAAGAGGCTAATGAGTTAAAATAGAAGAGCAGAAAATAATAACTCAAATAAAGATGGCTAGTGAAGTGTCCATCTGGATTTATGCCTTTGGTAAATCATAACCATAATTGGAATATTTCTTGAAAAGACCTGTTAAATCATAACTAGAATATTGATTTTTGAATTGGTTCTAAGTAACAATTTAATAAATATGTAGATGTTGTTAGTCACTTTTCTATGTTTAATTTCTTAAATCTGTTCTTGAGGTGATAAAAAATGATCCTACATTTTGTGTACCTATTTCTTATGAATATTTTAATTTCAAAAAGGTACATAACTTTACTGGTATTTTGACCCAGATTGAAAACAAAGTTTATAGTTCTATAATAACATATTTGGGTAGTGTTTCACTTAAAGAAAAAGAAAATGAAAGGAAAAAAATATAGTATACTGCTCTGAGTGATATTGAATGGTGACTACTCAAATTGCTTATAGTTTTTCAGTTACTCTCTTTTGTGAAAATGACCATACACTGAACACTCTTTATCTTTGTGATTCAGTAGCAGAAACTTTCACACTCGAGCTACTTCTTCAGAAGTTTCAAGTACAGTGATTGTTTATGAAAAGTGTACTGTGAAAATCAATTTTCCCCTCCAAATATTTCAAAGGAAGCATCTGTCCTTTGTGAACATGTTTTTGTAAGCCTTCATTGGAAACCAGATGAAGTTCAGCCATATCACAGTTGTCATCTGCAGATACAATTATACAACTATATTTAATGCCTCAGTGGATAGCCCCACATTACAGTCTAATTTTCCACAGAAATCTAAATTTGTTCTTGGACTGCGTATTTTCTATCACATTAGATAATCAGTCAAAGGAGAAATCCAATTTTAACTCAATCAACAATACTTTGAAGAAGGTTGTGTAAAATAACTTGCGTAGGTTTTAACGTGCAATCCAACATGTGACTAGTCTGTTCGTTTATTCATTGCTGGAAACATATTCTGGCATGGGACTGAAACTCTATGAATGATCCCCAGAGTGTCTTTTTACTGTTTTGGGACATATTATTCTCCTGGGAGGTTTTATTTGTTTGTTTTGTTGTTTTGTTTGTGAGGGTTTTTTTTTCTTTTCAGAAAACACTATGGCAAATATTTTACTGTTTAACCTGGAAATTTCTAGTTCTAACTCTGAGCTCCAAGACCAAAGTGGCATTCACAGTACCATGAAATAGATAAGACATTTATTTTGTTACATTGCAGAAGAAAATAATATCAAATACAGTTCAGAAGCGTTTAATTGTCTATTTTCTGATGATGATGATGAAGGATTGGTTTCTGTATCCCTGCATGATTCTTTTAGTTTGGTTTAAGCTGATGGGAATCACTGGACTTCACGAGATTTTCACACACACAGCTTGATGTATGTTTTTATACCAACCCCACCCCATGGTATTCACCTTTCATTTTGTCTTAGTAATTATTCCTTATTATTAATCCCAGAGACTTTGAACGCTAAATAATATCTCCTTTTTCCTTGTTTCTGAACTGTAAAAAATGCTCATAGTGCACTGACACAAAATACTCATTTTGAAGCTGACATATGTTTCAGTTAGCTTCATATGTATTCTTTGACAATATTCAGTACCAAAAATTTTAGAAGAAATTATAATAGGGTGATTGCATTGTGCCACGAGGCAGAGTGATTAGACTGATAGGAACCACATGTCTGAACTGAGCCAGTGTGGAGATTTAGAAGTGAGTTGCTCTATTTCCTCTCAAGTTCCCGATCCACAGATATAAATTAAACACTACCATAGATCCCAAATGGTGTAAACTTACAACAGATTTCTATTGCCTGAAAAACTGATTTAATAATATGGTTGCTACAGTTCCTTTTCTTCAACTGCATGACCTTTTTGTGAAAAGAAAACAAGCTCTATAATTTCCAGAGCCAGCATCCTCAGCTAGACTTTAGTACACTCTTCAAGGTTACCTGAGACACATTTCCTACCTAAGTTTGAGTACAGATTTATTGTGGCTGCAGATTTCAGATTTTGTTTCTTTATGCTAGCCTTTCATGTGATCAGCAATTTTGCTATACTTTCCAAGAGGAAAACCACAACTTGGTAGCAATAAAATATATATCTCTTGTCATAGAGCCTTGTTCTCTTATTTACCCTTTAGGAAGTCCTTCTCTTTATCATCCTCCCACAAGAAAGTGCAAGTTCCAGGTATTCTTACCCAATCCAAAATCACATGTTTGCAGAAAGATGAGTGCAGGCTATAGCGTAAAGCAGAGAGACTTCATTATAGAAGAGGCTAATGAAAGCATCAACTTTCATCAAAATGATGTGATAAAAGGATTTTCTTAATGGAAAATTTCTGCAAGTAGTCACTTTTACCAAGATTAAAGAATCTAATTCTGTGGCAAAAGATTAGGCTGAAGACAGGAGTTTTGGGTGAAAACAGGAATTTGTTTTGTAGTATCTATAGCATTTGTGTTGGAAGTTCTACAGTGACACAGCATCTTTCATCACAGCATTTGTTGTAGTCATTGACTTTGTAATCAAATCTTAAAAGCATTCAGCTCTATTCCGTGTTCATGGCAAACTGGAGCATATGCCTACTACTTTGTAAATCTTTTGACAGAAACTTAATTTCAGAGATGTCACTCATAGTATTTAACATACCACACTTCCTTCATTATAATTCCAAGAACATATTAGGATAAGTGCTTGAACAATTAGTATCAATTGCTCTGTATTTGTGCCTGGGAGTAATTTGCGTATTTAAATTCATATGTTGAGTTAAAATAGATTTATGCTGGCCACGACAGCAAAATTTTAACACATTTAATTTCTATTATATCATGATTTATTCTTTTATTCTTCTTCAAGAGAGGGATGTTATAAAGATTTTCCAATAAAAAATTCCACATCTATTTTAAATAATATTTTTTATTAATTTATTTACAACTAAATAATAATTGTAGTTACTGAATTATACCTAATAGTACAACAGTTATGTGAATTATAAATTCATTAATTATAGCTGAAGATTTATAGAAAGAAAAACTTTGAAATGTTTGCTATGAACGTCTTGACCTTTTTATGGCATGTGTCTTGTGCTAACATAATACTCTTGTAATGTGAAAAGTTACCTGACATCATTTGAAGCATGATACCATGCCATTTAAGTCTCACAGCCAGTGCCCTTTCATTTCTAATGGAAAAGTCTTGAGGTATCCTGGATTTTTGAGACACTCACAAAGAAGGCCTTGGAGGCACCAATGTTTACTCTGCTTTTGCTGACTCTAAACCAAGAAGAGGACAAGGGCCATAAAATAATGGAAGGATTGGGTAGGTGCAGGGAGCAGTAGCTCTTGTAAGTGTGTGAAAGAACTCAGCATCTCCTGAAATGCTAGTTCAAGGTAGTGGTGACTGGTACACTGCCTGTCCTTGTCCATCCTCTCCAATACTGAAGGAGACAGATGTCAGCGCTTGCCAGTACAGCCCTGACACCTCGGGTTAGTGATGAGCTATATCTCTAGATGCTCTTGGAGGAATAACGGGGCTATGCCAGCCACTGTGAAAAGGATTCACTGACATGAGGGAAGATAGCATGATGAAGCAGAAATGGAAAGAGCAAAGTGGAAAAAAAATAGATGCAACTATATAATGAGTTCTCCATTTTTTGTAGGCAAAGCTCAGGAAACAACCTGGAGAATAAAGACCCTGGATAGATTCTCAAGCTAGTGTAAAAATGCTCTGCACCTCACAAATAAGAAGTATACATGGACTCTGGCCTTTAAGTATTTAAGTGCCATAATCCCACACTGCTTACAGCATGGATAGCATGGGGAAAGGAATGGAATCTGTCTGCTTATTGACCTAGCATCTCACTAGATCCAGTGTTTATGTAACAACATTTCCTTACTGAATACTTAATATGCAGTCTTATATAATATACTGAGCTATCAGAAAACAGCTAATGAGTTCTCGCTTTAATTATATACGTATTTGGCTCATAAAGGGGCCTTGTGGGGTAATATAGCATTTGGGCAATATATCGGTTAGCATAAATTTGTAAAAGTAAGTGCTAGTTAAAGGTTGAAAACTTTAGGTAGACTACAACAAAACAGTTGGCAGGGGAGAAATTTATGTGCCTTTATGGAAAAGTACAATGGAAATTGACTAGGAACCTTACACGTCTAATTCTGCATCATTTTTAAATTGAAAGACATACCGAATTTCAAAAGTGAGCATGACAGGAAAGGTGAGGTGAGCTAAGAAACTAGACTTAATAAAATAAATCATATCTGAATGTCTAAATAATAGAGATCAGTTAAGACTTTCTCCTTTTTTAAGAAAGGATTTAAATAAAAGAAAGTGTAAGTTTTCTTCCAAAAACTATGTTTTAATGGCTAATAGATTTCTAGAACAAAGTAAAGACCCTTGAATGAACAGTGTTATAAGTTATGAAGAGTTAGTGTGACTGCTATCATAACTATTTTCTTTAGACTTTTGCATGCAAATTTTTTTTTGCCTACCTGCACAGCAGATGT
The DNA here is from genome assembly GCA_013400435.1 of Pycnonotus jocosus. Lineage (NCBI taxonomy): Eukaryota > Metazoa > Chordata > Aves > Passeriformes > Pycnonotidae > Pycnonotus > Pycnonotus jocosus. The sequence continues at coordinate 61,039 of VWYP01021181.1, read as the reverse complement.
AGATTTTTTTTTTTTTTTTTTTTCTGGGAACATATCCCAAGCTGATAAACTTTGAAGTCTGAGCTCAGTACACTTTTTGTGAGGTGTAAACATGCAAATCTGTGTGACTAGCTTGTAGTGGCTGTAAATTTTCATCAGGCTTCCCACAGATAATTTTAAGTGCTTTCACTCTGGTTTTGGCAAAAGAGCTCTTCTCTGCTCCTCTAGCAGTTGTGCAGGTGAAATAACAGACCATTGCAAAAGCAAATGCTTACAATGGATTTTCTCCTACTGTTCAGAAATAAAAGTGAAGGCCAGTGCGAGCAGTAGGAGGTCAACCTATCTTTATTTGATTTAATTCTGTCTGAGTTGTATCCTGTAAAACCTAATGAAAACTCAATATTATCAGCATGGTGTGACAAACTATTCAACAACTTGAACTGAGAAAGTTCTCAATGATTAATTCTTCCTTCTACATGCTCTGCATAAAACTGCTGGGCAAATATATTCAAATTCATCAGAAACCAAACAGGAAACATTCCCCCATGTAGTTTCCCACACATGTTTCCATATGACTTTTACTCTTAGAAAAGAGAAAAAGAAAGCAAATGAAATTGCAGACAGTATGAAAAATGCATCTTGACAACAGCTCTCCAAATTACAGCAAAGTGAGTCTATTCTCCTAATATTATTTTTAAAAGATGCCCTGTCTATTTGTTTTGCCATTTGAAAGTTGTATCTTGAACCTCCTCTTCTGTCTTCTGACTGAAATTCTATAGACTTCAAATCATCCAAGGGATTTATGCTTTATCTCTTTGATAAGGTTTCTTTCACAGTTCATGAAATGCCATCACCTCTGGAGACTGCTTATTTAACCCAAACAAGGGCAGCCACCTGCACTGAATTCCTGACTAATTGGCCATGTCCTTCCTTTATTCTTTCTTCAGCTGATAATTGCCTCTTCAGCACACACTAATTCATTGCATTAGTCAACATATTTGTTTGCTTGAATAAACTCACAAAATATTATTTTTATAGTAAACAAAGGATAATATTTAAATTTTATTTAATGGCACTAGGGTCCCATGTTTTGCTTCAACCAGCAGCATGGAATTTTCAATTATTTCTTACAATTTTTCTGAAAGATTATTTTTTCAGCTCCTGTTTTTCTACACACCCAATTGGTCTGCTGGAAAAAAAAAAAAAAAAGCCACCTTCTGCAGCTATCAGAGAGATCTGCATACCTATTTTTTTTTTCTTTTTCTTTTTAAAAGGGTGTTGAGGTCATGTAACATTTTTTCTCTCACTAGAACACACTGGAATAAAATTAAACCCAGGATAGCTTGATCATCTTTAAAAAGAAGGCCAAACAAACTGACAAGGAATTTTGCGAAGGAGAAAATCAATCTACATTGTTGCTGAAAATAGTTATGGCTTTAGCAGATGGACAAAATACTCTCTTAGCTTGCATGTGTCTGTTTGACAGTAAATGAAACATGGCATATAATTAAATGATGATTTCAAATTTGATTCTGAAGTATAATCTTCTAGATTAGAAAACAGAACAAAATGGATCTTGATAAAGGTCATACTGTTTGAAATATTCTGCCAATATAGGTCCATGGAGCTGGTGGTAGGTAATACAGCCACAACACTCTTTCATGTTTACTTTTTTACACTTGAGAGATCTTAGCCAGATTTTACAAAGTGACTTCAAGAAAAAAGTTTCATTTCTTATAGATTCTGTAAGTTATATTCTTTTTTTAACCGGGCTGTCAATGACCTCCACCTTCTTTTATCAACCAATAGAGTCAGTGAGCAAACCCAGTAGCTGGTAAAGGAGGTCACAAGATGTTCTTTTCATCCCCTGTCTTACCTGCTCTCTCAGTTATGGTTTTGACAAGTCACAGAGCTCATTTCCCCACAGCTGCTTGAGTCGCTGCTCCAGCCATGTCAGAGGCCTCCAGCCAGCCAGATCTTCTGCTGGTAAATGTAGCTCACCAGGTCTCAGGTTAATAGGAGAGTTTGAGGACTCTCTATGAGACTGGAACTAACAATTATGCCTTTAGTAAAAAGTGTGCAACTGTCAGTGAGCTGTGTGAAGGAACTGCGGGAGGAAGTGAACAGGCTGTGAAGCATTCAAGAGAATGAGCAAGAAATTGCTAGGTTATTGTCATAGGTGCTGCAATCTCAGGAGCCTCAGACCTTCACTGTAGTGGAGATGCAGGGGAACTCCAAACCCAATCAAGAAATTAATCAAGGATATCTTGAGCAGAAAGGATGGAAAATTGTGCACATAAGGACCACATAGGGCAACACAGTTTAGCTCCTATGCCATGACCTCCTTTAGAGAAAAAGAAGGGTAGTTATCATAGATGACTCCTTTCTCAAGGAAACAGAGGGCCCAATATTTAGACAGGAAATTCTGCTGTCTATCAGGGGCTTGGGTGAGGGTCCAGTCTGTTACAGCCCTCTGATTATTATACTATGGCTGTGACAATGATAAAATCTCAGTAAATCCTGAAGTTGTGCTGGATCTGATGCTCCAGCTAGATCCCTATAGGTCCATGGGGCCTGATGAGATTCATCTGAGAACATTCAAAAAGCTTTCTAATCACAGAATCACAGGATAGGTAAGGTTGGAAGAGACCACAGTGAAGTCATCTGGTCCAACCTCCCCACTCAAGATGATTCATCCCAGTGCATGTTGCACAGAATTGTGTTCAGATAGTTCTTGAATATTTCCCGTGGGGGAGACTCCACAAGCTCTCTGAACAATATGTCCCACTGCATGGTCACCCACACAATAAAGAAATTTTACTTCATAATTAGGTGAAACTTCTTGTACATCAATTTCTGGGAATTGCCTCTTGTCCTATTTCTTGGCACCACTGAGAAGAATCTGACTCCATCTTCTTGACATTCTCTCTTCAGAGACTTAGAGACATTGATGAGTTTCCCTCTTAATCTTCTGTTCTCAAGTCTGGAGTCTCTCTGAAATAGGCCCAGATCTTTTGACCTATCCTTGTAGGAGGTGGTCCTGTCTCTTAATCATCTTTGTTGCCCTCAGGCACATAGTGTTTCTTGGGACTGTCTTGTGCAAGGCCAGGAGTTGTTTGATGATCCTTGTGGGTCTCTTTCAACTCAGGATATTCTGATTATCATGTTTGTCAGAACTATAAAGCACATTCCCTCCATGGAATTGCTGTTTGACTTGGCTTGACTGTAGCTTTGCCCTGGACATGGGGCATCCAACTGCTGTGTACTGCAAGATGCAAATTGTTACCGTTTGTTCCCGTTTGTTTTGCTGGGAGGGTACCCTGGGAGAAGCCAGCTAACTACAGCAGCCTTTGCAAGATTATGCTCCTACAACAGCCTGCACACCCTGGCATGAACCCTTGCACAAAGAGCATAAGCAGTGCCCTGAGGCTTCTGTTATTCTTGTCTGGAGAACTGAAACATGACTAATATGAGGTGCAATGCACATGCTCTTTGCTCCCTTGTCTGGCTATTGAAAATACACCACAATTTTCCCTTTTCACAGGCCTAGATTTAGAGAAGAAAGTTAGGATGAGACCCATGCAATCACTTAGGCCGGTTGATAATTCCCTTTCCTACTTTTTAGTAATTTTATAATATTTTCTCATGAGGAGAATTTATAAATCCAATTTGACAATGTGTGAGAGGAATTTATAACACATAGAACAATCCACAGGATTAGATTAAGCTAATTAATAGCAGATTATGAAGAGTTTGCTACAAGGAAAACTTTTACTGCCTTAAAAGATTCCCATTAGGTATTATCTAGAGAATCTGGATGCACAACTCAAGGCTGTGAGAATCCCCTAAACAATAATGTTCAGGTACTGCAGTGTTCAGTGGTGAGATAGCCAAGTGTTGCAGCTCTGGCTCTGTATGAATAACCATAACTGATGTAAACAGTTTGACAAAATAGCTCTTAGCAAACCAGCATAGTATGTCTACTCCCTGTTTATCCATTGTAACAGTAGGACAGTAATCAGAACCATATTTCTATGGAGAGCACTGGGTACCTCTCTAGAAAAAAAATAAAATCTGTCAACAAGTAACAAATCAGTCGTAGAAAGCTCCAAGATATTTTAACTGGAGCTGGTGACATATTCAGCTCTTGCAGTACAGCATAAATAGCTTTTCTCTTTTTGATTTTTTTTCTGTGTAAGGCATAAAGCTACTTCACCATATTTCCTTATTCTTAGCTCTCAGTGTTTATCCTGTGTACCTCAGTGTTGTCACTTCTGATACGATATAAACAGCTGTATACACACTATTTGTTGCTCGAGGCACTGCAGACTCTTGGGAAATAAGCTGTAGAATCAAGGGTTTCCTCTTCCTAGGAAGATGGTAATCAATTTTAATTGAGAAAAGATAAAATAATTGGTGCATGAGCTTGCTAAATCCCAGACGTTTTTCTAATGGGACTGGATCTGGAAGAAATTTTACAAAAATCTAGTATATAATCAGACAGTAATCTTCCCTTACGCTGAACTTTGGCATATCGTATGGATAATGTCTGGTGAAAAACAGACAGAAAATGTTAATATCAGATATATGATCTACATATATCTGATACATAAATTTTCACACATAAGATACCTGAAAAACATAGTAACATTTTAAAATCAAACCCTTAAAAGCTACAGAGAAAAAAATTCACCTGGGCAATTGTAAATTAATCATATCAATTCACGCTTTATATGCTACCCAATATGCTTCAATTAGATGATCATACACTATTTTGAAAGAGCTCTTGCTTCACTCAATACTTGTATTTAATATCTTCAGTATTCAGAAAAGTATCTGTTTCTGTGGGAACCCAGGACATCTCTTTGGCTGCCCTGGAAGCTCAGGAAACCCTGAGCAGTCTGGGAACTGAGCAAACAGATTTGATACCTGTCCAGGGGGGTGAACAGGGGGGTTTTTACCCCCGTCCGTGGGGGTCACAGACCCTGACACAAGGCAGAGATGAATTACAAATCTCAAGAGTGTAAAATACAGTAGTTTAGTTTATCACAGAGTGAGAAATATGTAGTTTTAGGTTTTTATAAGAGAAGTAGATGGAGACAAGATGGAGACTTTGGGGCAGTCCCTAAGGCTCTTCTTCTTCTTCACCTCCATTTTCTGCTGTGATGTTAGCACAATGTGGCTTGGAGAGATTGGACCAAGTGGAGATGACCTGTTTGATGTGGATGGTGGACATTGGTAGGAAATTGTTAGCAATATGTTCGTAATAATCTGTATTTAAGACAACAACCCTCCAGGGGAGGAGGAGTTCCCTAATGGCTGGTGTTCAGAACAGTCCTCGCTGAGGACAGAGCCAACTATGAGATAAGAGAAAGAATAAACACCATGACAGACCTTGGAGAAACTGAACCTTGAAGCCTCTGTCTCTTTCTTGCATCTGTCCTGAAGCATCCAGGAGGGCAAAAAGACTCTGACCACCTGAATGTTGGAAATCGTAATCCGACATGTTTCTCAAAGTATATTTTTATCTTATCTGTTGTTATGAAATCTCCTACTTCTATTTTTCCCTTTATATGATGTATTGAGATGTCAAAATGTTTTAGTTCTAGAGGAGTACACTGTACCTGGTTCAGGTGGAAATGAATGCAGCTTAACTCACCCTGAAACACTCTAAATTCATATGTACATGCTGATGTTTTCAGAAAGTCTGATGATAAGGTCAAGATGAAGAAGATTCATACTGTTATATGCAGATAAACCAATAGGCCATATTATAAACTTACTTCACATTACATATCTCAGCTTACAATGTTGGGCAAATTTAAAAATTGTAACTTAATATAAAATATTAAAAAAATTACATTGGGCACATTCTAAACAACAGCTATAATATTAATTACAAATTCCATAGCAGGTTCTTCTCTTCATAGCTTGGTTCACATTAAAAATTTACTTAAATGGATATGCGGTAAATTACACTGTCCTAAGATGAATCTCAACAAAACCCCTTCATATCTCTTCCTTAATATGATTTCAGAGTGCTATAAACTTTCTATTATAAAATTAAGAGTTCAGTTTACAAATTGAGCCAGAGGCCTACATTCTAAATTTTGTGTTGATGATGTAAGTACTTCTTAGGCTATGATAGCTTCTCATCAGCTTGGTCTAAAAGTACTCAACTTCCATGACTTCTCTTGGAAATTAGCTTTTTGCTGTGGATACAGGTGTCTTGTATTTTGGTAACCCACTTGTGTTCTTCTTGTATTTCACAGTTTTTAATCCCAGGCTAGGATGCATCCTCACTATAGCAGATCATCTCCTTCTACAATGTGACATCTCTTTCTCTAACGTGACAGCTAAAAATATATCTTGTGGGTGTTTGTAACATTTCATCATTTTGCCTTTCATCCATACACCATATTTCAGCTAGCCATAATAACAGCTCTGGGCCATCCTTCATCAAAATACAGAGCAGATTCCCAAAGCCATATTAGCTGGCCTACATTCCATTCCATAGTGTATAATAGTGCTTTAAGGTCTCAGGGTCTGGGACCTGACCCAGAAAATGTATGCCCACAAGTGCATGAAAGAAAATGTCCTTGGGATTAATTGAGATGCTACACATAGCAACAAATAGTTTAGTTTTGTTTTGAGTTGGATCCTTGTTTGGATGTTTTAGTCTTCTCAAAATCTTCCTTGTTTTGTACTCTGTGTGACTTTCTCATCCATCACAGTCTTGAGGCACAAGGAGACAAATTAGAAGAGATCTACAGAGATCAGTGCTTTATTGACAATATTAATACGGGTTTTGACAAGTTTTCTTTCAGATCATGGCCAAAGAAGGACTTCTTTTTCTTTTTGTTGATACTCAAACCAAGCTTCTTAGCAATATAATAAAAATAATAATATTTTTGTACCTTTTAAATATTTTTTTTGCAATGAGGACATTGATTGTTGGAAAGTGGTTGCTGGAAACAGCATAACACTTGTAATTTCAAACATTATACATGATTTTTATTTGTTTAGGAGTAAAGTCTCTGAAAATTGAGAGTTTTCTCATTTGAGGATTCCTGACTTTAAGTGTAGAAAGCAGTGTTTTTCTCAGCATATGGCATTTATAAAGGAGTACCAGTCAAACAGTTTTATTCGCATAATAATAAAGTGGTATCATTCCTCAAAATTCTAGTCCTCAGTATCTGAATTATCATTATTCTCCAATATGATTAATACTTCATGTTCTGAAACTGAGTTTTCGAAGAGAAACAGCAAGTGACCTAATTAATATAGATAATACCTGATCACACTGGTTATGGAAAATATGAAAGGAATGTTAACACCTTAGCCCATTATTTCTTGGATTTTACATCTAACTTGCATTCCAATATCTCATCTATGGAAAAAGTAATCCCAGATTTTTAATGCTCATTTTCTAACCTGCCCATTCAGTGAGAAATGCAGATTTTTTTTAGTAAAATTTCATAATCTAAGTAGATTTCTCTGTGTAAACTTAAGTAGATTTTGTAGTGGTCAAGCCCAGTACAGGAATACCACCCACCTTTCAAATTTTGTGTCAGTATTACAAAATAGTTCCACATCCCGATAAACAATTCATTCAACCTAAGGAAATCTGTATTACCATGTGTTCAGGTAAGTGGCTACAGGCATGTTTATAAACATCTAGTTAATACTAGATGAGTGGAGCATATCAAATTACTGAGCTGCCACAAAAGTTAACTTCCAGAAGAGCATCCAAAATATAGTCACCTAATACATTCACAATATCAGAACATTCTTGGCTGGCCAGTGTCTCTCAAGACATACTCAAGATTGTCTCTCCCTTTTGACCCATAGAATACCTGGCACATAGATATCTCAGGTGCTCTTGGGCCTTTCAAGCAGCACTAGTTGTAATCAACTAATGGATATATTCAGACTTCTGTCATTAGCTTGAGTCTATTAACTAGCTCTTGTCCAGAAAACTACAAGTAGTCACTGAAGTTCAGAGGTCTTTACCTCAAGATGAATGCATCCTTAGAGCTCAACTTGGGACCAGAGGGAAGCTTGAACTCACATGGAGTGTCAGCTGAGGACAACATGGAAAACACACTGATATGCACCACCACCACCACCCCCCAAAACTCATCTCAGATTATCCTTCCTGAAGACCTTCAAACACCTTAAAAAATCCTATAATTTTCCAATATTAGTGCCTTTCTTTGTTTCAAGGGGAGTTTCACAACTGAGTGACAATGGGAGACCACACAGGCTTGCCTGGGCTCTTCATGTTTTCCTACTCAATGGCAGATGAAAGGTAATCTATAAGTAACACTTTAGAATAGGCAAAGGTAAGTAAAACAGAGAAAATGAAATTAAAATTAAAGGTATGTCTCTATATCTGTTCAAGTTAAATTGAGATCTGTGCCCATATTTCACAGAATACATAGTTCAGATAATTATGACTGTGTAGGTATCTTTTCTGGTTTTAGGTGAAAGAAGTTGTACTCCAGCTGAAAGCACACTAAGGATTCATTTTCCAGTGACAGTGTTAATATTGCTGGATACCACTCCCAGACACTTGCTGTAAAAAGGGTAGGGACACAAAGAATGAATGCCCTTCGGATGCAGAGTGAAAAAAACAATCTAATTATGCTGCTCAAGGTCTGCTGAGAAAATGGAATAGACACATCAGCATAATTTAAACTACCTTCTATTTATCAGCACTTCCAGCCTTCATTTTGCTGGCCTTGCCCCATTAATACAGATAACAATTTTATGTAGCTCAAAGTTCTTCTCTTGTTGACTCATGCTTTTTCTTAGAAGTAAAAATGAAATTAAGGGTTTATCAATATGGAATGTGACTCAATTTCTAGTACCTTGTGCTTTTTGAGAGATTTCAAGTTCTCTGCAGGGAGATTTGAGGAGGTAGAGTGCTTAATATTCCCAGCTGTACTTTCAACTGTACCCTTAGTACTTCAGTTTTAGTGCTATACTCCCCTAGTACTTTATTGCTGCTTCATCAGCATCCTCAAACTTTACAAAATGTCAAAAATATTTTATGAGCTTTTGGGCTAATCAAAACACCATAGCTGCCTCCTCAGCAGGAAAGTAAATAAATCACCTCATTTCTTGTCTTGTGGTTGATCCTCAGAGGTCTCTCTCTTTGTTGTTTCACATACATTTTCCATACTTTTTAAGGTCTGCTTAAATTCAGGTCTAGATACATTCCTTAAATATCAGGAATGTATCTGGACCTGCAGTGCAGAGATGAGGGAATGAAGGGAAAATACATAAAAATATATATTGACATTGCATGTCTGCAGAACAACTAGGAAAAAACAACCATTGGGGAGTGTAACCCAACCACTTTTCACAACTAAAAAAAGATAAGAAAAGGGAGACACGTAGCTTTCTCCCTTTTGTAAAAGATAGCTGGCATTGTCAAGTGTAGGAAATTCAGTGATCTGCCCCTACTTATGTATCTACAATTTAGACACCCCAAGTTTCTGGTATCTAAATATTTTTTTAAGCTACTGTCTCCTTTAATGTCTATATTGAAGGCTTTCTTCTGCCTTTTGACCTTTTTTTTTTCATATTCCATGCATTATTCTAGAAATTGTGATTAAGTGTCTGAAAAGTTTTTTCCAACCTAAATGAGTCTTCACTGAGATGAACAATAATAAATTAGTTTGTTTCATTTGTTTTGTTACTTTCTTCTGTGAATTATGTAGGAAGAGATTTGATGACCTTCAACATCTCTTACTGAAATTTTGACTAGTCTCTAATTGGAATAATATGGGATTTGGTGAAAGCCATATGTATACAGATTCTTAAAGAAACAAAGAAAACTCTCAAGCAATCAAAAAAACCACTCTTTCTCAAAAGCAACACAACTCTGAAATCACAGGCTTCCTTGATAAAAGGTCCTGCTTAGATGTGCATACTCTGAGAATTACGAAATATCTGCTGACATCCTCTGTGAACTGAAGTATTTCAGTTAGTCTAATCTAATCTACTGACTTTAGTAGACCAAGAAGAACACTCCTGGATTGGTGCAGTCTTTTTGGGATAATTTTACCAGAAAGAGGAAAAGAAAACTTAAACATACATGAGAAGATATTCTTGCAGTAATTCAATATGAATTTTCTGTTTCACAAAATTTCACATTTCATTAAATTTCACTTTAGCTCAGTGAAGAATCTTTTCTCCTGTCTTTTCATGATTCAGAGAGTTGTTAAAAAAATCCCCAAACAACAACTTAAACCCCATCTCTCTGAAATGAACTCCTGAGAAGTCATTACCACACATCTTCATATTTACCTCTTACAGTCCAACCAACCTTCTCAGTTATGGAGACACTATTTGGTTTTCTGCTGTCATACATAAATGATTACACATAGCATCAAATTAGTCCTTCTTCCACATTATTTTATTGGCTTACTGCAATTCTTGGTTGACCCATTAAAGAGGCAAAGGGTAGAAAAAAAAACGGTGTGCACTGCAGGAGCAATGGTGTCCAATCCATTGTCCTTTAACATGTCGATACACAAGGTATTACACACCACAGTCTTGAAGCACTGGCTGGGAATACAAAATCCTTATCAAAGACAAGTAAATCTGCCTTATATTTTGCTGAAGCAGCAGAATGAATTCGTTCAATTTCTGATTCTCTGTTTCTGAGCTAGTCAACTTATTCTTCTTTAGTCAACAGAGAGAAATAAGCACTTCTTATGATGTATTTCAGCTGCCTACCTTCTAGCTAAATGTGCTATGCTCTGCAATTGTCTGTTACTTTCTGATGAACTAGAATGGTTTAGATTATAAATAAATGTATGTATACATAAATATATATACTTTATGTATAAATAGATATAAAATATAGAAATTCCTGGAAGCTGGAGATATGACATCACCAAAAATGAACGCTGTTTGCTTTAGATGAAACAAGACTGGATATACTAGAAAAAACAAACAAACAAACAAAAAACCCAAACAAAATACTGAAAGCTACAGGGAAAGAGAAGTACATTCTCTTTTAAAGTCTGACAGCACAAAACCCTAGGATATTTGGTGAATTTAAAAGCAATATGTTTACAACTTTTGGGAAGGTTCTTCCCTCAAGACACACTGAGGAGTATTCACTATGGCTTCAGAGCAATATTTAAAGACTATCTGTTATATATGAGATATATGGGAGCTAAAAAATGCAAGAAAATTATTAATAGATCGGATAATGAAGGCTATGGAAGAAGTTTCCTCCAATGAGTGATGGGATAAACATGAAGTGATTTAACCCAAAAGTGGTAGGAGCATCTCTGGTGCAACAGATCTCCCATTGACTTTCTGTGTCCATACAGTTCTACGATATGGAATGTGTACGCTAGGTTAGAATCATAGCCATATAGAACAACTTAGGTTGGAAGCAACCTCAGAAGACCATTTGGTGCAATCTTTTGTGAGAAAGGGAGCCTAGATGAGATAAATTAGCACCCTGTCCAATCACATCTTGCAAATGTGCAAGCCAGCTGATGATGCTGTGCCTGATGCCCCCCAGGACACAGCTCCTCCCAGCTGCCAGGGCACTGTTGACTCATAATCAACTTTCCACTGACCAGCACCCCCAGGTCCCTTTCCATGGTGCTGATTTCCAGAATCCCATTGCCCAGTTTGTACATCCAGGGTTGCCCCACCCCAGGGGCAGAATCCATCCCCTTCCTTTGCTGAACTTTGGTTGGTGATTGCCCAGTCCCCTCATTTATTGAGGTCTTTCTCCAGGGCCTCACTGCCTTTGAAGGAGTCAACTGCTTCTCCTGTTTTTGTATTTTCTTGGTATCATTCCAGTCCTGGGTCCATTAATGTAATTTATGAAGATATTGAAGAGCACAGGAACAAGGATGAAGCCCTGCAGAACCCCACTAATAAGAGGTTACCGTCTGATTTTACCACATTCACTGTAACTCTTTGCCCCCCACCCATGAGCATATTGCTCACCCATTCCATGATGTGTTTATCCAGCTGTGGCTGGACATTTTGTCTAGAAGGATCCTGTGAGAGACAGTATTGAAAGCTTTACTGAAATCCAAAAAGATTAGATCCACTGACCCCTCCCCTTGATCAACTAGATGGGTTACCTGTCAGGTTTTTTTAGGACTCTTCTGGCCTGGGTTGCACCAGCTGTGTGATGTTTCCAAGTTAATTTCTGGCAAATTGAAGTCTCTCATAAGGGCAAGAGCAATTGACTTGGAAGCATTCCTTAGTTCCTCAAAGAATAATTTATCAGTGTCATTGTCCTGGCTGGGAGGTTGATAGTAGACTCCCATGATGACATCCACACTATTTGTTTGTCCCTTGATTCTAATCCAGAGGCTCTCAACTTTGCCATTGCCAACTGTGAGCTCCATACATTCTAACCCTTCCATAAGATACAGTGCCAATTCCTATCTCTTCTGCCCTGCTTATCCCTCCTGAAGATCCTGTAACCATCAACAGGGCACTCCAGTTACAAGACTCATCCTACCAGTTTCACTTATGACAGTGATGTCAAATCTCTGGGACTGGGCCAAAGCCTTGAGCTCTCTTGTTTGTTCCTCCTGCTGGGTGTATTAGCATAGAAACATTTCAGGTGTGGTACATTGTAGCCAAGACCGCTTAAAGCAGACTAAGGAATCCCATTAGCGCTCCTTTCCTCAAGCCGTGGCACACTGCCCCATTGGCCCTCACTGGTCAGTCTCATTTCCCCCCTTTTTCTCTTCCAAGCTGGTTTAAAGCTCTGACAAGGAGCCCCACTAACTCCTGTGCTGGAACTCTTTTTTCCCTCTGAGAGAAGTGCATCCCTTCAGGTGTCAGTAGATCAGTTAAACAATTTGTCAAATCTGTGTCAGGATCCTGTGATGTGGGGTCCAGCTGCAGCCGGATAAAAGGTTTTGCATAACTGCACATTCTCAGGGAGGACATGAGGTCTGGATAAAGTCACATATGACTTTAATGTGGCATTGAAAAGAAAATAAATTTAGACTGGTCACAAGACTTAAACCTGATATAATTGCCTTGTGGATTTTAAATCTTTTCTGTGTGATATTTATGCAAATCCCTTCTGTATATTTTCACTGAGAGAAAAAGTTTCTAATTGCATCCACAGAAGAGACAACATCTTTAATTCTCTATTCGATCTCAATATTTTAATGGTCACATAGACTCTTGTGTGAAAGTGCTACACAACAGATCAAATAGATTGTAAATGAGAAGCTGGATTTTACTGTGATCATACTTTTTCAATAACGAAAGACAAAGCCATTAGGAAGTTGTTGGATTTAGCTTTATTTTATCCATATTTATGTACAAAAATACTTGGCTTTTGGAAAGCTGTATGTCTTAGATCAACCTGTATTTAGATAATTGCTAAATTCCCATCTTCTAAGATGCAACATTGTGGCTGTTGTTCAGCGTGCCGAGATTAGCAGAGATTTTCTGTCACACATTTTGCCTTTTGACAGCTCAGTGGTATAATTACTTAAAATTTCATTGCTGTTGCTGCAGCTGTAATCAGCTTGTACTCTCTCTTATTCTGCCATTTTTCAGTGCTATCAAGAAGCATGCATCAGCCTTGCTAGCTTGGACCTTCTTAACAAAATAAACTTTTCCTTGAACATGTTGGAGGTCCTGCAAAAACACTGTCCAAAGAAAAAACCTTCAAAAATTGTCATCCATGTCACCATGAACAGTACTAACATTATCACAGTATAATAAGTGTTCCAATAAAATGCAATGACTTTATCACACCATNGAAAACATTTTTCCCCCCTTCCTTTTTTTTTTTTTTTTTTTTTTTTCATCTCTGGTGTCAATCAGAGACAGATTTCACCCTGAAAGGAACAATTGCTGAAAGAAGAGCATACCTAAATGTTTTTTTTATCACTTCAGGAAAACAAATATACAGCAATTGATTCATGTTTGATCTTCTTCAAAGGTTACCTTGGATTCCTAAATACTAACCTATATACAAGCAAAACACATTTACATTTCTTTTTCTTTTGGGGTGTAATGAATATACAGTGTAGGAAATATTTTGATTTTTTGCCTCTTAGGTGACTGAAGATGTGAATTATCTGTATCTGTGTCAAGGTAGGAAGTCATGTCAACAATCTGGAGGGGAAAAAGAAAAGAAAATACCTAAAAATCTAAAAAATATATAAAGACATAATTCTAAACTTTTGCCTTTATACAGGAATGCTAGCTACTTGAACTTGGGTAAGAAAATTACCTAGGTATAATTAATAGCTTGGTCTTTGTGGCAGATTCTTGGGAGTCTTTGTTAAAACATAGGTCATTACTCTTGTTAAAAGACAGCAGTTGTCTTGACTCTGATTCTAGGAACAAAAAAAAAAAAATTGCAAACTCTGGGCTGATATCTATACAGTCATCCTGATAAAAACATTAAACATAGAAATAAATAAATTATTTTAAAAAATATTGTTTAAAAAGGAAACCAAAAAGCTGATGCTTTTATTTTTATAAGAAACCTGTATGTCACAATTTTTGCATCTAATATATGTTGAATTTGCTCCAGCCACTGTCTGAATTTTATCTGGTGATCATAGCTGTCTATCAGTTATGGTAGTCTAATCAAGACTTGAATCAAGGCGATGTGGTGGGGTTGCTCCCTGTGTAAGCAAGCAACGGGAATTAAGATCTGCCTAGGTGTGAAGAATGAGTAGAGACCTTACAGGTAAGAATTAAGGAGCAGGCTAACACAGTTGTATGTGAATACTCTGGGCCTCCTGAGCAGCAAGAGGAAGTCAATTAGGTCTTCTGTTGACAGAAGGCATGAAGCCTCAGAATCACAGGCCGTGGATCTCATGGGGAACTGATATCTGCTGGAAAGACAACACAGCTAGGCACTCACAGCCCAGGAACTTCCAGAGGAGCACTGATGATAATTTGATACAGATGATGAAGAAGCCAACAATGAGAATTGTATTGCTGGACCTATATTAACAAAGGACTGTTTGGGGTCATCCTTGGCTTGAAGTGACCATGAGATTGTGAATTCAGGATCCCACGTGGAGGACGCATGACAAAAAGTAGGGTTGTGACCTGGGACTTCAGAAGAGCTGACTCAGGCCTCTTTAAAGACTTCCTTGGAGGAATCCAATAGGTCAGAGATCTGAAAGTTAGCAGGGCAGTCTAAAAGAATGAGAGATTCTAGAGAGAATATTTAAGAGTCACTTCCTCCAAGCTCAAGAGTGGTGTATCACTGAGTAAGAAATCACATAAAGGGAGCAGGAGACTTGCCTGGTGAGTGAAAAGATAAAACTCAAATGGAAGAAGATTTGGGGGAAAAGGGACAGGGCACAGATATAAAAACATTGTCAGAGTATGCAGGGATGCAACAAGGAAGGCTAAGGTCCACCTGGAATTAAATTTGGCAAAAGAT
This sequence comes from Pycnonotus jocosus, assembly GCA_013400435.1. NCBI lineage: Eukaryota > Metazoa > Chordata > Aves > Passeriformes > Pycnonotidae > Pycnonotus > Pycnonotus jocosus. The sequence goes on along the minus strand of VWYP01021181.1, from coordinate 45,630 downwards.
ATCAAGAATAACAAGAAGGGCTTCTTCAAGTACATCAGCATCAAAAAAGGTTAGAGAGAATGTGGATCCACAGCTGAATAAGGCGAATGCCTTGATGACAGAGGACACAAAGAAAGAGGAATTATTGAATGCCTTCTTTGCTTCAGTTTTTACTGCTAAGGCCAGTCCTCAGGAGTACCAGAACCTGGTGGCAACAGAAAAGGTCAGGAGAAAGGAAGACTTTCCCTTGTTTGAGGAGGATTGGGTCAGAGACCATTCAGACAAGCATGACATGCACAAATCCATCACCTTTGAAAGTTCATGGAAGATAAGAGATGTGCCTTATGACTGGAGGAAAGCCAGTGCCACTCCCCTCTTCCTGGGGGATCCAGGAAGCTACAGGCTGTCATCCTTAATATGAAGATATAATTTTCCTTGGAGGGTGACAGGATACTGAAACAGGTTTCCCAGAGGAGTTGTGGAGTCTCCTCTGGAGATTTACCTGGATCAATCTTGTGCAACCTGCTCCAGGTGAACCTGCTTTAGCAGGGGTGTTGGCATAGGTCATCTCCAGTAGTCCCTTCCAACCTTTATCAGATATTCTGTGATTCTGTGACCTTTCTTTTGACTACTAAACATTTAAACATTTGAGAAACAATGAGGTTTTAAGTACTTTAAGGGACTGTAAACTTGATAGCTTCCTTAGCCTTGATAACTTTTGTGAGTTAATCACATTTCAATCTCTTTTTTAAATAAATAGTGTTTATCTCTCCTCCATTGTTAAAAGAAGAACCTAAGTACACCAGAGGGGGAAAAAAAGTAAGTGATGAAACTAGAACTTGTGAACTCCACACCTGGCACATTTACCAAAATGTGGGTGGAAATGTGCTCTATTGTACAAAATATCAGGGCAGAACAAAAGCAGATTGCAAAGTAGATCTTTCAGTTTTATGAAACTGGATTGAACACAATTTTTAAAGAAACCTGGAATACTCATGCTTATCTAAGTGACTTTTTTCTTAGCCCAAATATTTAAACTTGGCCTTTTCTTCCACCATTTTTTTTTCTGTTTCAGAGATTCCTTTTTTCCTTATACTTCTTCCCAGCCTGTTTCCACCCACATGTCCTATGTTCCTTTTCTTTGTATTTCTCAAATAGAACAAAAAAAATTAAAAAAGAAAGAAAGAAAAATACAATGCACAAGATTAACACTGGCAGAAGAAAAGGCATGCATGACTGGTTGTTGGCAGTGCCTCTAATATAAAGCCCACATTTCTTCAGCGCACTTATTTTAGTATGATAAATTGCATTCCCTTTTCCTTTATAATGCTTTTTTCTTTCAAATGTGCTAACATGTAAGTATTCCAAAAAAATTTAATTACATTTGGCAGCTCAACGAACATAAACACTACATTCTCGATGGGCTTTTGGACTTTGCCCATATGACAAGACTGGCAGCCTAAAAAGGATTCTCAATCCCCAGATGTTTACAGGATTTAATAATTGTATTTTGAAAATCCATTCTTGCAGGTCATTCCCATAGCCCACAATAAAATATGAAGATATTTAGCTTGTCTCTTAGCATTTTTAAAGCCAGATATATGAGTAAGGATGTGACCTGGAGAGAAAATTCCCCAAAAATCTTCTAGTTATTCTGCTAGTATAGATTTTTTTAATTAAATTTTTGATGTGGAAAGGTCTTACCAGTAAATTCTACATTTTCTGCCTTACAGGAACCTAAAATTTTATTTAGATTTTTATACTGCCTCCTGAAAATTGAAGCGCTCTGGATGGAGTATTGTTTGGATTAATTTCCCTAAAGGAATGATACCTGGCTTCAAATCTAAATTACAACTCAGAATTTGCTCATATGAATTTTTGTCTCCAAGTGGAAGGAAACTTGTGTGAGTTTACCAACTGTATATCTAACTGAAAAAAAAAATTACCATAAATTTTCATCTACAAATATCACAATAATTTCAGCTTCTCATTTGTAGTAGGTAGTGATCAAGATCAAGTTTTACTTAAAGAAAAAGATTTTTTCTTATCAATTTTTGAAAATCTATACATTGATGGTAGTTTCAGAAATACAAGAATAGAAGGTTTATTCTAGTATACATTAGCAAATATTTAATCAATCCATCAGAGGAATTGTTCAATCATTATTGTTGTTTTGGAAGTTGTGTGAAGATATAAAATAGATTAATTTGAGATATAAGCAGAGATATAATCACTCAGAAGCTGTAGTTTCTGTTTTCTACTGCTAACTTTTTGCAGCTAAATATTCTTCCTGCATATATCAATATCTCAGAGTGAGTCTGCTTACTCAATGCTGCTTCTGTCTAAAAATGCAATTTTGGATTTCTAGAAAAGGTTTTGGTTGGAGCACCAAAATTCCTCAATATCAATCTATAGTTCTCTGATGTTTTTTTTTTCCTTGAATACACATAGGATGAATATCTCTAACCTGCTACCTCCTATAATTCTGTTAAAGGCAGAGCAAGAGATACTAATACCAGGAAAAAAGTCAAAACCTTGTGAGAAAGGTAAACTTTAATATGGCCAAGGAAACATAGTCAAGAAGTCTATTTATGAATGTTCCTAAGTAATACCCTTTAGGCAAAAGTGCTTTGAAATTAGGACAGCTAAATTAATCAGATGTATTAAGGCACAGGCTGTTCTCAGGTACTGCATTAGGGGATGTACTGCTTGGAAACAAACTGAATGTGGGGTTTTTCTTCTTTTCTCTTATGCCTCAATGAAATGTTAAAACTGCTCTCGCATCCTATCTCACAGGAGTAAGAGCCTCTCTGACCCACACCAGGCAGCAAGGTTCCAGTCACTGTATTTGTCTGTGATTCCTTACGAGTAAAAAGCCTCAAAGTACTCAATGCCAATTACAGTGCTTATTAATCAATATTTGTCTTTCACAATAGGTGTTTGTGCTAGCGGGAAAATCCTCAAATTAATGTACACAAATAGATTTTCTTAAATATATCTTTACTGGATGATACCTTAAATTAAACTCAAAACACCAGTGTTAGTTTTGTGAGGACATTTTTTTGTGTGCTTCGTGCAGTAGAGCTGACTGCTAAAGCTATAATTTTCTCTTGCTCTTGAGCCTGCTGTGACACTGACAAGTGAATGACTCAAGTAACAATACCAAGAGGTAAGAAAAACAACCTTCAAGACCTACGGCTGACAAATGTCCCTGTTTTTTCTCCCAAGAGCCTTTCACAACAGTGGAAAATGAACCTGAGTGCTTCTTGCCCACTCCAGATGAAAGCAATTGGGGATCAATTAATAAATGGTACTATTTTCCACAGCTGTGAGACTGTGATTACAAAAGGGATCGAAACATAGATTGACTTGGGAAAGACCACCTTGCTAGCTTGACAGGGTCACAAAACCACCAAGGAAGTAATTTATTATTGCTATTCATTAAAGAAAGGTTATGGTCATTTTTCTAATTATTTTTCTTACTCAGGACTGCTAACTTTTTCACAGATTGCTTGTCCCTTGTACTGACCTCTGTATAAAATCGATTCATATTTGCATTTCTTTTGTGCTCATTATGGTGAAACATAACACAGACTGAAAATAAAATGCATCTTTCTCTGTGGGAGCAGGAAAACACTGAAAACACTGATGACAAATGTTGGGATTTTCTCTGTTTTGTTTCATTGATTCTTTTACATATTCCTGTAAAATTATGATATTCTAACTATGCTTACTGTGAAGTTGCTATAGAAAGCTTCAGAAAAAAATGAAGCCAATATAACATGCAAATCATTTCAAGAACTAAGATATTATGTGTATTGTTTTTTCTCTTAAATTTTTTAATTACTAAGGATCACCAAAAGATTATTTAAAAGCAAATGTATTGATCTCTCTATTTTTTTTGTGTGTTGAACTATCCAGTTATCCAAAGCTCTGTATTTAAATGAAAAAATAAACGAACACAATGAAATTTGGAGCTAAATCTGGTCATATACTTTGATGAAATATTATTTGTTTGCAGAGTAATTTTATTCAGAGGATTAAGTTTAGGGTTCAGTTTCTTATTTGAATACTGACTTTTGTCCAAACCCTATCTGTTCTCATAAGGCACAAAGTCATATATTTAGCCCTGTTCTTATCTCTATTATCTTTAAATTCTCAAAGAGAGCTGTCAGCTTTGTCAGGAGCTGAGACACTTAGGGATCCTATTCTAAAAACATTACTGGCTGCAGTACTTTTTAATAGTAACAGAAACACTTAATGTTTCTGGTAAAACATCATCCTGAATAGTTATCCAGACACACCAAGGAGAAAGGCTCTTAAATTCTAAATGGTTCAAGGTTAGTATTGTCTATCTTTTTCAAGGGATTATATTTAACCCATGATTTGAAACAATACTGTCGGAGAAAATCTCCTCATTGCAACTTTGCTCTCCATGTCTATTTTAAATACATATTTGTAGTGATCATTTGAAATAGGGCAACTACACAATTCATATCATTAGGAAAATGTAAAGGAAAATTCACAATAGTTCAGAGGGTGAATAGGCAGTATCTTTATTTTGAGACCAGAAATGACAAATAGAACCAGAAACACAGTGTATTTCTGCATGACTGTAGGGATTTGAAAACAGTAACCACTGGACATGGACTTATATACATTGTAAAGAGGAACTTGATTTAGCAGTAAAGAACACTAAATACACCCTGGGCTGTATTATCAGAGGCACAGCTGGTAAACTGAGGAACCTAGTTATCTCAATTCAATCAGGAGTTATTCATTCTATACATCTAAAATACTGCACACAGTTTTGATCTTCCAGTACATGAAAGACGTGACAAAACTGGACCAAGAGCAATGTAGGCCCACTACATTGGGAACTTGGTGTAGTTTCCCTATAAAAAGATCATGAGAGAGCTGATCTTGTTCATCCTGGAGCAAGGACTGCTTTAGGTACAGCAAACAGCAGCTCCCCTACATGGATAGGCAATGGAGAAGCTGGAGCCAGCCCCTGCACAGAGGCACAAGGTGGGACAACGGAAACAAAGGAAATGAGCTGAACTGGGGGAGGTGCTCACTGCCTATAAGGATAAAAACTTCTCCTCTCAATGACACTCAGTCCATGACACAGGCTGCCCAGAGTTATTGTGCATTCTCTCTGTGTGCTTGGGAGTAAATGAGTCCCTGATCAGCCATGTCTGACCACATACTTGTGTTGGTCTTACTCTTGTAAGGGGTTGAACTGGGGATCTCTTAGTGTCCCTTCCAAACTGAATTATTCTTTTATCTTCTGAAGTAACAGCAGATACTTAAAGTGGTCCTAAAAATGTTATTGCATTTTATTTGCATGTGCCATTTTATTCTCTTACTGATCTAAGTTTATCATTTTGACAAATCAGTGAATTCAGCTATTCCAAAGAGATCTGAGTCTCCTCTCAGCTATACTGGTGATGAATATGCAGCAACTTGACTGAATGTAACACTTGACATACATTATTTGAGAATCTGGAAGCTTAACAGACTTTAGGTAGTGACCATCTGAGATAAGACCAGACAGTAATCTTCAGGTGGTAGCATTGACTATGACTAAAGGGACTTGTGCTATGCAAACAGAAAGTCAAACAGAAAGTCAAACAGAAAGGAGGACTTTGTCTTTCCATTCACTTGAATTGTAAATCATTATTAAAAGCTGATGAGTGAAGTGTGGACCTTTCTCTTGTTTGGTTTTTTTGGGGGTTTTTTTGTGTTTTGTGTTTTTTGGTTGTTTGTTTTTTTTTTTTTTTTCTTTTCCATGAGGAGAACAGCAAACACAGCTGATAAAATATTTTTGGCAGTATGTTAAAATTCCACAACTCTAAAGATTTGTATTCATAGTATAGTCTTAAACTACCAGTAGCTATAATTCATCATATTTCTAATTTTATAGAGGCACAGATGGCTGTCCACTCTAGTGGTCCCAACATTACTGAGTAAAACATGGAATAGCATGATTGATTAAAAGTTGTAATCAGACATTACTCCTTGTAATTGTGATTAATATGAGTTTACTATTTCTGACAATAATTACTTTTATTCTTTTTTTTAACAGAGAGAATAGAAAGTAAGTAGATTATAGGCTTAAAAATCAAGACTTTAGGGCCAAATGAACAATTAGTTGTAATTGCAAAAAGAGAAAACTGCTGTTCATACTTTTCAGATGGTTTAGGGATTACTGTTTTCTTTTTAATACCAGGTGGCTGTTTTTTCAAGATGAGCCATTGCTCCCTGTGGGGAAAGGAAAGCTAATAATTTACTTGTGTCATTTTCTCCACACAATTTTTAATCTCTTTTGCATGCTTACCCTTTCAGTGGTGCCTAGTAACATGATTTTTTTAGAAATGTTGGTCAATTCTTTGAAATTAAAAAAAAAATTACCTGAGGCAGTGAAAAATTAATGGACTGATTTATATTAATGTACTTTGCATTAATCAGAAACACAGTTAATGGGTTAATTTGGCTTTGGGTCAGGCCATTGTTTCTTTCACACAGGATTCTCATAGTCCAATCAGGCCTGTATTGTGATAAAATCCTTGACTTCCATATGGCTCTCTTTTCTTTGGAAGAGCTTGTGAAATTTAAGCTTAAATTGATACTGACTCTATAACTTAGTTTGCTTAAGGAATGAGTTTACACAACAAGGTTTTGATAGTGGATGAGCTGCAGGAGTGGCTTCTGTAAGAGGACACCACAAGATGCCCTCGTGTCAGACACAGACAGTTTCATGCAGCTCCAAATCCAGCTAGACAAAGCTGAGCCCAACAGTGACAGTGCTGGGGCCTCTGTGTAAACATATTTAAGAAAAAATCACACAGGTCAGTGAAGAGTAAAGAAGGAGTGGGAGGAGATGCTCCAGGCAGCAGAGCAGATTCCTCTGCATCCCTTGGAGATCTGTTGTGTAGCAGAGATCCACTGCAGCCTGTGAAGGATATCCCTGAAGCAAAAGGCTATGCCCTGAGGGAAGCTGCTGAGCACGGAAATCCCTTGCAAGAGCAGACTCCTGGCAGCAACTGCAGCCCAGGGAGAGGAACCCATGCATGAAGGGGTTTTATGGCAGCAACTGCAGCCCAGGGAGAGGAACCCATGCATGAAGGGGTTTTATGGCAGCAACTGTGACCCTGCGAGGGACCCACTCTGAGCAGTCTGTACCCCGAAGGAATGCATCCTCTGGAAAGCACTCCTGCTGAAACTGTGGGAGGCATTCCATTCTGCAACAGGGTAAAAAGATGAGAAGGACATGGTATGGTGGGATACAATTTATTAATTTTTATATCCTCAGTGAAGCATCTTCATTCCCCATCTTTCCTTCTGAAACAAGATCTAGTCTTTCAACAAGCTAAGAGTGAAACAAAAAGAAGGATAAAAAAAGCAGTGAAAACAAAAGAAGGAAGTTAAACCTAACTTTTGGGCAAAGAGTTCACAGAGAAGTGTTGCTGTTTCTCAGCACCTCTTGTACTGCCTTTGGCAGACAGATCTTATGAATCCCAAGGCAGAACTTAGAGCTACTTCCCTGGAGTAGAATAATTACAGCAGGCCTCTTTGGTCTTGTTGCCACTGTTTCTCCAAAGGTGAAAGAGGCAAGTATGGTTCTTTCCTTGGCTGCTGGTTGAATTTTCTCTTATTCTACTCATAGCAATAAATCCTTCTTATTTTACTCTCTCCACATCTCCCTCTTATTTTTATCTTCATATCTCCAAGATTCTTTTCTTATGTCCACTGTACTGCTCCATATGATGCTTTTGTTTTATTTATGTGGATGCCTTTGACTAAGCAACCAATTTCATAACAAAATAAGACATATTTATAACAAAGAACTTGTAGAATTTAGCAGAAATTTTCTTTCCAGTTTGTAAAAAAAACCCAAACAGTTTTCTTCTTTGTGTTTAACATATTATCTTAGGTTTTAATGTCAAATGGATGATACTGTCTAAGACCAATGATTCTACTAAATCCATCGCAGCAGAAAGATGGATGGTAAGATGTCATGTGCAGAGGAAGGTTGGGTGTAAAGACTTCAGTGGCTGTGTGCACTTTTTCCCAAAATATGATCAGGCCTGTACAATACAGCTGGAATGTGCTGTATCACATGGCGTTGAAACCTGCTATCATGAGAGATGGCTAATTGGCTATTTGATTAATAGCTCTCCACCAGACTCCATCTGTAGTGAGATTTAGCCTACTGTTCTCAAAGCTGGCTGAAGTATACTTCACCACAACCTACTGAGCAGCTACATGGAGCAAAATCATTGCACAGTGAAAAAGCAGTTATGATTGAGCAAAAGGTGTCAAGTATATGCAGCCACTGCCAGAGGGTTGTAGTTCTTTTCCACTGACTTCAAAGTCTTTTCAAAACAGTGCTGTGGCTAGCTTCTTCTTTAATGAAAGCATTTCCTTTTTCTTGCATTGTAAAGAGAAAATAAAGAAAATATCCATAACAAACAAGAATCCTCTCCAAAACCACTGTGTTAGAAAAGTTTATAAGAGGAACGAGGATGTACATCTAGATTAGCCAAAATGAATGTGAGAAGGGCAGTAATATGGAGCCAGCTGCAACCCCAGAAGCAATGAAATAATAGTTGCCTGTGGCTGGCCCTACCCCCTTTTTTACATACCCAGAGACAAGTATCATTGAGCAGGCAGTTGTCTGTGCATTGCACTATCCAGATTTTGATAAGTGTTTTAACAAGCTGGCATAGGATGCTAATTAAAGCTAAAACCAAGACCTCTTATTACAGCCACTAAACAAATGAGGGGGAATTCAGTGAGCTAGAGCTACAGATACTACATTCTACATATATGTCTTTTATCCTGCTGATTTTGTCTTTTTGTTTGCAATATTTATGTTAACTTAAGAAAAATTACAATGAAGTAAAAAAAATAGCCTATAAAACACAGTATTCAGAAAAGGAAGCTGCAAAGAATAAAGCACAGTGAAATTATAAAGATTATGGATTATTTAAGTGGTTTGGTTTTTTGTTTTGGTTTGATTTTGTTTGTTTTTGTTTTTTTTTTTTTTTGGTATGAGACCAGTGTCTAACAGGTCTGTGAATAGAAGTCAATATAAAAATGGTATTTGTATAACCTCTTCTAGAAAGCAAAGAGAAGTGTATTAAAAATTGTTGCAAATTGCTTCACAAGGAAGCATAAGAAGTATCCAGCAAAGCACACCTACAAAGCAAGCTTTAAATGATTGAATCCTAACAACTAACTCTATATACTTATTAGCTATCCTTTTGAATTTTATAGCCCTCTACCAACAACAAAATCCTAACTGGATTTCAAACAGTTTCTATACAATTGAACAAATTTCTGAAGACTTTAAAAGATACATGAATACTGGGAAAATATTTGGAGAGGCACAGTGCAATGGTTTTACAGAACAAGTCCTTCTGGATAGAGTCTGAAGAGAGGCAGTAGAAAAGGCTGACCCAGGTGTATTCAGCTTTAAAGTTCAGTCTTTAAGATCTACCCCATCCATTCAAGTCACAGCTACACTGCTTTTTCTCACCTAATAGAGAACAGCTCCTGGTACAACGTTGTATACTTTAAATATAAGTAGGGAATATATTCCTTCTTTAAATATATAAGCTGCTTTGCCAATGTACACAGAAGTTCCAGCAGCAGCAATACAGGAAAAAAAGCAGAATATCCAACCAAACCTGCAACAATTCTCTGACACCTAATAACTCTATCAATCAGGCTAAAGATAAAATTTTCTACATTTTTGATCTTTAAGGATAATTAAAGGGAAAGCTTTATTCTTCTGAAGAATCACATTCGTATCTTTTACTTGCTTCTCCCAGTGGTTAGTGTATTTTTTATTTAACAAGGTTGTTTCAACTATAGAAAATAGCTCATCTCTAATTCCTTAATCCCTATTTTCACTAGAAAAAAATTTAGTCTACTAGTTTAAATTTATTAAATTTAACATAAACTGTAATTTCTGTAATAAACTGTAACAAACTCTTTTTTTGGAAAGTATTATCTCTTTGTATATACAGAGATATATACATGAATCTATATTCAGCTTCACTAACCAAGCAAACTAACAGGAATTATTCCATGTGTGCATGATTTACAGTACTTGTGATCTATGTTATGTTAAAAACATTGCTGCATCTCTTATCAATAGTACAGCCCAAGATACTGTGAGCATAACTATTTTCAGCATCATTTTTCTGCTTATTGTATATGGACAGTGTAAGGATGTATACGGAAAAGGAGATACCACCACTGTTTAATCTTTTTTCAATTAAGTATCCTAATGTTTCAGTATTTTTCATTCTGTTTTCTGTGAAAAGTTAGGTGCTTTTTCCATCTATATGAAGGAACATCTTGCAATACTAAAAAAAGCCCAGTAAAAAGAAATAAAATCCTTATATTCTTCATGTTTTGAGGCTATATATTAAGCTGAAAGAGTTATTGAAAGAATTATTTGCTTCTAGAACATATTTTGAACTCAGTTAAAAATCTAGGGTTTTTGCCTCATGTGTTTTTATACTGAGAATGAAAGTAAATGGCAAATGAATTTTCATTCTGTAAGCCCTTCTAATTTTCAAAGAAGAATTAGATTTATATTAGAAAAAGGAAGTGTGGACTACTTAGTTTTAGAAGAAATTAGTATGCTTTTCTAAATTTGTTAGGATGACACTATCTTTAGTAAGACTCTTAAATAATATATACATAGAAAATAACTTTATTTTTTGAAGTACATATAACAACAGAAGATGTGACTTAGAGACATTAGAATGAGAACCAGGCCGAAGCAGGATCTGCCATGCATATTTTCACTAGTCTAAATTAATACCATAACCATCACTAGCATCAAGGATTTCACAATAATGCCTGTGCTAGCCAGTTGAATTTGTCAAGGACATTGAAGAGTATTTTAATATTAAGACAACACATTTGATAAAGGCCTTCAGTGTAGAAGGTTGAAATGTTGGAAAATATAAAGGAACACTGAGATACAAAAGAAAATAAGGGAGGAATTACAACATAAGTAATAACATAGCAAGATGCCCTGTCACTTCTTTGGTTGAAAGGTGATAACAGATTTGTGAATTTGTTATTATGATTAATTTAGTATAGCCTTGTATCCACTGCAATCTCACGTGTTTGCTAGTGTTGTATACACATGAGAGTGCACAGAGCAGGGGCATGCAAATCACATAAATGCATTTAAGCCACTGGAAAACAACCACAATATTACAGGTGAAATGAAAGGGTGTCCTATAGGCCTCGCAGACTAGTGCCTCTGAAGAAATCAAATTCATTAAGGGTTTTCTCATACAGCTCTCTAACGACAGCCATGCTGTTTATAACCTTTTTTCCCAAAAACCCCCACAGTATCATTCAGATGGAGTCCACTGCCTAAGAACTTCTCAGTAACACATATTATTATGTTCAGACTTCTTTGACATCTATATCAATGGCTTTGATGAAGGAATAGATGCCTCTGCAGTACATTTGCTGAGGATACAAACCTGGGAGGAGTGGCTGATACCCCAGAGTGCTGTGCAGCCCTTCAGAGGGATCTTGCCACATTGGAGACATGGACAGAGAACAGCTGTCTGAAATTCAGCAATTTGCTCCTGCACCTGGGGAGCAGCAACCCCACACCCCAGTACAGGCTGGGGGCTGGCCTGACAGCAAGCAGCTCTGAAGAGAAGGATCTGGGGGTCCTGGTAGACATAAACTGTCCAGGAGCCAGAAGTGTGTCCTTCTGGCCGAGAAGGCCAACAATGCTCTGGGCTACATTAGGAAGGACATTGCCAGTAAATTGAGGGATTTGGTCCTGCTCCTCTATGCACCCCTGATGAGGTTGCACCTGGAGTGTCATGTCCAGTTCAGGGCTTTCCAGTACAAGACATATATGGAGCTCCAACAGCAAACCCAGTGAAAGGCTACAAAGATGATTAGGGAATGGCAGCATCTCTTGTTTGAGTATAGGCTGAGGGAGAGGGGCTCGTTCAAATTTAAGAGATGACTGAAATGGAATGTTATCAATGCCGACAAATATCTGAAGAAAGGCTGTCAAGAGGATGGACCAGGCTCTTCTCAGTGATGCCAAGCAATAGGGCGAGAGGCAACAGGCAGAAACTGATGCACAGGAAGTTTCACCTGAACATGAGAAAAAACTTCTCTTGTAGGTGACTGTGCACTGGAACTGCTTGCCCAGAGAGGCTGTGGAGCCTCCTTTACTGGAGGTGTTCAAGTATAACAGATATAGCTAGACTGAATAGATAATTTGTCTTAACAGATACCAGCTCAACCAGCCTAGCTCAAAGTAAGCAAGTCCCTGGACATGACAAAGATAAGTCAGATTCAAACCCAGTCAGAAGACCAGCCAATCCCCTTGAGGCACAGATACACCCATATCACTGTCCAGCAAGCTAAGCAGAGTGAAGACCCTTGACCAATCACGTCTATAAGCGCAAGAAATTTAAAAACCCTGTAAAAGGAACTGCCAGTCACTAAACAAAACAGTTGCCACATGATACTCATCATGTGTGTGTTGCATCCCTGTCTCTGACTCCATTACAACATTCAAGATCCATGTGGACACAACCTTGTGCAATGTGTTCTGGGATCACCCTGCTGGAGCAGGAAGGTTGGACCTGACGACCCACTGTGGTCTCTTCCAGTCTTACCCATTCTGTGATTAACATGCCAACATACCACAATGCTCAAATAATAGTGATTTATAGTGATTTTTAACTTTATTTATCTTCTTGCTTTGTTTGCCTTTGTCATTTTACTGTTAGAACACATGAGAAATAGGAAAAAATGGTGAAACAAGAATCATTGAAAAAAATCACTTCAAGTAAAAGCCTGAAGTGCTGACCAACTATACAATGGTGATAAAAATGTCATCACCTTTCAACAAATAGGTCTGTCCACTGGTAATGTTAATGACCTCAATTTTCTGGAGATCTTGAATGTGAGAAATATGCACACAAAAAAAATTGTACTCTTTAGAAAAATATATATTTAACATTAATTCTGAGTGGTAGACCTCACATAATATAACACTGAGACCAGAAAGAATCTTACCTTTAAGCTTGTGATTTTTTGAAAAAAAAGCCAAGAAAAAAAACCAAAGAAATAAAACTTGTAGCTTAACGATTTCAACTGAGCTGAATTCAAATGCTTCATCTTACTAGTGTTTTGCAGATCAGAAAGATAATATGAATTTAAATCAGTGTATTAAGAGTAAAGAGAATTTATGATGTGTATGGGCTAATATTAGAGATTAATAATTTTAATGAGAAATGGATGTGTGTTTATTTATCTATGGGCAAATTAACTCACTTGGTGACTTTTCTCCACTTATAACACAATGTATCTCTATTTAAACGACAATTATGTACCATTCTATGTCTAATCTTACCTGATATCACTTAAGTTATCCAATAAGACTGAAGTTGAGATCTGTTACATGATTTACATCAGTCATAGTAACGATCATGATGATCACAATATCCTCTCTAAAGTCTGTCTTGTCCTTCTGACAAAGCAGTTTTCTGTATTCATTGATTCTGATTAACTCCTATTTGAATATCCAGTTCTTGAAAGTGTCTTAACACATCACCTGTGATTTTCTATTTTAAAATGAGAATTTTAAAATTATGGGGTTTTTTTCTTTGAAAGGTGAGACATTGATACATTTTTTTAAAAAAACTGATCTTGATAGCCTTGCATAAATGCTATGATGGTAAAAACATCCTTCAAGTGAGGCTATTTTCAGGTTTCTGACCCCTTAGAATAATTGGTTATTATAATGTTTAATGTCAATTAGACCATGAACAATTTCTTGTATTTAACTCTTAGCTAACAGTTTTCATCAGTTTCTCAAGGACAACCTGGCACTGAAGCATGAGATCCAAAATTCTTATTTCTTTTACTCAGACCTAGCTATCAGTTTCCTTATAATAACTCCACTTACAGGAAAAAGGGTTCCAGATAATACATATTTTTAGTGCTGAAAACTCTGCCAAGGTATTACAATTACATTGATTCTCCAACTACTTTGTTTTATTTGAGTGTATGAAAACAGCTTTTCATGGGATTCATTATTTTTTTCCTTCCCGAATTCCTTGTTAACTCTTCTTAACCCAAAGTGAACTTTTTTTGACAGATTGGGGACTGTTTGTTTTTATTATATTACATTTTTCCTATGTTCACTAAAAGAGCCTCACAAAGTAAAATCTTCCAGAGAAAGCAGAAATAATGTAGAAACAAAAGCAAATGAAAATGAATATATTCAAACAGCTCTAGCAGAACTCTGTAGCATTTTGTGAAAATGCAATGCAACAAGAAATAAAAAATATTTTTCCATCTTTTCCTCTACTCAACTGCCAATCACAATTACAGCCCAGTTAAAGTGATTTCCACTATTACAAGTTCTACTGTGTCTGGGTGGAAAGCTTCTAGCTTTCTTCCTAACAGCCCATCTGGGGCTGTATTTTGGATTTATAGCTAAACCAGTGTTGAAAACACAACAGTATTTCAGTTGTTACTGAATAGTGCTTGCACAGCATCGTGGCATTTCCCCCCACCCACTGTGGCCTCCCAGAATCAGGCTGCTGGTGGGCCAGAAATTGAGTGGCACTGCCAGGACAGATGACTAAAATCACTTAAAGGGATATTCCATATCATAGAACAGGATCATCATCAAAACCTTAGTTAAAAGAAGTGGGAGGACTTTTGTTTTCCAAGATGATTAGTGCTCAGTCACCATCTCAGTTGGGAAAGGCCTTTGCATCCCTTGAATCCCCAACTTTTCATCTACTCCATTTGTTTTATCTCAGTCCACAAAGATTTTGGGGGTTTCAATTGGTTTTGGATTGGCTGCCTTTTTGGTTTTTATTTGGTTGATTTTTGCTGGCGAGGCTGTTCCTGATTGAGACTATTAGGATGAAAATATTAATAGGAATATCAAATTAACTTCACATATATAATGTGACCTCTTTTGGTCATAAAAAGAACTAGCAACACTGCTACCAGTATTCCATGAAATTCAGATTCCAGGAATGCTAAGAGAAGCATGTTTCTGCTTCAAGCATAGCAAAACTGGACATAAGTGATAACATTCCTGCAATGAAAATGCTTCAAAGTAGCATTTCTAGGAATCAAATCATCATACTGCTGTCAACAGATATTTTTCAAGCTGCTATTTCCAACAGATATTTTGCCTCATACCTTATATGTTAAGCTAAACCCGTATTTTTAGACTTCATTTTTCTGGTAGTAGGAGAAAAAAAAATGTATTTCCAGGTAACATTGTTGTATTGGTAGGTACTTAAGATAAAAAACCCAAAAAACTCCTGATGAGAGAAAAAAGGTGTCTATCTTATGTAAAATGTTTGTAAATTTCTGGAAAAGGACATTAAAATGAAACACCAGTCTGATGTGTAGCAATGATATTCTCCTTTTAGATGTTCTCAGTCACCCACTGAGCAGTCGCTCACTGGAACCATTGAGATTTAAGTGCATATCTAAGCGTGTATCTAAATGAATAACTAAAGTACACATGGTCTACATTCCTGATTTAATATTTCAAAAATTACATCACTTTATATTACTGTATCTTGCATTGGACAGCAATAAAACAAAACATTAAAACAATAATTATGATAGATATCCATTATATGTAATATTATGTCAATTATAGACACTATTATATTATATTATTATATTTATTATATTATTATTATTATTTTATTTTATAAATTAAAGTCCACGTCTTATTATGCAATCATAGAAATGCCTGCCAACACTACATCTACTGATTTAATGTTGGTTCATGGAGCAAGGATAGCTGGAAACATGAAGTGTTCAAGAAAACCCTCTGATTTTATACATTTTTCTGGCCTCTAAGTTTGTTTATTCTTTTCTGGGATATAATTATAAGTATTAGAGGAGGTATTGCTTGCATCTCTTCAGTCAAGGGTCTGGCAGTATTTACTGGAAATACAGCACCTCTGGCTTTCCAGGCTTATAATGGAGCTTCAGCGATCCACATTGTGTTGGAGATTTTATGGGCTATTTTCTGTAGGGGTAAAAATTATATGCAGATGCCACCAGCACATGAGAAAAAAAAAAAAAAAACAATAAATGAAAACTCCAAAGCTGAATCCAGTGCAATAAACCCAGCAAATCCTAAAGCATATTAATATCAGAGATAGAAGGAGCTAAATTGGTTTACCTGCCTAAGATGTTCCATGTATAGCAGGTGTATATACTGCTTCCTGTGCAAGCTCCAAAATAAAGTGATTATCAAGATGTGCTATACAACTGCTTCTGCACAATAAATCAATTCATCTGACTGAAAGTTTGTCATCTAAGATTTCCTCACCCTCAGAGAGGCCACTATTATTTTAGACAGTTCACTTTTCAGTAAGACGTGGGAATTAAAATAGTAGTCTCCTTATTTTTAATTACACTGATTTAATGAAATATGGTTTTGTTTGTGAACCTTAAATTTAAAGAAACCATTGGTAGTCTTCACACATAAAACCATTGATGGAATAACTAGCAAAATATCTATAATTCTGCTCTGGCTCTGCTGCTTCTTTTACAACAAAGCTGACAAAGCTAGTATATACAAATACCAGTAGTTTTTAAAAATAGATTTATGTTATAGATACTTCAAAACTCAAAGTATAAATATTTAGCAAAACTTTGATTAACCTTTTAGAGTTTACCTACTCTGCCCTTCCAAAGATAGTTTAATATCTCTATCTTCACATTTTAAAATGGCAGAACCCTTTTATACAGCTGAGGAAGAACAACTTCTATATTTTCTGTTGATTATTTTTAAAATTCAAATCCATATGTTTAAAGAACAAAACCCAAAGCACAAAAAAATTACCCATAGCAATTATTTCAGCCCTTAGATTTTAGAAATCAAGATCCAAGCCACTAGGGCAACGGGCTAGGCTTATAAATCTTGGATGGAACAGAAAAACATGGAATATATATTTTTAGTTCTGGCATGTTTTTCCAGCTTCCATTAGAGTTCTTTAGTTTCTCAGCCACTATAGAAGCCTAAACCCATCCTTTTTTTCTTACTGTTCTCTTTGGTTCAGACAGCCAGGATGCAAAGGGTCCTCTGCAAAGCACGAAAAGATGTAACGAGAATAAACACCCAATTCCTTTGCATCTTTTGGATTCTCCTAAGTTAGTTCTTAGGAAATGCTTATGAAAGGATAAATTCCCATACTCAGTAGAGGCTAGACATTGACTTAAAGAAAGACTGCATTTCACTCTTCTCTAATTTCACAGTCATCAGTATTGGCAACAAAATTGGCAACAAAGCTTTGTTGTCCCAAACTGAAACCTTTCTCTTATAAAAATGAGAAAAGAGCAAAGGTAAAAGGAAGAAAAAGGGATTTTTTCATATTCATGCATTAGAGAGGACCCCTGAATGTAGCTGCAAAACTGAAATCCAGTTCTTTGAGGTAGAGCACACAACTACAAGTGTGGGGTTCCTACTCTCTTCCATACAAAGTTGTGTATGGGAACCCAGTGGTATCATTCACCTATTCTACAATATTATTACTCCAAGATCTAAAAAAAAAAAAAAACCCAAACAAACAAACAAAAAACCCAAAACAAACAAAAAACCAAAACAGACCAAAAGCAAAAAAAACCACCAACAAAAAAAAATCCCCAACCTTCCCCTCCCCCCCCCAAAAAAAACATAAAACCCCACCACAACCAAAAAAATAAGCTACTAAAACTCTTTAAACCATCTTAGAGTTACCATGGTTTTCTTGTTCTATGATATGGCTCAAACCAGGAGTTCAAGTGTCTTCTAGCTTTTCTAGTGTATACAGAAGCAATCCATGGAGCCTCTCCCAAATAAATAACTGTTTTTCCTGATTCACAATACCCAGAGACATTTTTAGCACATTCTTTTGGCATCACTCATATGACTCATATAGATTTAGGCATTTTAGTTTTCATTTGGCTTTCAAGAATGTCTGTTGACAAATAACTAAGAAGTACTCCAAACTCTGCATGCTTTTCACTTCATCATCTCAACTTGGCTGAAATAAAGAGTACATATGAAATACTTATATTACATACCAGAAATGCTTCCTGCAGGGAAACAGCAGAAGACTGGGTTCAGTCCTGGCATGGTTTTATACCAATTTACAAACATAACTTTCACTCCTACCACTAGAGACTAAAATCTCAGGCATTCAGCCTTCCATTTTGCTAAACACACCACTTATTTACTTAACTTACAGCAGTTAATTATGGTATAAAAATGAAAAAGTCTCTATAGGAAAGAAAGACAAAGTTTGTGAGAGACTATCTAGTACTTGGACATCTATCCTCTCAGGGAACAGCAAGGACCAGCTTCTCCCTAAGGGCTGGGAAGCCAAGGAGGATATCATGGCCAGGAGGGACGGAAGCCAGAGCCTTATCTCACAGTAGCCAACTGGGACAAGCAGGACAAAACCTGAGATGGTAACTCAACCCAAAGCCCAGGCCATGGGGCAATAGCACAGTGATGAGATCAGTCTGTCAGTCTGTAGGTCACAACCAGGATCATGAACAGTGGATTAACCAGGCAGAACCAAGGTCAAGCCAGGCACTGTCAAACTCCAGTCCCAAGGTTCCTGTAGCCAGGCACAGCTGAGCAAGACAGAGCACCACAGTTTGGGAGAGAGAAAGTGCCCAGGGCAGAGCTTAAATACAGCTCCTGGACCATTGTTGTGGGTGGAGGCCTCTGGTGAGGCTGATTGGCACCATTGAGGCTGAATAATGTGCTCACCACCCTGACACATTGAATATCTATCCTTCTAAGAGATTTCCAATATGTACTCGTACTGTAGCATCTGACTACTTCAAATGCACATCATTAGAGCTTCTTGCCAAGATTTCAGAACCCTTTTTTTTTTTTTTTTTTTTTTTTTTAGTGGACTAGAGTTTACATTCCGGATTTTTAATTTATCATTAATTTCTGATAGGCCTACCCTTGTCCTGCTTTGTTTCTTTTTGTTTTATTTAAATTGTGAATTTGTTTTGATTGTTGTTTAGAATACATAGAATTCACTTGATAACCCTTTCTTTTTTTCCACTTCTTTTCTCTGTAGATTGAAAAAACTTGGTTCAGTGAAGCCTGATACACCAGGCTGGTTCTATGACACTGCTAAAATGCTTCAGGGATTAACATCAGTTTTGGAGACATTCTTACAGGCTATGTGATGGCCACAACAGCCCCAAGAATAAAAGGTCCTTTCTGTGGATCTATGAATGTAGTAAAACCAAAGAACAGCAAGGCTGAAGGGAATCTCACTTTCCTGAGCAGTCAAAACCCCACAGGATACACAGAATCAGAGAGAAAACTGACAGTAACTTTTAGATTTCTGGCAACTGCTGTGAGCAAAACAGCTGCTGCTGACAAACCAGGGAATGCAGTATCTCCCTTCTGCCCTAGTACCCCATATCTCAGCTGTAAGATACAGCTGCACACTTACTTCCAGGTGGAAATGAGTGTGCTCTGGATGTATTCTAAGCCTGAAGGATGGGATAATTTCCAAACCAGAAGACAGGTTGCCAAGTTAGCATGATCTTGAGCTATTAAGCCTTGCTGACAAGCTGCACATAAAACACAAGTAGATGCCCCAAAGGTAAGGGTTGAATTTTTCCGCCCTTCCTACAGAGTATTGCATGGATTTACGCCTAATTCCCAGTTCTTCATATCTGCCTTGCCTGCATCTGTGTGTTGATAGGACAGCTGTTTTCAGTGTTTTAAGGGTGTTTAGACATTCCTCAAGTGAATTAATGCCCAGTGTCAAGTACAGAGACTCTTGATTCATAATATATACACCAAGAAGGTAAAATCTCTTAGTCCATTACTCATTCCAGAATGTATTTATATATTCATCTTCAGGAAATAATTAAAAATTCCTGCATGCATAGATATTTTCTATTTTTCCTACCTCTAAGCTGTTGAATAGCATAAGGTCTTCAAGTTTTTAAGAGGAAAGAGAAAAAAAGAAATGGTTAAATTTAGATATTGAAAGATAAACAAGCCCAAAATGATCTCTCAGATAATGGTAAAGAAAAGTGAGAGATGCTCTAAAGGATAAAATTGCTGTGAAGCACTTGAACAAACTAAGAGAGTGTTCATAAAATGTTTAACTATTTTTGTAATTTAAGGTACATTATCTGCCTCCATAAAATGAACTTTATGAGTAGCAAATTCATTGTGCAAGAACAGTGTTGCCTATGTTGATAATTTTATTGTTATATTCATAATATTTGGTGGTTTTCCTCAAGCTGTGGATTTCAATATTACTACATTTCAAGAGGCTCTCTGTTTTAATTTCAAAATAAAACCATTTTTATTGGTCTTGAGTTTTAGAGAAAATAATGTTTATATGCTAAATATTTGAAACTTGAAAAACAAACACAAAACATGTAATAAATAGTGCTTAAGAATTAATAAATTCAAAGGCATTTTAATCCAGTCAAGTCTTTTTATAAAATCTTGTTTCAATTTTTGAGCAGCTGAGATTATCACTTATATAGAGTTTCATAACTTCTCTGTTTTGCCATAAGGTATTTGTAACACACAAAGATGAAACAAAAGCTTCATGTAATAATGTCATCTTTGGGTTCATTTTTATGGTGTATTCGTAGAGGTTTTTCACTCATGTTTCAAAATGTGTTTGCAAGAAAGCATCACTGCAGTCAGAAACATGTCAGGAGCTCAAGCTTTGATAAGATAAGGAAAATCATGCCCCCTTGATTCAATTCAGCAAACCTTCAGGTCCACATCATGTCTTGTTTCTGTCTTCTAAATCAAAATGTCTTGCAAGTGGTAGTTATTTCATTTTTCAAACATGGAGAGAAAAAGCAATGTGATAACATTTTTAAATGGTTTCTTAAAGACCATAATGTTAAATACTTTAGCAGAGATGAAACAGTTAAAAAGAGCTGACAACAAGAATAGGCACTGAAGTCTAACACTGCATAAGGCTCCACATCTTTGCTGATATTGTGAACATTTCAGAGACATCTAAAATTACACATTGTGCAAAAAAAGGGACACCAACACTATAGGGTTAGAGTGGTTTTAATCTGTTTCATAAATGTCATCTAAGCCCTGAGAGGAACCTAAGCTATTCTTCTCTCCTTGAACTCTCAGCAGGGACAGTGCTGTGTCAGGAAAGTTTTGATGTCCTCTCCTTCAGGCTTGGAAGGTTTGAGCTGATAGTTCTCTCCTCTTAGACCTGGCCTTGACTTTCTCCCTTTGGAAGAAAGTTTAATGAGTAATGCAGGGAACATAAAGGAGGCATTGCTTTAGTTCCCATTTCTAAAACTGATCCCATTTTTAATCCAATGGCCACTGAATTATCCCATCTCCTTGGCAGATGCAGAAGGACAAGCTCTCATACTTACTTCTCAGACTGTAAAGATCAGAAAGACAGAGAGTTTTCAAATCCTAAGGTTATTGTTGGTTTTTAGGACAAATTATAATTTTGGACTATGCAACAATATAGGCTCTGAGATTCCTGTTCATGCTAAAAAGATTTATTTAGTACGTACTGGTTTCCTAGAAAACATATTTATTTAGGGAAACCTTTGAAACAGTTTTCTGAGATTCTAACTCTTAAGCTTGAAAAATTTAAAAATACTGAATGTCTTTCAGCTTCTGAAAATCAATACTTTCCTCCAGGTTCCTAAGTCTAGACCCTTTTCTTTTTCTTTCTGCAAAGGTAGACACCAAACACCTTTGTGAACTTGGAACTGAATGATGGGAGGCAACAAGAGTTAGTCACCCAATGTACACCAGTGCCTTGAGGCCACACATCTATATATTCCTGTGTCTGAAAAGTTTTAGAAAATATAGGATTTTGATTCATGTGTACAGGAGCAAACATCTGAGGTTGTTTTAAAGGAATTAACTCTGATGTGAGGCAGAAAACAGATCACTGTGGGGTGTTGCCATCTTCAGATGCTGAAGAAATTTTGCCAGATTTCATCTACCAGCCTGGCAGCTCCTAAATCACAGAGATATTTTTGAAAATGTTACCTACCCTCAGTTGTGACTAATGATAGCTGAGACTCTAGAGAGCAATTTGGAGGTCATTCTGTGCCTGCTGCCTCTATTTCATCAGTCCTCTCATGGGGCACACTCCAAGCTTTGGGAAATAGTTAGGAATTTGTTGTGTTTGTAGTGCTTTGAAGATGAAAACCACTGTAGATTAGCAAGTTTTAGGTTTCAGTTCCTCTGATTATACTTCATAAAATGTTATTTATTTCAGAAGTACCATAGATCTTATTGATATTCTGATTTTGACCCTGCTGAACAAAAGGAAGCATAAACATTTCCAGTTCTTTTCCATTTAGTCATTACTCTTTACCCTTTATCTTATATGGGGGTTGTAAAAAAAAGAAAGGAAAGATGTGTTACTTTGTTCAATATGAAATGTCTTGACCACTATCTAACTTGTAATTTGTAAAATCTTGTATTAGAAAAATGAGTTGTTTTGGCACAATTTGAAGCACTAAAGATTTTCAGCCTTTTTGCATTTAAAATCTCTCTAATCCTAAAATCAAATATTCTTACAATCACATTTGCCCATTGTAAAAATTTTAGCAACCTATGATCCCACCCTGCACTATGCCTCCAAATTATCTTCGAAATCAGTTCCTTTTCAAATTCTGTTCTCTTTTCTCTCTTTTAACAATTTTGAATTCCACATAGGAAGGTTCCTTTCCTTTCACCTCTGCTTAAGAAGAAGTGTAGGTTGATAACTACAGCAATTCACTGCAATTAAACAAGGAGGCTGTCCTGTGGAGGCCATTTCGTCTTGTCCTGTCACTGGCTGACTGGCAGAAGCCAACCCCAGCTGGCTACAGCCTCCTTTCAGGGAGTTGTAGAGAGCAATAAGGTCTCCCCTAAGCCTCCTTTTCTCCAATCTAATCACCCTCAGCTCCCTCAGCTGCCCCTCACAGGACTTACTCTTTCAACAATTCACCAACCTCATTGTCCTTCCATGGATATGGTCCAGCACATCAATGCCTTTCTTGAAGTGAGGGGCCCAGAACTGTACACAGGACATGAGGTATGGCCTCAACAAGGCTGATTGCAGAGGTACAATCATTTCCCTAGGTGACTGAACAAAGATATTCACTTTTTTATGATATGATCCAACAGAATTGCTGTTACCTCTACCTGCTGATCAGCTGTGGCTACAGAGTACTTAGAGTGCTGGAAGCACATGAAAAGATTCTTCTGATGGATTTCAAAAATAAGCTTTTTTATTTCATGGTACAGAAACATGGTACAGTGTGAAGAGTATGGTTTGTGGGACAAGAGCTGTGATGTGAGTCTATTTGATAGTGAAAAGCAAAAATATTTTTGAGGATCTGAACCAGGAGGAGAAAGAAAAATTAAATGCTGTCTTGTCCTTCTTTTCTATTCCTGATAAATGAAAAAAAGAGCAATCAAAATAAATCCAAAGAAATACTCAGTGAAACTTTATTTCCATAGTCTTTCTGGGTTTTCATAGTTTCACAAATGTGTATTTTAAGGCATTTGATGGCAATCTGTGTATATTTCAAATATTCACTGATTTCTTTGGACGTTATTTTGTAATGATTATGATCTTTCAGGGTAGGACAATGGTAACCCACTAACATTTAACATTTTGCTTTGTATGCATTCTCCATCCATGCAGTAAATCAGCAGGTGCTCTTTAAATAGCTGGAAGACATGCAACCTTGTAACTTTGAAAAAGATTGCTAACCTGGAAGGAAAATATTGAAAATTCTTCTCTACAGACTTTCTACAAAGTTTTATTCAAGCATTCAGTTTCTCTGTTGTCTTGAAGGCAGAATGTTCTTCACTGCCTGTATATAGGATCTCTCCTTTTCACAAAAATAAGACTTTGACAATCTTCTGAAAAAAATGAGATCATGTACTGATGTTGAAAATATAATTTTGACAGTATATGTGACTCAAATTGAGTTTCTAAATTTCAGGTAATCTACCAAGGCAGTAGGATAGCAGATACATCAGTTGTGACCTGAAGTACCAAAAAAAAAAATCATGTCTAAAATTGAGAAAGCATTGTAATTACAGTATATAAATTCATGCATTTTTTGCATAAGAATGGCTTCAAATGTAGGCAACTTTAACTTCAACACTCAATTCTGGTCACCAGTGGAGTTCTCCTAGTCAGAGTTTTGTCCCAGCAGTTGTTGATGCTTTCCATGAAACAATTGTATCCATTGAAAAATAGTGACCAAGCTCGTCACGAATATTTTGTAAGAAATATTCAGAATAGAATAGAATAGAATCAAATAGAATAGAGTAGAATGCTGTTGTAGAAATAAATGAGAATATTTGGTATTATTGGGCCACCTTGTTATTGAGAAAACAGATAATTTTCAGATGAATGAGATGTGTTAATTTGCTGTTCCAAATTGCTATCCTGCACTGTAGTGCATATGCTTGTAATCTGTGTAAGTACTCTATATCATCATTTATCTGGGCATCTGGTAGAGATAACAGCAGATGAGATAAGCAGCCAGCCATCACAATTTCACTTTCTGTTCTATACTCTATGTCACACATTCATTAATGGAAGTATTCTTACTGATCATCAGGCAATTTGCATTCCTGCTTATCTGAATCCTTTTATTTCTTAGTGTCATTAAGGAGCTTTGATCTGATTGCAGTTAGAATCTATATACCCAAAGATCGTTTCTTCAGTTTCCCAAAGCCCTTAAGCAGTGATTCTTTTTCACAAGTGGGATACAATTTGTTGGCTGCTTCTCTTTAAGCATTCTTGACATAAATGTTCTTGATTTGTCTTCCTGAGTTTGAGCAGTGTGAAGCAAACTCTGCTTTCTTGTCGACCATTGTCATAATGGCAGGTAACATGGAATCAAACTGTGCTTGTCTAGTCACAGTGAAGTCTTTAATCAGTGAGAACCTTGTTTGTCTCTTATCTACCCAAAGGCAGGTTGGTGTTTTCCTGGAAAAATTATCTCAACAGCTAAACATATTAAAACACAGGTAAAAAATAACTCCACTAGAATGTAAAAGTGTAAGAGAATGCAATGTTTCTCATCTGTGGTGGGATGTGACCCTGGTAACAATTTGTGTTTCTTCTGACAAACAATAGTCCTAAGAATCTCAACTGCCTGCCTGAAACACTTGGCAAAGCTCTTTTGAGTCTTTCAACATTGTGGCACTGCAGAATGAGCTAAGTATCAGGAATCTTTTGAAATGCAGTAACATCCAGATGAAACTGAACTTGACAATGGCTATTGAGAATTATGGATGTCATTTGTCCAAAAAGCACTTGCTGCTGAAGCAACTTTATGCAGTACACACTTAAAATAGAAAAATCCATCATATGTAACAAATGCTGGGATATTTCTGCTGCCTTATGCAGACTTATTTGTTGACACAAAGTCTTGAAAACTAAAACTATAAAATGTCTTGACATTAGTGACTTCTACAACTTCTTCAGTGTGTGAAGTTCAATCACCACTGCAGGTAACCTGGTTCAGATAAAATAATTGAAGTGTGTCAGATTTCTTTCTTTCTTTCTTTCTTTCTTTCTTTCTTTCTTTCTTTCTTTCTTTCTTTCTTTCTTTCTTCCTTCCTTCCTTCCTTCCTTCCTTCCTTCCTTCTCTCTTTCCTTCTTTCCTTCTCTTCTTCTCTCTTTCTCTCTTTCTCTCTTTCTCTCTTTCTCTCTTTCTTTCCCTCTATCTCTCTCTCTTTCTCGCTCTCTTTCTCTCTCTCTTCCTTACTTCCTTCTTTTTCTTTCCTTCTTTCTTTTTTTTTTTCTATGCTTCTGTCTTTCTGTCATCTTTTTATTTTGTGCATGAAAACTGAAAAGTTTAATGTTGTAGCAACAGATTTAGAAATGTTTAACATAATTCAAACAATCCATTTTGAATTTTTTTTAGAAGGGAGAGATAAGCCATTTAAAGTTAAAATCACGATCACATTCACTACATTTGAAATGGGAAATGTCTGGTTTATAGATAGATAGATAGATAGAACTGAATGCATGCTTCACAATGGGAGATGGTGTTGCTCTTAATAAAAGGTGGAATTCAGTTACTTTATGTTAATGTTTAAGTAACATATTAAGTTGCCATTTTTTTCAATTCTGCCTTCTGGTGCTTAAAGTTTAGTATATTAAAAAGACAAAAAAGTTCACTTATGCAACTCCCCTCCATCAATCAAACATACCTGAAGAAAACTCCTAAACTGAAACTGCAAATAGCACGTATTAGTTTATGTTTTCAGTAGAAATATAACATTAATTATAAACTCATAGGCAATTATATCTGTAGATCATCTGATACTTATTAAGTTAAATAAATTTACACAAACCCATAATTTTGTGTCTAATATCCAATACTGGACCAAAATCTATAGATGGAAGTTAAAAGCATTTCTCCAATATTTTTTTTCTCAAATTCTCAATGTATGTTTCAGATTTGCTGTCCATAAAATCTGTCTTTTCATGGCTAATAAACAATTACTAAGCCTAAAGATACTCTAGACGGTCTCATAGATGCAGGGTGGATATTTTATTTTCTTAAATTTGAGTAACTGTTGTTGAGTCAATAGAATTATTACTGCTGGATTAGTGTTTCTCCCATTTAAATGATTTAATTTTAACTGCAGGTCTGTAATATGTTACTGTTGTACAGTGAATTGATTTTTATAGAATAGTTTAATTTACTTGAAAAATGTCTAGTCTTTTAATGAATGTGAATTACAGTACATTTAGATTCAATTTTAAAATAATCTATTTTAACTGTGCAGCATTAGTGTGTCACTACTCATTACAGAACCTTTTAAGAAGCAGTTTTAATTATTTGAAAAAAATTACATGCTAGTGAACATATCTTGAAATTAAGAGTAATATCTATATTTAAAGAATGTTTTTATTACATTGTATATAATTCAATTTTACTAAAGTAAGATACTTCTTTGCCCCTTGAAGTCCCAGAAGTTCCAGTGTAGATGGATGTTGCTATTGCTCCACTAAATTTATTTTATGTATTTTTGTGGTATAAATATTGTTTCCATAAAATTTTCAACCCTCTTTAATGTAACTTCCTATTTCCAATGGCTAATGGATTTACCCCTGTTTGAAGTGGGCTAGCAGGTTAGCATTGTGACTATGTATTAAAGGATGTGTGATCAAAACACGTGCCTATTTTCTCTATGGTTTTTAGAGCAGCTTAATATTTTCCACACAATAATTACATGGAATTGTAATTGAGATATTTTTATCTAGTTGTATCAAAAAAAAATCTGAAAACTGACTTTTCCCAGAGTTTCTTGGTTCTAAGCAACACTTCTGTATCTTAGAGCACAGTGACAGCTACTGACCAAGCTGTAGCAGAATCTGGGGATTTGATCTAGAGAATTCCTTTTTGCAGCCAAGGAAACATGTGAAATAAAGTTCTGGGCAGTTCTGATGACTGAATGACTGTGAACAGGTAACTCCACCTCCATGGTTATAGAAAAGAGTAGCATTTAAGCATTTTCCTTCACAGAAGTGGGATTATCTTCTGTCATTCAGTGTATAAGAGGCATAAGGAAATACGAATTCCATCAGTTTTGAGTCAGTTCTCTACTGAACTGAAAATGAGAAATTTTCTTCAATCAGATAAGCTCTGTGTAGTTTTACTAGTCAATTTTCACCACTGGGATATTAGTTTTATCATTTTATCTTCTTTGATGGAACAAAGGATTTCTGATTACATTTTAAAAGCTATATCATAGACAAACAATAGAGTTATCCATTAAACCTTTCATCAGATAACTATAAAACTATGTGGTGTGGTGTGGAAAATTTTACAATTGCAAGATAGATCCCAATACTTACTTTGAAAGAAGAGCAGCACTCAAACAAGGTTTTACCCAGCCTTTAAGGTACATTTTCAAGCAATGTCTTTTAATCTAACTGTTTCTCTGTCTTCTCAAATCTAACATATTTGATATAGTTTTTGTTACCCCAATGGGAATCTAGATTGGTTCTCAGACTTCCTTTTTCATTCACCAGGAACTTTATAACTGTTTTGTAAATGGTTTAACTGTCCTAGGATTTGTTGGGGTGTTTTTTCCCCCATTTGATGTCCTTAGGCTTCTTCTGGTTTTGTTTTGTTTTCTTCTTGACTTGACATAGTGAAGAAGTGTGGAACTGTCTATAGCTAAATACACATAGAAAAAAGGATGTAGATTTCACAAATGGGAAAGACTGTCTCCAATATCACATTCAAAGGCTTGAAAGAACAAATATCCACCTATAATTGTGAAGTCCAGAGTTATCTATCAGTGTAAAGTCAGAGGTAGGTTAAAACACATGCAAATTTACAGATTCTATTTGCAGTATGAGAAAAAAACCCACACCACAATGAAACAAATAATAACTTTTTTTTTCTTTTTCCCAGAGAGCTTGAACTCTTTCTAGTATTTTCCTATTTAGATCAAAATGAAATAAAAGGGTTGCTTTTAATGAAACCAGAATAAGTGCTGCTCTTTGACTGACTTTATCTTACAGTGGAATAATTTCCCCACAATTATAATACTAATGTCACCCATAATACATATCAAAAACACATCTATATCAGAAGTGTGCTTGATATGACCACCTGAAAGATTAAAGAACACATTCACTTCTTTTATCTGGTACTTAATTTTAAGTCCCACCCTATCTATTTCTCAGTGCTAGTTCAACAACAACAGCATTAAGAACCTATGATGTCCTTGTAACATAATAAAGTATCAGAATCAGACAAATATGGTGCCCCATATTCAACAACTTTTGAAAAAAAACATGCATATGTGAAGTTTTGACCAGGTGGAACCAGTTATATGTTGTAAAAGCTGCCCACTTTTGGTTTCATTTATCCAAAAGTTTTATTCCATGCGTATTTAATATCCTGGCATGGTAGAAAGCCCCCTTAATTGGCTTAACTTTATTTATCATCCATTCAGATTTTTATTAGGAAATGTGAATAAGAATTTTTTATATTACCTATGAAGGGCTTTTCTAGATTAATCAAATATCTTGCACTAATAGATTGTTAATCTGTATTTGAACTAAGAGCAAATCCTATTTTTTTTTAATGTATGTGATCTTCCCTTTGCTCATAAAAAGATTTTCTCTTAAACAATAGGTAATTCTTATTTGTAAGACTTCATGATTACAAAAGAACTTGTAGTTTTCACTAGGGTGGTAGCAGGTAGTTTATTTATGTGTTCCCTTACCTCTACAATATCAGCTCTTGTGAATAGTAATGCCTTCAGCAAGTGTTACATTGAATTTCGTAATGTGCATTATGGCTTACTGCTAAAGGTTCTGACAGGGAAGCTTCAATGGTTTCAAGTGAAGTAGTCAAAGCCTTTCCTGGCCATTGCTCTACACCAATAAAACATTAGTGATTCTTGCAAAGAAGTGGCAGCCGAGGGCTTGTGAAACTTTGATATCTTTCTTCAAAGTTTTCTCTTTTTCTAGTGTGTTTGCATTGTCCCTTGGTTTGTGTGGTGCCTTTGAAACTGCTGCTCTCCCTCCGTGGTTTCCTCACTGCCTTGCAGGTCTCACTTTGGCTATTGCTCTCTCCACGAGCCACCCGCAGGAGCCGCAGTCCTTTCCCGGGGATCCCTTGCTCCCGGACAGGGCAGTGGTTTGGTGCTGCTGGCCTCTGCTGGTGACAGATTGGTGTCGTCTGCACATCGGCTCCTCTCTTGCACCCTGCTTGCAGTCCACACCCAAGCAGCTCTAAAAATATTGTCCTTGTGAGAATCTTGGATCTTTTGAGCAATAATGATGGTAGGAAATTTCTGTCCACCCTGTGATTCAGTGCACTGCTTACAGGGCACATTGAGTTAGGTCTGAGTTTATGGTATCCAAACTTTTTGAGAACACACCTGCAGCGGCCAGAAGAGCAATCATTTCCTCCTTTGAAGGTAAGAAATTTACCCATCAGGAAAGCTGTATTTGTGCACACGTGAGAAATTAGCTGTACAGCTCATTGCCAGCTTTTCTTTGCACCATGTGCCTCATGTAGACAAAGCAGTGCAGTACAACTGAACCCTCAGGCTGCATGTGGGTGTATGTGAACTCCTGATATGCAGATCCCTTTCTTGAAAGAAATCAGTGGGTAATTCCTCTAAATCTATGTGGGTAAAGAGCCCTGTTTTAATCTTGTGATGACAATCTCACCTCAGCAGAAGTGAAATGGCAACAGGATAACATGCCCTAGATCATCTCTGGCTCTTGCGCTTGCTACACTGTCTCAGTATTGAGACAATTTAGGAGGAAACCTCTTGTTTCACTGTAGATGAAGTTTCATTCTTTGTTTTAAAAGGTCTTTGAAATTAGGAATGACAGAAAAAGGCTTGTCTGTTTACATTTTTTTAATATATGAATTGAGAAGATATTGCTATAATTAATGTATTTCCCCCAATTCAGCTTAGTGCTGAACAAATAACTGAGTGCACAAGATGTTTATGTGCATGTACTGTCATGTTAAAGCTAATGAAAGCTTGTATAAACAAGAATTTTCTTCATGACGTTCATTGTAGTTTTATATGTGATTTTGTAACTAGTGTGGTACAGGTTATATTTTATAATTTACTAAGAGCTTAAATTCCCCCCAAAACAACCATATAGCTAAAACATGCTGAACAGTTATTTCATTGAAATTTTAGGTTTAGATAAAAGGTGTCAGATATTTTTAAAGGAAAATAGGTGTTTATTAAACTAATTTTAGCATATTCCATAATAAATGTCATCCTCTCATTCTTGAAAAAAATTACATCTTTAGTTCTTAAACACAGAAGCAACAGAAATACTTGTGTTAGTTCAAAAAAAAAAAAAAAAGCCATGAGATATATGTTTTTAAATTTAACAAATTTTGTCAGAAAAAGCATTAATTATACATTAAGTATTTTAAAATCTTCCATTAGAGGTATGATGAAAGTTATTTGAAAAACCTGAACCATGCAGTTAAGTTTTGGTTTTTTTTTTTTAATTTGTAGATTTGTTTTTAACACTAAAACCAACCAAGCAAGCAAACAAACAAACAAACAAAAAACCCTCAAAGCACTGAACAATACTTATATATTTTCAAAGACTTTCCAACAAACACATTTTGCTATTTTTAATTTCTGATAATGAAAGTTTTCTATATGATCTTAATTTCTAATCTGCCATTCAGGTTTGTTTGGAATGACAGGAAACTCTGCTGTTCCCCAGGAATGTAATGCCTTGGGAAGATTGGCCTGCCTAGGATGCCTCCATTTATGTACTAAAACGAGAATCACATTGAGGGTGGAATTTTTCTTGGCTGATGTTAACAATTTGGGCATCTATACTGAGCTACACTCTTATATGTTCCATTTTTAAGTGAATGGAGGTGTACTCATAAGATATGATTTCTCTGGCATTTCTTTCTGTCTATCTTAAGATGAACTGAATGATACCTGTGCATGTTCATCTCCAATGAATGTGAAAAGGGCTTCTGTTAAACTTCTGCAACATAACTGTTTACTCTCTGGATGTCCATAACTCCACAGGGGAAACCAACAGATTTTGTCAGCTATCCTTATAGAAATGCACATTGTGGTTTGAACTGCCACGTGCTAGTGCACTTTTGCTACATATGTGAAAGGTACATAGCCATAATATGGTACTTATATCGATTTTCAAAGTCTAGTTATGGTCCCTGCCGAGAGTATGGGAGAGTACAAAATGTGTTGAAAAGAATTTACTGCAGACAGTGAAATAGTAAAAACCTAGATAGCTCCTGTAAATAAGCAAAATGATTAGATACTGCCCAAAAATAGTGAAAATTTTGAATGGCTAAATATAATTCCTTGCGTTACCAAATAATTAAACTCTGAAATGTAGGGGTTAACCAAAAGTAATTCAGACAAAAAAAAGAGTCATTACTAAAATAGATGAAAAATTTTAATCTAAGTGAGAATAATCTATATGTGTACTGTCATTGGTACATCTTTTCTGCTTTGCACTGCTGTTTTTATCAGAATTGCTCCTTCTGTGCAGCTTAACAAGGAGGGAACTCAAATATCCTTGTTCTACTGGAGTGTATAAAAACAAGTGTGAATATGAGTGAAGATTGACCAAAGCAGAAAAAAACCTCAAGTCAAAATAAATCAAGCAAAGAAACAATAGAAACCCCAGAGCAAAAGCAGTGAAGAACACTGTTTTGAATACTTTCAAATCCATTAAAATTTTCTTCTTATTACTACCTGTTTGGAAATGTTCTTTGTTAATTTCTATCCAGTTGTAAGTGTATTTCCTAGTCCTTTCTGGTTTTACCATTGAAAAAAACTCCTTTTTGTATTAGAACTTTTGCAGTGCTAAACTTCCATCTCAAAAATATCACCAGGTTTTATCACTCAGACCGTTGAAAAGTGGCTGAACTTCTAAACTTGCCATGTACAGCAAATAGTGCTTGTTAAAGAGCAAGTCTACAGCTAAATTTGTACAATGTCTTAGAGGTTACTATAAAATGAAACATACATTACTGGATGTGGTCAAAAGATATATACCACCCTGTCTGGTGTTGAGCCTAGCAATTTTCCTCTCTTGTGTGAAAATATGACATGCAGAGTCTCGTGACATTTTGCTGCTTCACATCTAAAAATTGCGTTTCTAAGTTATGGTTTCAAGGTGCAAAATTCCAAGAATGAATAATGCAATAATTGAATTGATACAATTTAGGACAAATATAAACCCCCCACATAACCTGGCCTTGTTTTAGTGCTTTTGGCTTGAAGAGTTGAAAGTGTACCATGACATACTAAGAATATAAAATCCTCACATCTGTAAAAATATAGGATTTATCTAAGCAGTGGAAGCATGTTCCTGTTCCTGGAGCTTCTTATTTTTGGAATTACTAAATGCTTAAAACTGATGTACATAGGGAGATAATGGGTAGTAAATGGCTCCATTTTATCAGAGCATTTCATAACACTACCTGGCTATTATATTTGTTGAACTATAAAATATCTTGAAAGCATCCAAAATGACAGTTCTAATGAAACAAAGTTTGGAAGAAATGTTTTTCTTACATTAATTTATTCACTATGGAGAGAAGTGAAAAAATAAACAGTTCTGAAATAGTTACAGCCTCATTTAGGCATTTTTCAAAATGAAAAGGTCTATTTGCTTACAAACTGCTTTTGTTTTTAGAAATTTGAGCTGAAAATGCATAATATAGAAATCAAAACATCATAAGTAGCAGAAACTGTTATGTGAGGTGCTGGGCATTTTTAATAGTCCATTACTATAATCATGCAATTTTTTAAAAATTTTGAGTTTCTGCCCAAACTTGGCACAACTTATAAAGAAAGAAATTTGCAGTTTGAGGTATTACTTTTTACTTATCATTAAAGTAGCATGTTTCAGTTATTCCAGAAGATCTCTAGTGTGTAACATAAATTTAACACATATTCTGCATGACCCACAAGATTCTTAAAGATCAAAGGCCTTTTGCTTCTCCTTGTGATACAATTTCTCAACCTTATTTTAGTTTCTGTCAATTTACTTTTGGGACAATTACTTTAATTATTTTTTTCAAATATTTAATCCAGTATGCCGTTTCTTGAGATTACAAGTGCTTGGGAATAGTATTTCAGACACATTTGGCATTCTTTCACAATAAGGGTGCTGAGGTTAAAACAGCCTGTTCTAGGTCAGTGCATTTTACCTGTGTGACTGGAAAATAGCAGCAGATGTGAATGATGATAAAACAAGATGGTCTGGCACTTCATGCGATCAATGATTATGCAGAATTAAAAGCTTGACATATTTGATCAAAGAGAAAACACAAATTTATCGGAACAGGAATGGCCAGTAATTGCTGCCACCACTGGATTCAGCTTCGGAGGGCGAAGCTGCAGCTGCTGGCAACAGAATTAACCTTCACTCTGGAGGCTCTCATGATGATTTAGATTCTGTAAGAATGGCATAAATAATTCTGTTTAAAATAAAGCCCATGGAAATCACACTGTGGCAATGCAGTTTTGCCAAGACTGAAGTCTACAATGATAGAGACACAATGGCTTTTCAGAGAGGGAACAGCAGGACAGCTCATATGTAAGTGGTTTTACTGAGGCTGCCAAAAGAGATCTAATTCCATCTTTTTCCATCCAGCAAAATTATGTAGCACAAGAGGTTTTGTAAACTGCAGAAGCATTAATTCAGATAGCTTCCTACATACTG
Source organism: Pycnonotus jocosus (assembly GCA_013400435.1). Taxonomy (NCBI): domain Eukaryota; kingdom Metazoa; phylum Chordata; class Aves; order Passeriformes; family Pycnonotidae; genus Pycnonotus; species Pycnonotus jocosus. The sequence goes on along the minus strand of VWYP01021181.1, from coordinate 11,347 downwards.
CAGGGGAGAATGCAGCTCTGTACTGGGAAAAGCTCAAAAAAATAGATATACAAGCTAAACTCACCAATAATAACTTCAGCATAAAACTTAAAAAACTTCAGTTTTTTTAAGCACCTGATATTTAACAGAAACCAGGATTTTTATTTTGGAACACAAGTAAGTATTGAACTCCTTAGTGACTTCTCATTGCCACTGTCTGTATTCCAAAACTCAATACTGGGCTAGATAACAGCCCACTCTTATATTAATAAGGAAAGTTTGGTCTGTAGAGAAGTTCCTCTCCGTAATCAGTTTACAATAGTAGTTAAAATTAAAAGGAAAAAAACAAAAACAAAAACAAAAACCAAAAAATCCCTCTCTGTTCTTCCTGCTAGACTACAAATGAATAGATTATAATTTTAATACAAAATACAAAATAAAAAGGAGAAAAAAAAATCCAAGGTCATTTAAGCTTGAAATACATTCCTAAGAAAGTGCTGAAAAATGAATCAGGATGTGTTTGTCTAAAATTTCAAGGGGCAAAAAAAGGACGACTAAAAACCTGAAGGATCTTTTTATGCATGACCACGAATAGTAATTTTTTGACTCATCTGCATCCCTATAGAGAGAAAAGAAATAAGCATGTTTTCTCTTGAGATCTTAGTTTGAAATGCATCCATGTGGGATTTAAGTCCCAACAGCTGACTGGAACATGAAAAACAAATAGCATTTTTCATCTCAAGACAGAAATGTCCCTCCATTTTTTTTTTCCAATGTTCTAATGTAACATAAAGGTCATTGGATTCTGCATAGCAATGCAAATAACAAGAAAGCAAAGCAATTAAAATCTGCACTGAACAAGAAGAAGCATTGACATCTATTTTTTAATTTACCAGAAAAAAAAAAATATAGTGACATTCTTGATATTGTTAGTAAAGAGATAATTATTTGCAACATATTTGGAATATATTTTAAAATATTTTCTAGAGTTTAGTTGGGTTTTTTTGTTTTGTTTTTTTGGGTTTTTTTTACTATTCTGATATTTGTTAAACAAATGGAAATTTCCCTCAGCTGATATTAACCATTTATACGGGTTAGCATTTGTAGTTTCTTGACCTGTGACAATTTTGTTAAACATTAGAATCCCACCAACACAAGTAACATGGAGATGACACTGTGTGGCAATTTGTGTCTTCATAATATACCTAAATCTATTAACAGTATCTAAATGAAAGACTTCTTATTGTTAGAATGCTTCTCAAACTAGACTTAATATCACATATTCTTCCTTCTGATTAATTTCTTTGTGAAGTATCTCTGGAGCCAGAGATATATACATGATACAAATTAACATGCAAGGGCCAGGATGACCTCTACAGAATACTTTTTTATAAATTAAATTCTAGCTAAAAAGTCACACACTGTAGGTGCCTGAGCCCTTAGTATTACAAAGTTCATGATGTCAAATTCTCAAAACTCTTGTCATCAAGGCATGCCTAGCTCTAAAATGGACACCTTGCTCTGTGAACAGTGAGGAAACATGCTTTAATTTCTCTCACAGAATCTCAAACAGTCAATAGTATTCTACAAACAGTTCACTATTCCATTATTAGAACTATACAAATGTGAAAGGAAACTGGACTTGATCCTGGGTCCTAGGAGCTTTTCCCACAAACTTGACATAATTTCCTGACTAGGGAGAAATCCTGTATCCAAGACAAACTAGGTCATGAGCTTTTTTTCCCAGAGACTGTCATGTCATTTGGCAAAAGAAAGATATTTCTGTTTCATAAAAGTAATGATTATTGTCCAAGTTTATTTAATGACAGAATTTGTTTATTATTTTAATGAGCTGAATAGTCTTCTCTAAAGTCTAATTAAACTTTTAATAGCCAATAAAATAAGCGTATGGAAGAATAATGCAGATTATTGTACTGCCAATGTACTGTGTCCTGGGAATTCCTTATATCAAGAACAGCCACAGTACAGGAGTATTGCAAAGGACCATAATAAAGTTCTGCACAGCTCTTTTTCTCTGGTGCCCAGAGTGTAAACGCTCCCACTGACTGCTGTTCTAGCAGTGTATCTGAATGAAGCTGCCACAATCACTCTAGAGCCAGCTTACAGAGTTTCTCAAGCCATGTTTTCCAAACCTAGGGCATATATTTTAGCCCTTTGTAATCAATGACGTCTCTTTGTATCCCTCAGTGTGAGAACATGAAAATGGAATGTGAAAGGAAAAACTGTACCAAGACTATAAAAACATATTGAGAACCTCAATTCTAATTTTGCAGAAAACCAAACTCAGGCTAGGATGAGGAAACACACTAATGCAAAATGCAGACTTTGAACAATAGTTTCTGGGTCAGTGCCAATAAAACTGTAAAAACAACTGTAAATACAAAACATAGTAAACAAAGAACAAAAAAGCAAAACCAAAAGCAAAACAAAACAAAAAAACCCCAACAACAAATCACCAAAAAACAACAACAAAAACCCAACCCCATCCCACTCCCCCTTCCAAAAAAAAAAAAAAAAAAAAGAAACCAAAAAATCCCACCAAAAAAGCACCAAAAACTCAGAACAAAACCACACCAAAGTAAATGAACTAAAGTCACAAACACCTAATCTGTCCACTCTGGCAAAACTCCATAAATATTTCTGCACTTGTCCTCTCATATGCTGAGCTCTTTAGAATGGAAAACATATCCTATTTCTCTCTCTAGAGAGGAAGTTTGGTTTACAGCCTAGTTGTGATAAGCACCTTGTGTTTAACTATGGTTATTTACAAATGGAAATTAACTAACATTGTAGAGATTAAATATTGTTTGGTAGTTGTTGTCATTGCTATTGTTTTTTGTGGGTTTTTTATTATTAATATTTTCTAGTGAAAATTATTCACTTTGAGGTCCTTGCAAGAATTAAATGGACCAGAAAAAAAGGTTTTACTCAAATTACGATGATGACTAAATTAGTTACCACTCATTTGTGACTATTCTAAATTATATTTTTTGTTTTAATAAATGTACAAATATTCTTTGATTCCTGTGCATCCTGTGCAATTCATTCATTCCATTGGAAGGCAAGAAAAAACCCATAAGAAAAGATGTAAAGAAAAAATGATTTTTTTTCAAAAGCCTATTTTTAACCTTAAGGGAAAACAAGCAAAGTAAATCCAATTTTAGGCATCCCTTCCAATTCTCCACTCCTGGTGTTGAGTTTTAATTGAAAAGATTTCCCCAAAGTACATGATATTAGAGCAATGATATGGGTTAATTGCAGAATTTATTGGGTGATGATATGGAAAAATTAACATGCGTCACTGTGTAATTCAAATAATTTTCTATGGCAATCCTATGAAATAACCTCAATTTTAATGTAGAATAATGTAAGCTTTTTTCAATATCAAGTAGAAATGATATTTCATAAGCCCTGCTGGGAGTTGCATACCCCAATACCACTGAAAGTCAGTATGAATTGGCTTCCAGTCTTCCTACAACCCCAGAAAAACACTGAATTCAGTGTTTTGGGAAACAGTCTCAAAAAAAAAAGGACAAGAAAACTGGAACCTCCATTCAGTAAGTTAAGTTCTAAAGTAGTCCTGTCCTGGTTTTGAGACAAACAAGCATTATAGATGCAGAGGTTTGAAATATGATTCAGCACTAATCCATCTCTTGGATTTTCTTCAAGTTTAGATGACTTGGAAGACAGGGATGATGGGTGTCTTTTTGTATAAATATCTGGGAAAACCTTGCAGTATGCCCCATTGTCATCATCCCTGGATGTGTTTAAAAAAAAAATCTGCATGCATCACTCAGTGCCATGGTTTAGTTGAGGTGTTAGGGCTCAGTTGGACTCAATTGTCTTGAAGGTCTCTTCCAACTGTGTGATTCTGTGTGTGTGTGATTCTGTGTGCGACTATTATTTTTTTTTTTACGTTTTCAGTGACAGTGTTATAAGATGTAATAAACATGTTCCTTTCACCCTTTAGTTTTCTCAATTTTAATATTAAGGGCTAAACAAATTGTTAATATTTAAACTTTCCTTTCTTAAAACACTGAAGAGCATTTTGAAAAAAAAATGGGGCATAACTGAGGTGTCTTGATTTTGTTTTCTTGTCAAACAGAAGAAAATGAGAAACTAATATAAATATTAGATAAATAATTGCTTGGTTCTATTCAGTAGTCTTTTCTCCTTTGAGAGTTTTTTTTCCTACACATCTAACTCCCTATTTTAATTTTAAACATCCTCTAATATTGAGGTTATTGTCACTTACACAGTACTAAATTTTGTGATCATAAGCCTCTGTCTGAAATTATTTGCTGTAGTTTTTTAGGGAGCATGGATCTTTTCTTTTGATTTTCAATTGATACCTTTTAAGACTTAATATTTCCTACAAGACTGTATATAATCTAGGGATTAGTTATGTGCATAAATGACAATAGCTAATATTGGAATCAAATGTAGTGATTCATTAAAACTTTATAGCTGACACTAATTTATACTTTATCCACCACACACTTGCCTCCATCTTGTGATTTCCCTTTCTATCCTGATCATTAAAATTTTACAGTAAAAGAATACACAGAGTTTGAAAGTTGACTTTTCACTTTGCTTGTTTTCTTTTTCATCAGAAAATGCAAGAAACCTTGTTAGATGAAATTGCCCTAGGACTTTACCCTAGTTCTTATGTCACATTTGGCATACGATACAAAAGAAGTGGCAGATGCGAAAGCTGATAAAAGAAGAAAGGTCTGAAATGGAGACAATTCCCACTCCTGGTAGTTAGACAGCACACTCCATGAGCAAGAAACACATCAGGATTATGAGTTTGACTCGTTTGGTCAAGGTGAAAACATTTCCAAATGTTTTCCAGGAAGACCAGTAGTTAAGTGCTGTAAGTTTGCACCCAGGAGGGTTTGGTTGCAATTGCTGGAGGCTATATCACCAATATATCTCAGAGCCCATGCACTTATTTAGCATCAACAACAAGAGAAAAAGTGAGCTTGCAGAGGACCTAGTACTGACAGGAGTTGTTGCATTTGTGCATAGCAAGAGGGGATGCTTGTTTTCCCTTGATGTTGAATGCTGTCATTCAGAAAAAAAAAAAAAATTGAAAGGAAAAGCAATAATACCAGTGTCAGACATAAGTTCTTTCTAATGAAATAACCTGGCCAACTGATACATCACAGAATTTGATCCACTTTTTCCAGTAAACCGAAAAATTGCCTCTATTCCCTGATAAATCTTTATTTTGAAGTTCTATACAGAAGACAGACATTTCAGCAGTGTGAATCTTAGATCAGTCATATTTCTCTATATGACCTTTAGATATACTGTACAGACTTGATTTAATTAAGACAGACCAACTCAGATCAATTAAAATACTAAATTCAGATGAAAAATTTATTACAGCACACAAAAAATTAACATATGTGTGCAGGTGTATTGGTTGTTTGAATATACTTGTAGTATCAAATTTCTTCTGCTCTTTCCTTTAATCTGTATATTGGATCATTTATATTTATTTGTATAATATAAAGGAGAGAATCATAGAATCGTAGAAGAGTTTGGGTTGGAAGTTCCCTAAAACAGGTGCAGTACCTTGCACTTGGTTCAGTTGAAGCTTATGAGGTTCCCATGAGTCCATTTCTCGGATTTGTCCAGGTCCCTCTGGATGGGATCTCCTCCTTCAGTTGTGTCAACTGCACAACTCAGCTTGGTGTCACCTTCAAACTTGCTGAGGGTGCACTCAATTCCTTTGTCTATGCCTTTCATGACAGTATTAAACAGTACTGATCCCAATACAAAATAACCCTGTCATGAGGAACATCACTCATGACTGATCTCCATCTGGACATTGAGCCACTGAGCCCTACACTTCTGATGTGTTCATTCAATTCTTTATCCACTGAACAGGCACCAGTTGAATCCATTTCTCTCCAATTTAGAGAATAGGAAGCTGTGGGGGATCAGGTCAAAAGCCTTACAGAATTCCAAATAAATTTCATCTGTAGCCATTCCCTTGACCACTGACGTAGTTGCTCCACCAGAGAAGGCCACTAGGCTGGTGACACAGAATTTGCCCTTGGTGAAGCCATTTTGGCTGTCACAAATTACCTCCATGTGCTTTAGCAAAGCTTCCAGAAGGATCTGTTTTGTGATTGTCTCAGGTACAGTGGTGAGGCTGACAAGTTGGTAATTCCCAGAATACCCTTTTCCATTTTTTTTTTTTTTGAAAAATGGGATGTGATATTTCCATTTTGTCCACTCATCTGGAACTTGACCAGACTGCGATGACTTTCAAACATTAAGGAGAGTGGCTTGGCAACTGCATCAGCCAATATCATCAGGACTCTGGGAGAAGTAGTATAACAAACATACATATTTCTTTAGATTCTGTTCCTTGAGTTAAAACTAGAAGAGAATGTGGAAATATTTTCCTAAAAAATAAATAAGAGAGATTAACAAAGTTACTGGTGTCCTTGGGGTTGAAATCTTTTGAATCAACACTTTCTTTTCCTTTTCATTGTAAATTTTTTAAGTCTCATTTTCATTTTTCTTCATCCATCTCTTTCTCCAGAGAAGGTCAACAAAGCTCCTGAAGGATATGTAACACAAATCTTCTAGAGGTGAGGGTGTTTAGCCTGAAGAAGAGGAAATTCAGGAGTGATGTTATTGCTCTCTGTGGTTTCCAGAAAGTCAGTCATAGTGAGGTAGAGGTTGGTCAATTCTCCCAGAAAACCAGTGACAGGACAAGAAGACAGTCCTAAGCTGCCCCAGGGGACATTTATGTTGGACATTAGGAAGAATTTCTTCACAGACAGGCTGATTGGGTATTGGAATGGGCTGCCCAGGGAGCTAGTGGAGTCAGCGTCCCTGGAAGTACTTGAGGAAAGACTGGATGTGTCACCGAGTGCCACAGCCCAGCTCACATGGTGGTGTTTGGTTATTGGTTGGACTTGATGATCTCAGAGGTTCTTTCCAACTTGACTGGTCCCGAGATTCTGTGATTTCTTCAATTTTTCCCTCAATTCCTTGAACTTCCTGAGCTTCTCTGGGTTGTCTAAACTTTTAATTCTTTATTCTCCTGGGCCTGAGTTTGTCAGCTTGTCTGTCTATCTGTATACATAATTATATCATGAATATGCATACTCTAATTTTATTAATATGCCAGAAGAAAAGATTCATATCTATTTAGGCATTTGGACAGGAGAAAAAGAAAGAAACAATTTTATTGAAGATAGGAGTGTAACTTCTTCGCTATCAGGTACGGAAAAGAGATTTTTAGCTGAAGTCCAGTGGCAGGTAGTCCTTCAAAAATTCCTTTTGGAGTCTTGGAGAGGGTTGTAGAGATCAGTCTCTCCAAGAATATTATAACTTGCTGTTTATTTCATGGCTGGCTTACCCTGACACTCAATGCCAGGATAGAAAAAGGGATGCAGTGAAATTGTCTTTGATCATTGTGTGTATGAAACAGTAAAGTTCCCTGTGCTGCAAAGGTCAGGAAACAGAAACTTGATTAATTTATAAAATATTTTCTTTTTTTTTTTATCATTTTTTTCAGACTGATTGAGGGAATGAGGGAAACTCCTCCTCTTACCTCTCTTTCCAGCTTCTAGGTAGAGTGCAGTCCACAGTAACCAGTTTGAGATTGTTATGGAGATACACTGAATGTTTTATTTCTCCACTTATAAGAAACTCCATACTGGGCCAAGACAAGATAGGGTACCTCAATTATGTTTTACAGGATGCTTGCAAAGAAGAATTTCTGAACAGACCAGAAATACCTTATAGAAAAAAGGACATAAATGTAAGAAGAGTGGTCCAAATAGCTATTTTAGAGATATCATCAATCAGAAAATATCTGGTAGAGTCTCTAGTTGCCAGAGGAAGTGCTTAAATAAACTAAACCTTTTCTCTTTCTTTCTCTTTCTTTCTTTCTCTTTCTTTCTCTTTCTTTCTCTTTCTTCCTCTTTCTTCCTCTTTCCTCTTTCCTCTTTCCTCTTTCCTCTTTCCTCTTTCCTCTTTCCTCTTTCCCTCTTTCTTTCTCTGCCTAATTTTCCTCTTTTTCCTTTTACTCTCTTCATTTTTTTTGTATTTCTTTTATTCTAAGTATTTTTCTCCCAGAGAAAGAACTGTTATTTGCACCGAACATTCATTGAGGAAGGTTTTTGGAACAGATCCTCAAACACTCAATATTTTATGCTTGTGTTATGACAACAAAAATTCCTATGCAAAAAGTACAAATCCTTGAATTTCATAATGATTTTCACACTCAAACAGAACATTGATCATCTATTCGCCTTATTTCTTTCTTCTCTTCCTTTCTTTGAGAATAGAACCATAACTTACAGATAATGTTCATGAAGATATGTAAAATGAAATTTTCTTTAAAATGAGAACTAATCCAATAATAATATGTTAGAAAGGGATCAACTTTAGGTAAGCAAGGTAATCTATGAATATGGGAGGAAGCAAGTTAAAACCATAACTCTTTAATTTCTGTTTTTCTTTTATTCTAAGTTAACTATATAATTAATTAATTATAAATATATAATAATAATAAATATAATTATAATTGAGTATTCTAGGGTGGCATAGAAAATTAAAATTTTATCACTCTGCATTTAATTGTAGTCCATAGTATGGAAGCTATATCCAGCACAAATTGGAAATTGGAGTCTCTGCTCAGAGATGTTGAAGTGAAAAAGAGCCATAAGACAGACTAAGCAAGGTTTGCCTTGGAATAATCAGAACCTCAAAGCTGTGATCATTTTCCCACAGAACAGGAAATTGAATTTTGACACATAGATAGTGGTCATATAAATAAAAATCCAATTACAAAGTTGGCTATTTGAGATGGAAATATTGAACCTTCTCTATCAGAAATTTCATTTAAGAATTTTTTTTTGAGACGACAAAATTATTCTATCATTTTGTAACATAACCAGATTTTAATTTTTAAGGGCAAGTCATGCTATTATGATGAAAAATTCTTGGTCCATTTATTCTTATGTCCAGAAATGTAGTAGTAATTATGTGATGAGAGTCTTTAACTGAAAAAAAAAATTGTTTATCTTGGGTGTTTCAGTAATTAGACATTAGTATTTTTCCTGAATATTACAAATTAGTAGTTCATAGTACAATATCTTGAGTTCTATTATTCAACTATAATTCCATAGAAAAACTCTTCTAACATAAAATATGTGCTAGAAACATATAGAAATGAAATTTAATACAATTATCATCCAGAAGATAAATGGAGTGTATCTGACCTTTGTGAAGGAATCTTCCATCCCTTCCCAAACATACTTTTGTTCTTGTCCCATGTCTCTTCTACACCCACCTGCATGAGAGTCTTACTAGTTAAGTTTTTGTTTGATGTTTGACTCTAGATTTAGCTAGACATCAAACGGGTTCAGAAATAACTTTGAAATAAGTACTCCCACAAGTAATTCAGGAGTGTCTAGTTGAGCTATTCTTTTAATGAGAAAACAAAATAAATATATCATTTATATCAGCACAGGTTTTTAAATTAGAATTCTGACATTTTATCAGATATTTTGATTACTTCAGCAGACTTTAGGTCTATAGGTAATATAGGTCTCCTACATATATATTAAAAATACATAAAATCCCAAGAGAGAGAGGAAACCCTAATCATTCTTTAATCAGATATGCTGTACTGCTCATTTTGCTTACTGATGAAATGAGTTGGGGTTCCCATGCAGGGAACATTTAAGTAAGCAAATATTAAAAAGAAATATACTTTCTACTTTTTGATATTTAAAAAAGAGTTAAAACAGGCTTTCTGCACTTGGAACTAGGCATTTGTTCTGCTCTTCTAACGAGTGTAGTTGTTGCTGTAGAAAGGCTGAGAAATGCCTTCTTTAATTAAACCAACTCAATTTAGAGTATTCCTGATAGTTGCTACTATATAATAAGGGCAAGCTTCCCATGCAGCCTGAGGAAAAGGAATGCAGCTCTCTCTAAAATATCTCTTACCATTTGAGAGCAAAATATATGCAAATAATTTTTGACTGTTTCTTAAGATGGATTCCTGATAAATATTTAAATTATAAATTCATATATTCAAGACAAAATTATTTATTGTATTTCCTGACAAGCCTCATATTTTCTCATATTATGCTATAACATATATGGGTCTGCATATATCAATGTTTTCAACTTTTGAATTCACTGTAATGACAATGAAATGAAAACAGAAATCAAGATTACCACAGTAAGAAATCAAATACAAAAACATCTAAAAACTTTGTCTCATACTACCATGAACAGGAAAAAGAAAGGAAAAATTAGTCAACAAGGTGGCTATACTACAATAAATTATTACATAATAAGGCCTTCAAATTTTAACCCATTGTCTTGGTTTGAAAGGCAGGTGTCTGCTAAGGAAGGCAGGAGCCTCTCTTGAAATAGAAAATGTAAACCCCTCCTTCCAAATTACTATAATTTTGAAATTAAGGGGCTCTCAGGCAAAGATATGAGACTAAGAATAACAGTTCTTTACTGATGGGTGTAATAAAGCAAGAAAACAACAACAAACACAGCATTAACAACAAACAGAACCACAAACCCAGTGGATTGACCCCTTCTCAGCCTCACGCACTTTCCCCTGGGTGCAGTTCCGGTCACAGCCAGCAGGGGCGCTGCAGGGGGCTCCCGGCGGGCAGGGCGGGTGCGATGATTCCCCCGCGGCTGCAGGGGGCGCTGTGGGGCGGGCTCGGGGAGCAGCGGTGAGGGCGGACAGGCCGAGAGGGGAAGGGATGGAGGAGAGGCTTTGCTTCACAAACCCTGGGGCAGCTGATCCCAGTGTCCCGGCAGGACTCTCGGAAGCAAGCAGCTGGGCTGGTAGGAATGAACAAAACAACCCCAGAGTTGTAGACGAGCTGTATCAGGAGCTCCAGAGCTGTGGCTGGGCGTGCAGGGCGTCTCGGTGCAGAAAAAGCTCGGAGCAGCACTGGAGAAGCAGCCAGGGCTGGACAGCAGCAACCTGGCTCCCAACAGGGCAGGGAGAGGCAAACTCAGGATCCCAGGCACCCGAGCAGATTGGGATAGGTCCCTCTTTTAGTGAAGCGGGTGTTAATAAGGCCCAGTTCAGTGGCTGCTCTTACAAGCAAAAGGCTCACCCCAGAAGGGAAGAAGCAGTACAGGACTGGGCTGTGGTGGTGACAGTGGATTCTCCCTGCAGTAAGAGACCCCTTGACCAGACTACTCCGATGCCAAGAGCGAGAGAGGGAGCCCAGCATCTGCCCCTGCCCCTTTACCTGCCAATTCTCATGGTTCCTCTGCCCCTCAGAAAGAAACTCCCAAAAAGAAAGATGCAACCAGATGCCCTCCTCCC